>CAMYPC010000058.1:0-52375 GCA_947284805.1 Coleophora flavipennella | reverse complement strand
TATAGAAATTTATAGATATAATTTAATTCAATTAAATGAAATTAATTTATTCAAAGAATTAATAGTATTTAATCTAAGTTAGTAAAATAATATCTATATAGCAGATTAATATGTAATGTAAAATTTTAATAAAATTAATTTGCATGTTTTGTTATTTATTTTAATATTGCTACACCTAAATGAATTAATGTTTTTATATTAATGTAATAAAGATAAAATGAAGTTAGTGGTGATGCTGATATCCTTTCTGAGAAAGTATAACTCACACTTGGCTGTTTTTTTAATATCACCTTTGCATGCGTTTAAATCGATAGCAATTGTCTGAAAAGGTCGGGAGCAGTTTTTAGGCATGCCCATTAAACCGATAATGTTTTGATTTTGGTGTTTGTAGAAAAGTGTCACAGAGATGAAAAATGCTACATCTTTATACATACCAGGCCAATAATAATTAAGTTTTAGGCGATGGGAAGTTTTGAATATACCGAAGTGAGCTGCAGTAGGTGAACTATAGGTGATATAGGTAGGTGATATATATATAGTTGACATATATAGGGATAGCTGACAGGTATGATTCCCAGCTCTTTTCGCACTTCATGCGTGTACTAGTCAGACAGGGGCTCCTATGCTTCCTGTAACTGGTAGGCGCATGGGGTGTGGAAGGGTTTTTTTAACTTTTTGTTACTGTATTATTTTCTTCTGTGTTCTACTAACATTAGTGTAATAAGACGTTTGTGTTATTAACAAAAATGGACCATGTTGTCTGACAAATAAAGATAATAATAATAATAATAGCTGTTTCCCGAGGCTTTTCTCGCGCAGATCACGTTTTTTTACCGTTCCCGTTAAAATTTCTGAATGAAAAATAGATTACGACCTATTCTTAGACCTACCGAATATACACAAAAAAATTTCATGGAAATCGGTCCACCCGTTTCCGAGGAGTATGGCTACTATATATATATATATATATAGAGATTTACCCCCGCGTACTTATGAATTGTTTTTGGTGTACTATAAGTGTAAATAAATAAATATGATTTTCGGACATAATAGATTCTCTGAACTCCGATGGAATCACAAGTTTCCAGTTGTATTCAGAATTAAGTTCAGAAACAGAGCGACAGAGTTTAAATAATTTATTGTTTTTAATAATGTAATCTGGAGTCGAGTCGGATTTATTTTACACTTGTCAAATACTGAGTTGTACCAAATGTCTTAAGACTTTTCAAATGTTGTATTAATAGCGTTAATGAGATAACTAATCGGGTACTACATGTTCAGAGCCACGTTTATGTTTTATTCAAAAATTAAACATAGAGACACGGATGCACAATCGTGCTAGTCTACCTGTAGGGTTATCGAGACGTGAGAATCATTGTAACGAAGAGTGATCAGTGTATATTATAAATTTTTGACCATTGTCTAAATAACAACGCCAATGTTCTAAGGCTGTAATCACACTTAGTAACGTTCAGTGATTGAATAATTCTTTTGGGCATTTGTTAAGATTTGCTCATATAGATTTTTCGATACCATCGAAATCTTGAGTAAGCATTTCTCCTGTGCCGTAAGCTGATGCATCACAATGTACAGCAAATGGTTTGGTAAAATCAGGACATGCGAGTTTTGGGATACTAACCAACGCTTGTTTAATAGCATTGAAAGCTTTGTCTGCTTCAGCGGACTATTTAAAAGGTGGAGCTTTCTTTCTAGCAGATGTAAAATTATTGAGAGGAGCTGATATAGTAATAAGATTAGGAACAATAACGTCTATACTAACCGGCAGTTCCAAGAAATATTTTAACATATTTAACTGTTTAAGGGCCTTGGATGTTTAAAATTGCTTGAAACTTAGAACGGGCAGTATATAAGCCTTCTTGGTTTACTATGTAACCTAAATATTTGAGTTCATTTCTAAAAAGAAGAAACATCTAGGGAAGTTGACTGTAATGTTAGCTTGAGAAGGTTTAGAAATTAATTAAGTCAGTAATTCGACATGTTGTTCGAATGTTGGTGAAGCTATAACAATATCATCTAAGTAACAAAAGATATTGTTATATAGCATAAGGTCTGAGAGAAGATTATCTAAAAATCTTTGCCGAGTTGCTGGAGCATTGGTTAAACCGAATGGCATTACCTTAAATTGATACATGCCTCGTCCAGGAACATGAAATGCTGTTTTAGGACGGTGTTCTTTTCTAAGTGGAATTTCCCAAAACGCTTTGGCTATGTCAATTGAGGATAAATATTTAAATTATGTAGGACATCTGAAATCAAAAGTAATTTGTAAACGTATTTTCGAGTTATGCTATTTAATTTTCGGCTTTCCACGCAGAAGCGCCATGTACCATCTTTTTTAGGAGTTACAATGACGAAGCTAAGCCGTGGGCTTTCACAAGGCTTGATTACATCTAGTTTAAGCATTTCATTGACCTCTGTTTTTAGTGCTTTTTGTTTTTCGGGTGATAAACGGTGTAGCTTCGCTGACGAATGGGAGGGTGGGTGGTCACCAGTATCGATATAATGTTCAGCAAGGTGAGTATTTTCTAATGGTTTAATTTCGGTAGACCTTTTGTTTAAACTTTTCTATTATTAAGTTATATAATTCTTGTTGCGTTGTGAAGTTGGGAGCAATGTTAAATGTTTTCCAGAAATCAATGCCCAGAATTAAAGATTCATGAATATCTTGAATTACGTGGGCAGCAATTATGGATGAATTTATTATTGTAAATTACCGGAAGTAAAATTATTTGATTGGCTGACCGTTAGCTACGGTACCTAAGATACGTTGATCTTTCTATAGTGAGAGACCTGACCTAATATAAATTTTGTGTGAATCCTTATCATGAATAGTAATGAAACTACCAATACCTAATAAATCTTTTATAATAAGTTTATTAATCAAAATAAGTTTATTTATGGTCGTATTGAATCTTGTTTGTTTTCAAAAAGGAGAGTATGCTTATTATTCGATTTAAAAAAAAAGGTTTATATAGTTAAGCCAATCAGTCCAATCTTTTTGATCGAAATTATTAGAGTTTTGAATGTGTTTAATCTCCTTCTTATTTAATTCGACTATGACAGTTAGGGCAATGGGGAAATGTGACGTCTTTTAAGCCACATCTTTAACAAACTTTTTGTGTATTTTTACACACAGCAAGGAGGTGTGAATTTGTTCGACATCTTGGGCAGGCGAAGGTAGGTAATTTTTGGGGTATAGGTTGGTTTTTATTGCATAGATAGTTTTATTATATGGATATTCGGGTATATAAGGTGTCGTTCGATTGTAGTACGTTGTAGTTGTGTGAGATGGTTGTCGAATGAATTGGAAGGTTGAGAAAACGACGAGTTAAAGTAGGTGGAGTGATTATTGACATTAAAAAGTTTTTACATAAACTTATCGAGAGAAATAAGATCTTTTTGGGATATGCGTAAGCTGAATTCTGGTCTGATATTACGTAATATAATTTCAATTTTTTCTTTTTCTTAAATTTTTTCGTGTAATTAAAAAAAAAAGGATTCCACATGAGGGATATATATAATAACTCTATCAATCTGCTTTTTAAGTAAATAGTCATGGTTACTTATTTCAAAATCTTTTATTAAAAAGGTTCGTAATGTTTCCCAATCTTTTATAGTCTCTTTCTTGGCTCTGAACCAATCTAGAGTGATTCCCGTAAGAATGTCAAAGATATGTTTAAAAACTGTGCTCTCTGGTATATTTCGAACAGAAGCCAACTCTTCTATTCTTTAAATAAAATCTCTTGGGCAGCCATCGCCTTTAAACTTGAAGCGTTTGAGATCGCTAGTGTATTTGTGCTCTCCTATAGAAATTAATTTTTGCGTTAGAGCATCAAAGTAAGAAAGGAGAAATGCGTTGTTGTAAGAAAAGGTTGGTGTGTTGTTTATTACAGATTCTGTTAAGTGATACATATACATGTCGGAGCGTCATTGAAAACGCGACTAATAACAGCTCGAGATACGTTTACATAGACTTAATTTGGATCAAACGTACCTGGGTGAAAACGGTGGTGGCGTGACGATCGCTTGTACTCGTGAGCCGATCGTATGTGGTAGCAAAAATGACCTATTAACGGTAGAATGTTTGATTGAGGTGGCAACACTGAGTTGAGAAGCCATATTAACTGGACGCATGGTACAATAATATACTCCGCCGCTGGACGTCAGTCTCGGGGTAGACCTTTTTGACGGAGCGTCGAGCAGAACAGACGTGTCACTCTATCGCTGTGATCACCACGTTTGCATCAGTAGAGGGTTTGTGGGGGTTCTGGACCAGTGGTATGTGGTATGCCAATCACAGAGAAATATTTGTATGACGTCAGAGTGGTGTCCAATCACGGTCCAGCATTTCTGTGACGTCACACAGTCATCATCATCATCATTATATAAGTGGAACAAACGAAAAAAACGTCCACTGCTAGATAAAGGACCGACCTGTCCCAAGGAAATCCACGACGACCGGTCGTGAACACTATCCCTATAACACCTTTTATCTGTCTGTCTATTTGTCTCTCTCTCTCTCTCTCTCTGTCAGTAGTACGTACCCCTGAACAGATTTTCGGGTATACAACAGAAATTTCACCGCCTCCGTGGTGTAATGGTTAGTCCATTCGCTTCACACCAGGAGATCGCGGGTTCGATTCCCGGCGGGGTCAACTTGTAAGACTCGGTTTTGTTGGTAGTAGGGCATTTTCTTAGCCCGCCTGGCTAGCTACCACCATCTTATCTAAGTCTTGCCGCCAAACATCAGTGTGAACAACATTGATGTGTTCCGGCTTGAAGATAAGATAGCCAGTCCTCCATTGCATTGGGGAATCTTGGTAAGGTCGCTTCCATCTTCGACATCATCGTCACTTACCATCAGATGAGATGATGCCAAGGGCTTACCAATTGTGAATAAAAAAAAAATATAAAAAAAATAGAAAAGGAAATCTATGCAGGCGTAGTCGCAGGCGGCGACTGGTTGTTATCAACCGCTACTTCTCACACTCTGTCACAAAGCACCGCAAACGAGAGGTGAAGATATATTATTTCCAACTTACTAGCTTTGAGGTCGTGGGTTCGAATCTGAGCAGAGATGTCGTCAAGGGTTTACCAATTGTTAATAAAAAAAAGTTTTTGTCATTCTAGCGCCATCTAGCGGTCTTTGTTAGTACTCAGAGCCAAAAACATATTTTGATAGCTAACATTGACAGCTGTCACGTTGACACTCACTGTGTGACGTCACACAGGTTGACATTGACAGTTATGACAACTGTTACTTTTGACAGCAAACATATTGATGCCCACTGTGTGACGTCACACAAATGCTGGACTGTGACTGGACACCATTCTGACTTCAGAATGATCATCTGACTCAATACAACAAAAATCTGTTAACAAAGCCAAAACGTTAGCGAAAGAAAACAATTTCCAATATGTTTGGGTAAAACATTGTAAAATCATGGCCAGAAAATCTATCACCACTCCGATCATTTTTATAAAAAACTAAAAAGATCTCACAAATACAAGGCAGATATAGTTTTCGATCGCATCTGGTTACGAAGCTCTGGTTGCGTACGCGGCCGAAGACAAATTATCTGAGTTGCATCAACTGTTTAGTTTAATTGTGCACAGTTTGGGAACCGAGCAAGTCTTTTGTTCGCTTATCTGCTACTCTATTGATTCCTTTGTGAATCGATTGGTGAACGTAAGTACAAATATAGTTACGCAATTCACACCGGTAGTTATTTATAACATACGGGTTACGATTCCTTGCACTTTCACGGGATTCAGTTGTCATTTGCTTAATAGCTATTTCAAATATGAAACTTGTTTCTATGAACAGAATGGTTCAACACCAATGCTATTCTACCCACATAAATGCTGTTCTTACATTTCATACACCACTTTTGCCTAGCATAATGCTAAAATATAAATTGTACGTAGGTACATAACGTAGGCTCCCGAAAATCTCCGCTTTATTTTACAGAGCTATTATTTCTTATACAGTCTCGATTGAGATTTTGTCTTGATATCAAAAATGGCTAATGTAATCAATATGTACTATCAAAATACCCAGGGGCTACGAACAAAAACACACTTATTTAAGCGTAATTTATCTTTAAACTTATATGATGTTGTCTCGCTTACTGAAACGTGGCTATTGGACGGTATAGGAGATAGTGAGCTTTTTGACAATAGGTACGTCGTCTGGCGTCGCGATAGAAACTATGAATTAACTAAGGAAAAATATGGAGGTGGTGTTCTTCTAGCCGTTCGTCGAGAATTCACTGCCGTTGAACGACCAGAATGGAGTTCTTCAGCCGAAGACATTTGGGTTACTGTTATCTTAAGAAATAGTAAATCTTGCAATTTTAATAAAATTCATTTATGTTCTCTCTATCTTTGCGGTGAAACCTTTGGTTATTTGTTTTACGCGCAACTCAATAACTTTACGTATAAATTATCTTTAATAGTAAACTCGTGCCCTAGTGACATGTTTATAATAACAGGTGACTTTAACCTTCCAAAGGTCGAATGGGTAAGAGACACTCATGAGCCATGGCAACCAACAGGTATCGCAGGCGAAAGTCAAGTTTACTTTTTTGACACTCTTTCCGAGTGCAACCTTTACCAGCTTAATTTGACTAGAAATTCAAATAATACAATCTTAGATTACATTTTAAGGAACTCTTTTGTAGACGTGTCTCACTGTGACGATTCTCTTGTACCTAGTAATGTTCACCATCCGTCCCTTAAGGTAATTATTAAATTCACAAAAACTGAGGTGCTGAAAATGAATCCAGTAACGAAATATATCTATAGAAATGCGGATTTCGATAGTATTAGATCCTCACTTTGTAATATTGATTGGGACAGTAATCTAAACAATGTCTCATTAGAAGCGGCTGTTGACTATTTATACAATGTTCTTTTCGACCTTAGTAATAAATTTGTACCACATAAACTGATAAGATCCTCGAATTTCCCATCTTGGTATAGCACCCCTTTATAGAAAATTTTAAAAGAGAAATTTTAATTTTTACGGAAGTATTATGTTTACGGTAATTCAGCAGACTACGATACGTACTCTTTACTTATAAAAAGAGCTAAAAGTATAGAAAAATAATGTTACAGTGAGAATATAAAACGCATAGAGGAATCGATAATTAACGATCCCAAAATGTTTTGGTCCTACGTCAAATCCACCCCCGCAAAGGATCTAATTCACTTCCCTCGACACTAACTTATGAAGGCCATTCTGCAGAAAGCGTCTCTTTGCTAGCTATTTTCAAACAACATTTTTAACGGCATCTTCTAGTCCTATTCCATTGGATCATAGTACTGACCTCCATAGCAGTATTAACTATTAGCAATATTGATATTGATCCAGATTTAGTGTACAAATTATTGTCAACGTTAGACGTGAAAAGAAAGCTGGTCCCGACAATATTACACCAACTTTTATAGTGGAACTTGCTGATTGTCTAACGTATTCTCTTACCATTCTATTTAGACGGTCTGTGAATGAAGGTATCGTGCCAAATATCTGGAGATCCGCTTTCATTACACCAGTTTTTAAGAGTGGTAACAGAAATTACGTTAAAAATTGTCCAATTTCAAAATTATGTGTATTTGCGAAGGTTTGTGAGAGATTTGTCTATATACACAAGTATACAATGTGTTGTCTTTTAGCTTCATTGTTGAGCAACAAGGATTCTTAAAAAAGAGATCTACAAATACCAATCTTATTACTTTTGTAGATTATACCTTAACTTCCATGGAAAACGGTGGGCAAGTAGATGCGATCTTTACTGAATAAAGCAAAGGTTTTGATCGCATTGACCATGCGATGCTATTGCAGAAACTCATAAATGCAGGCATTCACGGTAACTTGTTTAGATGGTTTACATCGTACATTTAAAATCGCACTCAAGCAGTTGTAGTGTGTAGCTTTACCTCTGACTGGAATAAGGTACCCTTAGGTGTTCCACATGGATCGCTACTAGGCCCCTTTCTCTTCAATATTTTTATTAATGACATCAGCTATTGTTTTCAGCACTCAAATTTTCTTTTATATGCTGATGTCATGAAATTATTAAAAAAAATTAATAGCATTCACGACTGTTATCTTTTACAAGAAGACTTAGACAGATTCCAACAATATTGTTACCATAATTTATTAGATTTAAATGTTTCTAAGTGTAATACGATAACGGTTACGCACAAAACATAAAATATAAGTGATTATAATTACAAACTCAAGGGAATAAGTATTAAACAAGTAGAATATATCCGTGATCTAGCCGTTACTCATGACAAAAAAATGTCGTATGATAAGCACATTGACAACATAGTCAAGAAAGCTAATAAAGCTATGGGTTTTGTTATGAGATGCAGCTCTTAGTTCACCAGCCTAAAAGCTATACAAATTTTTTTTGCTTATTTGTGCGTAGTACCCTTAAGTATTGTTCCGAGGTTTGGAATCCATAATACGAAGTTCACATTAATAGACTAGAATCTATTCAGAGACGTTTTATGAGATTTTTACAATACAAGTGTAGGAAACGTGATCTGAGTTACGAAAAACGCTGCATTAGACATTAAATTCTACCGTTATAATACAGACGTAAAATTGCTGACATAACATTCCTGGTAAAAGTTTCACAAAATTTCGTTGACGCTCCAGATCTCCTCTCTAAAATTAACATTGATGTCCCATCTAGGTTGACTATCCGGCATCCCATATATTTAGACATACCTATAACTTTTACAAACTACAGGCGAAACTCGTTCTTCATACGAGCTCCTAAGGAATTTAATAAACTTACTGAATTTCCTCAAATTTATTTATTTAATTCCAAAGTTTTAATTATCAAAGCTATCCTATCTAAACATTGGTTCGACATGGTTCCCTAACTGTTACTGTTATAGCTTAAAAAACTGATATACTTGTCTTTCATTTTTTTCATTCTTAAAAATATGTAAACTAGCGTGTAGAAAACTATATGTGAAAACATTTAAATGGTGCTTAGTTGTTAATTAAGTTATTTATTTAGATATTGTATCACTGTTTGTTTTCCGAATAAAATAAAATACAAATATTGCTCTGTGATTGGCATACCACATACCACTGGTCCATAACCCCCACAAACCCTCTACTTGCATCCATTGTTATCCAAGAAATCCTGTACAATTTCGATTGCCGAATGATCAAGACTATTGAAGAAGGACCTCTGAAATATAGATGCATTGTAATTTCGACGCCAACGACCGAAATAGTTAAGGACTGAACCACAAGGCCATCCATAACCTAACCCCTCTGACATCAGAAGCGGGATCGTTCCCAGTGCTCGCAGTAAAGGGACAATGACGAGAAAATCTGAAAAATGATAATGAAACACGAGCTGCTAAATTAAAACCCACTAGTAACAATTCCTCGCGCTACAGAACAAGAACATACTGCGATTGATTGAGGCTCTGGGAGCACCATCCTACATCTGCTGCATTCACATTGGCAGAATTTAACCCGAATATATCTAAAGCTCATCCACGTGCACGTTGCTTAACTGTCGACATCTCCCTTACGGTAGGACAGTTGCAATGAGGTGCAATGTTTATTTCACTAAGCAGATCGTTGATAGGTGTCGTGTCGTGGCGTGGCTAATAGCTTTCCCACGCGTCCGGAATGACTCGGAGCCAGCCTGAAAACCTGTTCCTGACGCGCTGTTTGGAAATGGGTGACAGCATGGGCTGCGCTGGCACTAAAGAGGGATCAACGTATCTTAGGTACCGTAACTAACGGTCAACCAATCCTCTATCGGAACAATTTTACTTCCGGTAATTTACAATAATATTTTTTTCATAATTACTGCCCACGTAATTCCAGTTATTCATGAATCTTTAATTCTAGGCATTGATTTCTGAAAAACATTTTACATTGCTCCCAGCGTACTTCACAAATAGCCGTAATTTAAGTTCAGTGGCCCAAATTAGTAGCACGCTCTGGCAGAAGCACAATAGAACAGCCACACCACCACAGGGAAGTACCTTGGGACCAACTCTTTTCCAAATTTACATAAATGATCTACAACAGCCTACAAACTGTGAAATTTTTGTTTATGCAGATGACACAGCACTCCAAGTCAGTGGGTCTAACTGGGCTGATGTTAAAAACCATGCAGAAACTTCTTTTAAAACTGTGATGAAATGGCTACAAAAAAAACTTCTGACTTTAAATTTAACGAAAACCATGTACGTTCCTTTCGCTTGATTTCGCTTACTATTTCGTGAGGTTTGCTAAGGTTAATTAGCAGGTTGTTATTATAACAATTCGAAGATTTGAATAGGTTAGGAATTTTATGATTAGTGACGGATTACTGATTATTACTTAATTATTAGATTTAAAAGAAGTTTTAATTGAATACTTTATTTAATTGTTAGTTATTTAGTACTCCTAAAAAGAAAAAAAATGTGTCAAATAAGAAAATCTAATAAAATAAATCATTATGCCCATGTTTCTAAAAAAAGTAGTGAAATCCCACCAAAAACGTTCTGTAAAAAACTAGCCAAGTCTCGATGGAGCTGCTTGTTTATATTTAAAAAGTAATGAAATCTAGACAAAGTCGTACCAAGTCTAAGGTTCCTTACTGCGATTTCTTTTTTATTATAGTTAATGTTGTGTGACTTGGCCGTTGAAGGGTACACAAGGGTACAAAACCAGGTGCTCCATGACACCATTGCGCCAATCTGTCGCCAGAACCGCTACCCTTTGACGATGAAAAATTGCCACTTGGAAAACGTTGATTCAATAACCAGTCAATTGTAAACACTATAAAAAGTATTTCCAGTATATACGGACTTCTAATCATTAATAGAAGTCCGTCTGTACTTCTATTTTATGTTAGATCGATGGTCGATTTGACGCTCCAAAAAGAAGTGTTTGTTTCAGGCTCGCCTATACATAAGTATTATTGAAATACGCAGCTTTATCAACCCTACAATTGACTGGTTATTGAATCAACGTTTTCCAAGTGGAAATTTTCCATCGTCAATGGGTAGCGGTTCTGGCGACAGATTGGTGCAATGGTGTCATGGAGCACCTGGTTTTGTACCCTTGTGTACCCTTCAACGGCCAAGTCACACAAAATTAACTATAATTAAAGAAATCGCAGTAAGGAACCTTAGACTTGGTACGACTTTGTCTAGATTTCATTACTTTTTAAATATAAACAAGCAGCTCCATCAAGACTTGGCTAGTTTTTACAGAATGTTTTTGGTGTGATTAAAACTGTTCTAAACAAACGCCGTAACACCCCTATATACCCTGTGGTAAAACACAGAACTACCCTAGCTAGCAAACACTATAAAGTTCTTAGGTCCAGACTTTACAATAAAGTACATAAACATTTAAATATAGATCTACTAAGCAGACAAAAATTAAAAAAGATAGTTTATTGTTGGATCCAAAACCTTAACTTTCAAGAAACTGAACAGTTACTTCTACCTGTTACTTAATTGCGGCATACAATTTATTTATTTTTTCACTAACCATCTACACATACACACATCGCCATTCACACACACACACACACACGCGCGCATACACACACACATGCGCACACAGACTGAAAAACACACACACAAACACACACACACACACACATATATTTTGTTCCTATCTCTGCTCGCTGATTGCTAAGGTACAGGCTTTTTCTAGCCTAGTTTAGTAGCCTGAGTTCCAATAACTAAATTTAAGATGTACAACTAGAATTAAGACCTTGTTTTTCTAACATGTAAACTTTTTGTGAAATAAAAAAAATATTTATAATTTTAAGCTTACATTGCATTGGAGTTTTAGGATTAAATTAAGAACTTACCTTAGAGAGATTCCAACAGGACACTGAATGTCATATTAGTTTAAAGTAAATTAAATATTTTTAGAATTTCACATAGGTAGGTGCTTTGAGAGCTTAACCAATGCTTAGAGTGACGAAGCAGGCTTGACCCCCACCTAGTATCGAGGGCTGGCGGCAGCGTTGGTTTAGGGATGCGCGGCAGCGGTTAGAAAGCCAAACGCTATTAGTTTGGAGCGTAGAGGTACTTTTGAGTTTAATTTTAATAATGATTTAATATTAGATTTATTATTATTTATATTTACGTAGGTTTATTAATTAGTTTTATTAGATATTTAGTTAAGTTTATTTTAGAAATTATTTTAAATGTATTTTTAGTTTAATAACTATTTTATTTGTAACGAGCTAGAGCACAACATTACAATGTAAAATCAATATATAAGTAATTGCCTAGTAACTATCTTCTGGTCTCTCCTCATTTTTCAGTACATTATTACAATTTACCTATCCTGTTTGCCATGCCCTAGCAGGGCCCTGTACCACGCTATGGGTACATTTATAAGACTTTATTATTGTACATGATTGCAAACGATTAATTAAATGAAAACATGATTAAAATTATTACAACAATAATCACCCATAATTGTAATTTATTCATTTGTTTCATTTTCAATTATTAAGCATAGTATGTAAAATCTAAATATTTTGCGTTTCAGAAAGTTGACAAATAGATTTAGAATAATCAATCGACTAAGAAGTTACTGAAAAATAAATACTTCATTAAAAGAACAACCTTGGCAACTACTTCATTATAATTCTATATTAATTGTTTATAGGTAATGATTTTTAAAGCCTACATGTATGCGTATTGATAATTTTAAGCCATTGCTTTATTCCATTATGTTTCCATCATCTTGCTTCGAAGTAAGTTTTATCTTCTGATTTCCATTGTCCTCACTCTCGTTTGGTTGTCCTGACTGATTGTTAACCGAAGGGTGCGGCAACGAATATCTAAGCTTCTGCCAGAACCACGGATCCCTCAATTTCAAATATGTATTAGTCTTCAGATAATCCTTCAAATCGGGGGCCAAATCCATATCGTGGATATCGTCATCGACCAAAATACAGATAACTCTGACTCTCCCTTCGCGCAAAGCCTTGTTGTATGCAGTACGGAACTCCAATATCCCCCATACCGATTCCACGAAATTCTTCGTCAAAACTACAACAGTTCTCCTTGAATTCTCAACGGATTCAATGATTTGCGTGTAAATAAATTCTCCAGGTATCCAATTTCGTGTGTGAACGCAGAGTTTGTAGTCATTTTCCAGTCTTGGTAGTAATTCTTTTGCTACTAGTTTATCGTCGAGACCCGCGAAGGAAATGAAAGCATCATATTCCTTATCTGCATCCAACTCTTTCTCTGTGACGCAGTAGACGGGTGAACCTCTTGCATACAGAAAGGCTTTTATGGTCTGAATGTAGCGCGTAATGACAGCTGAGACTAGGAGGGATGAGCAAATAATATAATAATATATCGGAAGTGAAATAACAACAGTTTCTGCGCAGAGGAAGCGTTCGGATAGTTTATGGATATATGTGTTCCCGTTTATACATTTTATGTTATTGTAGTCAGGTATCTGAAAAAGTATTTCAAGCTTTATCATATTGTACATTCTTACCATTGTAATCGTTTAGACAATAAACGTTTAAAATTTCAATCTGTCATGATCCTTCAGACCACCTTGTTTATTTATTTGTAAACTGTTAATTTTTCTTAGGAGCGTATTAAAAAATCATTTCAAACTAAAATTACTACTTATTGAAAATGGATAGGCCGATTGTAATGAAACTTTACGCCATTAATCAAGTCATGAAATTCTGATTCAGAAATTTTAAGGGTGAAAGAAGGCTTTGAATAATAATGTGTGGGGCGACGAAGTGAAATTATACCAAATCTTTCAAAATGAGTTATGTTTCAACGAAGGTATACTCCTAAGGCGCAATGGTACTTAAAAATCTGCCTTTGTCTTTTTCTTTACGTGTAAAGAGGGAAGAAAATAACCACACTTTTGCACTTTTTCGATGTTTTCGTTTTTATTTATATCATAATTATATTAAATAAAAATCCATTCGATGTTTTCCCTTCAATAACTGAACTTTATTTCAGTAAATAAATCATTTTATCAAATTAGTTATTTTAAGAATAAAACCGAAAATAGACGATAAAATGGCTCGAAAAGAGGTACCTTTGCGAAATTATTCTATCGAGCCAACTTTATTAAATCGTGTTTCCAGTCGATATAGCCCCTCGTAACTATTCTCAGTAATACCAGTATGTTTTCCTAGAATTTAAAGTTACTGTTAACTACCTCAAAAATGAATTCTAAGAACCTGTTTAAGTGGATTTTTAGGTACCACTGGCACAGATTACTAATTAGTTACTACGCCACTGGGCCTAAAGAGGTACTAGGATCGTGATTCCTGGGAATCTTAAGAGAACGCGTTTTAAAGGCAGTACATGAAGGCCATCCAGGCGTCGTTGCGATAATGCAAGACTAAGGACAAAGTTTTGGTGGACAAAATGCGATAAAGATTCCGAGAACTTTGTAAAATCATGTAGAGGCTGCACTTTAGTTTCAGTACCAAATTGTACTGAATCCATCAAAACGAAGAGAGTTGCCGAATGAACCTTGGATTGATACCGCGATCGACTTGGTGGGCCCATTTCCAAGCGGTGATCACCTGTTAGTAGTGGTAGACTATTTTAGCAGATAAAAGGATGTTAAAGTATGTCGCATGATCACGAGCACAGAAATTATTAATCTGCTTAAAGACTTATTTTGCAGGGTCGGGAACCCATTGTCGATAACAGCGTAAAATGGAAGGACAATTCTCTAGCCAGGAACTTAAATTATTTTGCACCGAAAGAAACATTACTTTATTTAACACCGTGCCTACTGGCCTCAAAAAACGGAGAGGTTTAACGCCAAAACAGAGATATTTTGAAAAGGCTAAAGATCAGTCAAACAGAGAAAAAAGGACCGGAAAGAGAGTTTACAAGAATATCTAACCATGTACAACAGTACACTACACTCAGTAACTGGTATGAATCTTTCGGAACTGTTTTTTATAAGAAGATTTAGATATAAAATCCCTATGGTAAGGGACGCAGGTCAGAAATTTACAAACATGGAGGTAAGAGATAGAGATCAAGAACAGAAAAAGAAGGGAAGGATATACAGAGATAGGAAAAGGAAAACTAAGAAATGTGATTTGGAACCCGGAGACAAAGCGTACGTAAAAAAACCGGCCAAATGCGAGTCAGAAGAGCACACAAACAGTTCCGTACCATCATAGTAGATGGCGCTAGTACAAGGGGTTCCGTACCATCATACTAGATGGCACTAGTTTCTTCATGTTTTTTGTATGCAGACCTTATTTTTCACATTTTCTAATTTTTAGTATTTGTTGATAAAGCGGCAATATACGAGTATATACATCATCATTAAAAATTTCAACTTTCTAGCTATCCGGTTCATGAAATACAGCCTAGACAGACAGACAGACAGACGGACGAACAGCGAAGCCTAAGTAATCGGGTCCCGTTTTTACCCCTTGGGTACGGAACCCTAAAAACATGAATAAAGACAACAAACTTACTTCAAATTATGATGGGACAAAACATACAGTAGAAAAGAGAGTTGGTGGAGACATGCAGGTTCGGAATGATGAAACTGATCAAGTATACAGAAGGAATGTAGTGCACCTTAAGAAGGTTGAACGTCAGTAGAGCGTGTGTGATGTGAGGCAGAAAAGGAGGATGCGCTAGTAAGTGACATAGACAGTAATAAGAATAAATTCCAAGTAGATATGTCATCATCATCATCATAACAGAAAATATACGTCCCCACTAAGGGGCTCGAGCCTACCCTGTATTAGGGCGATCGGGTCTTAGTCGACCACGCGGGCTCAGTGCGGGTTGGTCCTCTTTCACTCACAACCTTCGAGTTTCTTCGCGGTAGAAGTAGATATGTATAACAATTATATAGTTTTGCATGATAAATTAAAATGTTATTAATTAAGTGTTGTATATCCCACGGAAGAGTGGCGGTCGTGACCTTTTAAGCGCCAAACAAATGCACAACCGCGAGATATGCAGCCTACGAAGTTATTTCCTGACGAAAGTCGATAGTGACTTGCATAGAGTTGTCATAGCCTGTGATAAAGGACTAACCCCTCTATCCATGGCCCAAGAGAACTGGCAGGCGCCGGCTGTACTTAGCACTGCTGAGCGAGAGGCCATCTGGAAAGACAAAGAGCTGCACGGTAGGTTCTTCAAGGCCCTTTGTGGATCTTTCGTAGACCAGAAGGCCTCCGTGCACTGGCTGCGCTTCGGTGACCTTTTTGCGGAGACCGAGGGTTTTGTCTGTGCAATACAGGATCAGGTTGTCAAGACGAACAACTATAGGAGGTTCATAATAAAAGACGGCACCTTGGATGTTTGTCGGTTGTGCCGTCAACCAGGGGAGACCCTGCGTCATATATCCTCCGGTTGTTCCATGCTTGCCAACACTGAGTATTTGCACAGGCACAACCAAGCAGCCAGGATCCTACACCAAGAGATCGCTCTTAAGTATGGCCTCATATCTCGGCGGTTGCCGTATTACAAGTATACGCCGGAGCCGGTTCTCGAAAACGATCGCGCCAATTTCTACTGGGACCGACCCATCATCACGGACAGGACTATTCTTTCGAATAAACCTGATATCGTGCTGATGGATCGGGCGCATTCAAGGGTGTTTTTGGTGGATATCACTATCCCATACGATGAAAATCTCGTGCAGGCTGATGCCGAAAAAAGGACCAAGTACCTGGACCTGGTGCACGAGGTTACTGATATGTGGCGAGTGGAATCCACCGAAATCATCCCGGTAGTCCTATCCGTGAACGGGTTAATTCCAGCCGACCTTGAACGTCACCTAAGGCGGCTGGATCTCCGAGGCAAGGCAATAATTGCAGCAATGCAGAAAGCAGTCCTCCTCGACAATGCCCGGATAGTTCGACGCTTTCTCTCCCCGTCGCACTGAACTCCAGCCGACTGTGCTTCCGCTGGAGGTGCTCCTGCCACTTCCCCTCGTGCGAAGTTAGCAGAGCAGCAAAAATTTTATATATCGAAATAATAATAATACCTCGTGCAGGCTGACGCCAATAAAAGGACCAAGTACCTGGACCTGGCATACGAGGTTACTGATATGTGGCGAGTGGAATCCACCGAAATCATCCCCGTAGTCCTATCCGTGAACGGACTAATTCCAGCCGACTTTGAACGTCACCTAAGGCGGCTGGATCTCCGAGGCAGACCAATAATTGCAGCAATGCAGAAAGCAGTCCTCCTCGATAATGCCCGGGCCCCGGATAGTTCGACGCTTTCTCTCCCCGTCGCACTGAACTCCAGCCGACTGTGCTTCCACTGGAGGTGCTCCTGCCACTTTGCCTCGTGCCAAGTGAGCAGAGTAGCTTAGGTTTATATATTGAAATAATAATAATCACTGGTGATTTTAGCAGTTCTAGAGCTTGGAGTGGATAAGTACGCGATCCTTCATGTGGACAGGGGTAGGTTGGTATATTCAGACAGAGTTGAAATCGACTCCATGAACATCCGCACCCTCTCTGAAACCGATACATACCGGTATCTGGGTATGTCGCAGAGTATTGGTGTTCACGAAGTAGGGGTGAAACAGGCGGTTTGTGACGTGTTTTAGGAGCGCCTGACAAAAGTTCTTGAGAGCTATTTGTCGGGTGTTTACAAGATACAAGCATTCAACGCCTGGGTCATACTTTTTATTTTGTATACCTTCGGCATACTCAGATGGTCACAGACAGAATTGGACGCTCTGGATCGACAAGTCCGCACTACTATGACACTCCATAGAATGCATCATCCGAGGTCGTCAGTGATGAGGCTGTATATCCCATGGAAGAGTGGCGGTCTTGGCCTTTTAAGTGCCAGACAAATGCACAACCGTGAGATATGCAGCCTCCGAAGTTATTTCCTGACGAAAGTCGATAGTGACTTGCATAGCTCTATCCATGGCCCAATAGAACTGGCAGGCGCCGTCTGTACTTAGCACTACTGAGCGAGAGGCCATCTGGAAAGACAAAGAGCTGCACGGTAGGTTCCTCAAGGCCCTTTTGAGTGGAATCCATCGAAATTATCCCCGTAGTCCTATCTTAGAACGGGCTAATTTCAGCCGACCTTGAACGTCACCTAAGGCGGCTGGATCTCGGAGTCAGACCAATAATTGCAGCAATGCAGAAAGCAGTCCTGCTCGATAATGCCCGTATAGTTCGACGCTTTCCTTCCCCTTTGCACTGAACTTCAGCCGACTGTGCTTCCGCTGGAGGTGCTTCTGCCACTTTGCCTAGTGACAAGTGAGCAGAGTAGCTTAAATTGTATATATTTAAATAATAATAATATATTGGGTGAATTTTAATTAGTTCTTGGTAAAAAAATATATTCATGTACTCATGATTACCAACAACTTTCCCGAAGAAACTATGTCAAATCAGAAAAAAAATTTGGTCCTCGATACATAACAAGTTATTAAATCGGCAAAAATATATGAAGGGTCAACATTTTTGTTCATCTTTGACATATAAATTCTTTGGGAAAATTGTTTGTATTCACGAGTACATTCATATCCTTTGTTATCAAGAACTAAACAAAAGTCACCCCATATACATTGTTGTATTAGTACCTAACAAATGAAGCATTCTCGAAAAGCGATGTAGCTGTTTTGCTGCCGGCTCCCGTTGAGAGATGGCGTTCAGAAAAGAAGAATCACTGGAGGGAGCCATAGCCTTGTCTCGTGAATATATACGTCACTGTGAACTGAGCGAGTCAGTCGCCGTCCGGCCGTTGACCGAGCAGGTCGAGTGTGTGCTGTCGAGCGAAGTGCAAATGAACTTTATCGTGTTGTGTGCAAGTCTGGAGATTCTAGATCTTCCTTTGCACTCGTCCAATAGGAACGCACCATGTTTATAAGAACTGAGAAGGTACTCGTAAATATACCACTTGCTCATCTTGAAAGTTTTTATACCCTGTACTGCACATATCCTGAGTAATGAGGAGGGTTTCACCTTGGTACAGAAGAAGTGCAAAGCCCGCAGGCAACCTCACAGAAGCTCTGCACACAGCCAGACCGAACGTCGCGCTCTACGTGTCGCGGCTGCACCACTCGATCACGGCCAAGGACCTGACGGAGTACGTCTGCCAGAAGTCCGGCTACGGCCTGCGGCTGTTTCCGCTGAAGTCGCGCCACTACGTGCACTTCACGTTGTACGTGGTGCACGTGCCGAAGGCTCCATTGGAGAACATCACCAGCACAGACTTCGTCTTCAAAGGACTTCGTGTTTCGGTGTTTCCGAGGCAGCATGCCAGTCCACGCGTCACCAAAATTACTAACATAGGTTATGGTAGATACTGACATGCCTAATAATGTATTTTATTTATAGTATCTATATCTTGTTATTTTTATAAGTTTTTATATATCTATGGGCCTGTACTTTAGTACTAAGTTGCCTGAAAATAAATGAAAATGAACATAATTTTCGAACAACCTAAAAACTTTTACGTACAAGCTTTTTTATATAGCATTGTCACGAGATATACATAAGCGTGCAAAATTTCAGCTAAATCGAAAACCGGGAAGTGGGTCAAATTTAACTTGCAAGATTTCACCCGAACAAACATATTACATTACAAGGTAAATAAATAAATAGCTTTTCAAGGAACCATGTTTTGTATGATTTTTTTTAAAATATCTCTAGGCAATATTGAGCAGTGTATACTGAAATTACTTACCTGGTCACTATGCATCCTAAGTGCTTCAAGCATGGTCTGTGACTCGCAGTCACACACAAACGGGTTCCCTGAGAGGTACACCAGATTACCGCCAGAAAATAATACGTTCAAGGTACTTTCTGACAAGCGAGCAATCGAACTGTTGCTCAAATTTATCTCCTGTAACATAATGACAAATCTATGTATGTATGATTCTAAGATACTCTGAACACTTATGTTATGGTCAAATCGCTTGGGTTTCCCGTACATATTAAGTTGGCCAATTAACTGATAATGTTTTTTTGGAGTCCAAACTATTTTTGCTCTACACCTTTTTAGTGAGAGTTGTTCTCGCAGTAGTAATTTAAACCTTCTAATACAAGGAGACGAAAAGTTACGCACCATACAAGGTGGGGTCTAAATGACACAATTATAAGTGACTCCTGTGTAAATATATTTTAAAAATACATTCAAAAATTATTTTTTATCAATTTACTAGCTAACGCGGCAAACGTTGTTTTGCGATATGAAATATACTTTACGACCAATAGCCATATGGAAATCGGTCGAGTAGTTTCGGAGGAGTACGAACACAAATACCGCGACACGAGATTTCAAATCATACAAAATGAGCGCTTGTAAGTACATTGTTAAACTAACATTCAAGATGCATAAAACTTGAGTGTCAAGGCTTCTCCGAGTTGTGCAGTTACGTTAGTACTAATATATATACTGTGGTAGAACAATAGCACAGTATATATATTAGTACACAATAGATAGGCTGGCACGGCTGGGTACGGCGTGGGTTTTCCCGCGGCTGGAAGCGCGCCCGCGAGCGGGGCGGGCAAATCAGTCACCCAGAGACAACTGGACAGGCCAGCCATTGCGCATTGGTGCTAATCGGTTTTCGGCGCGATTGTCGCGAAATAAGTGACCCACAGTCGGAAACGCAAGGCGGCCGCGAGAAATTCGTAGTAGTCACATAAAAACTGCTGTACGGGCAGCCAGATACGATCGCGAAGAGTTGCCGCGCGTACATAAAATATCTCTGGGACAGGTTCGGGAAAACGGTTGTGTTGTGCCTCGAAATCTGATACTAGACATCGCTCACGAAATTGTTTTAGTGTAAAACCAAATGTTAAAAGAGTATGACTTTGACCGACGGAAAATAATAATAATAATTTTGTACAATAAAGAGTTTACAAACAAACAAACCAACAAACAAACTGTAAACATAAATAGATTTACCCTCACACGGGCGTTTTACTTTGCCGATTTTTATTTCTAGCAAATGAAAAAAATAAATAAACAAAGATACAATATCTTCTTTCAGACTTTTGAAAGTATAGTTTTAAAAAAGATACTACCTTTGTCAAGAAAAGAGATTAAATGCCACAGTGGCCTGTAATAGGCAAAATAAAAAAGGACTACTTTATTTCGAGCAAAAGTAATGAAAAAAAAACTTACATCCAAAGTCTTCGGATATAGGTTTGCTGGAGTCATCGAAAGGTTTTTGGAATGTAGCCAATAATAATACGATGATAATAAAGATTGGTCTATATCGATGGCTGGAAGCGTCTTAATAAAGTTGCCCGCCGCCGAAATCTTCGTCACGACTATTTCATCTATGCTATTACGATATTGCCATACTGCCGGCAAAGTAAACAGTCTCCTTAAATTGCAGTCTACGATAGTGAAGTTAGTGACCCAGGAGGTACGACATGTGCAATTGGCACAGATATATTTGTCACATCGGAACTTTTCCCCTTCTGAAAAGTCGACTAAACGTTCTCCACCTGTAAAGCATTTAAAAGTCCTTGCATTTAAAAGACCTTTGCATTTAAAAGTACTTGCATATATAAGACCTTTGCATTTAAAAGTCCTGGCATTTAAAAGACCTTTGTATTTAAAAGTCCTTGCATTTAAAAGTCCTAGCATTTAAAAGTCCTTTAATTATATTTACGTCGCCTAGTGGAAAGTAGTAATAACTTGAGTCATTATCTAATCAGAAACTGATTTGTATTAAACAATAAGCTTCAAGAGATACAGCTAAAGTGACCATATTTGTTTTGGCTCAATACGGCACATCGCATCGGTTTATTTAGAAGGTTGGTTTATGAAAAAAAAAATACATTTTTGATGTTTTATTATGCCTATTTATAATTAGAGTAGGTATTTATTACAAATTAACAAAGATATAAAACAAAAATGCTCAGTTATTTTTATATTGGTCAGAGGAACCAGGCGCGGATTCAGGATTTTGTTCAGTAGGGGGCCATTTCTTAATCAAAATCACCAACTGTCCAGAAAGAAAATTGACCTACATCAAGGTGCAAGTGAATCGAGCGTATAAATGTTTAGTTTTAATACATGACTTAACTTTACAATAAATAAGGCAACGTAGATGTTAATTTAAATGTTAACTCTACTTTTATATTACAAAAACGATGTCTAAGGATCAACTACAAAATGCCTAGCACTGAGTCTCTAAGATCTGTATTGAAAGAACAAAAATACCTTACAGTAATTAGTATATATTATATATACTGGAAATATGTGTGTTAAAAACAATAGAGAAAATTTCGCTAGAAATTAAAGTTTAGAGAAACTAAAACCGACTTCAAAATGAAATTCACTCAAAAGTATGAAATAATAATATATAGTTTCTTCGCATAATTTGTTTATCTGATTCTCTATGTCTTTCCAGGTCTCATTGTCTGTGTGTGACTCTATGTATCATCATCATCATATCAGCTCATATACGTCCCTTCCGAGAGGGGCTCGAGCCTATCCTGAATTAGGACTCTATGTATATCATGTTATATAGATAGAGCCAAAAATATGAAGTTCTGATTATACCCGTTGAAGTAGGAACTTACTGGAGCATGTAGCGTTTTGCAATTTTATCTGCGGCAAGTCTCGTAAAACCTGTATGATTTGGCTGTGTTCACAATCGCAATTTACCGTCCAATCTAAAAGAATTGTTATATTTTGACTCTGAAAAAAAAATCACATGATATTTTGTAATCCTAGTTGTATCAATTCATCATTTCCGCCGAAAAACGTCGCGTGGTTGGACAAGCATCCATCTATAATGTACCTCCACTTAACCGTATCCTTGGCGTAATGGTTAGTCTATTCGCTTCACACCAGGAGGTCGCGGGTTCGATTCCCGGTGGGGTTATCACCCGTTTTAATTATTTATTTTGAATGTAAATACATCTCAATATTTTGTGAATATTTCAAGCGTCTACCTGTTGCCGTTATCAATATCAAGCAAAAACGAGCAAGAAAAAACAAGATTGTTGTATGGGAGCCCCTTTAAATACTTATTTTATTCTATTTTTTAGTATTTGTTGTTAAAGCGACAACAAAAAATCAAAAATATTATTTAATTTCAATTTTTATTATTATTATTATTTTCAAATCTGTGAAAATTTCAACTGTTTAGCTATCACCGTTCATGAAATACAGCCTGGTGACAGATGGACGGACAGACGGACAGCAAAGTCTCAGTAATAGGGTCCCGTTTTTACCCTTTGGTTACGTAACCCTAAAAAAGAACCCTGCCCTCCCTCCATAATCAATAATCCTTTTTATTTTATTAATCCATTTCATGTGGATATGGCGCAGACGGAGGGTGCGTCGCCTGCCGCACCATCAGGTGAGATGATGCCCAGGGCTTACCGATTGTGAATAACTATAAAAAAAACAGCGCGATCATTTAATCACCAGGCCACCTAGTGGGGGCCGTCGAACTCTATACTTTCGTGCATTATTTCGAAAATGAGATTGTAAGATGTGTAAATATCAGAATTGTAGCGGGCGAGGCGTTCAAAAATATATGAACAGTGTTGACTTTCAATTAATTATGTACCTACACTAGGAGTTCCTATTAATATTAATATCAACTCCTAATTTATATAAAACTGTATGAAATACATATATCTGAACTTCTAATTTGTCATAAATATCTGAGCAGCATATTTTTCAATACGTGTTTCATACACAATGACATAAAGTACTTTTCCTAAAATGCCACACATTGAAAAATCTGCTGCTCAGATGTTAATGACAAATTAGATATTCACATATTAATAGCAACTTCTAGTGTACATAATTTATTGAAATTCAACACTGTTCTGATATAATTAAACACCTCGCCCGCTACGATAGCGTCTCACTTTGTTGTCCGTCCGTCCGTCCGTCCGTCCGTCTGTCTGTCTGTCAAGAACCTTTTTCTCAGGAACGCGTGAAGGTATCAAGCAGGAATGTATATCAAATACTCAGGTCTACTGTCCCTTGGAGCTATGAAAAAATCAAACTGCTAAGTCAACGAAATCAAAAGATACAGCCGTTTATGCCGCAAATTTCAGCAAATTCGACACTCGCAAGGGAATCAAAACCTACAGGTTACTTCCCGTGAACTCAGAATCTTGAAATTTGGTACGAAGCAACGTCTTATAGCACAGATAAAGGAAAAATTGCGAAAACTTAAATTCTTAGTTACATCATATAATAAAAATATTTTTAATAATTTTAAAATACCATAACTATATGACTCGATTGTCATGATGGGTGAACTTTTACTTATATACCTACAGGTTTGTACGGAACCCTCGGTGCGCGAGTCCGACTCGCACTTGGCCGGTTTTTTAAAGTGTTTGCGTTTCCAGATATTTAACCCGGCGAGGATGTGGTGAAAAAATTAAAATTTTAATAGCTAAATTCATATTGTTCAACAAAGAATTTATATTGACTCTATTGGTCGGCTAATATTGTATGGATTTTGAAAAAAAGCACATGTGATAGTACAAAATGTTTTTATTACAATAGTTTTAGCAAAGGTTAAAAAATACTGAACTGTATAAAGGCACTGCTAGAGGCTGGATTGTACTGCTTTTGGTAGGATTATATTTACTCTTTTTCACTTTGCGCATGTGAGACTCTGTTCGTAGGCGGCGGCCGACTGAGTAGCGGTGTGCAACGTTTTTTTTCACCCCTCGGACTGCGGTGGAGGGGAGGAGGAGAATGCGTTTATGCATACCAATACAGCCGGCTGTACTGGTTATGTGGGACTCACAGCCATGCGCCTATATGCATACATACCCATTATATACATAAGGTATATATGAATAAATATAAACAGGCCCAAGACCACACTACCCACTAAACTCCCCCTAAGGCTTTGGCAGCATAGGCCACCTTAAAAGCCTATCTGAGCGACCCATACCCTTAGGGAAGGGTGTGGGTGCGAAAAATTTAACACTAAGGGGACAGTGCGGAGAGCTCCTGATGGGAGCGGCCGCTTGGACAATCCCATTAATGTGTTAGTGAGGGGGACTGTGTCATTCAAGAAGTGACACTATCGGATGTGTGCAACGTGTGGGCGGGTCTCTTAGCAACAGCTACTGAGACGTCCAACATCCTATGACCGCGGAAAAAAAACTACACTGGATTAAAAATTGACAGGGTCAAAATGACCCTTCCACATCCTCGCCGGGATAAATATGCGTACGCGCTGCACGACTGTCGTATTGTGAAACGACCCATTTACCGTTTTGAACATCTTCATCCTCTTTAATTTATAATCATTAAGTATGGATGGTCTCTGCAACTTATTTCCTCTCAAGTCCACTATCAAATGATGCTTGTGAGGCACTGGTAAACTTAGTAACTGGAATCAATAAAAGCTTATAGTTTAATAATTTTCAAAACCCTAAAACTTTTAGGTACAAGCTTTTAATATTGCATTGTCACGCGATATACATATGCATGCAAAATTTCAGCTCAATCGCAAACCGGGAAGTAGGTCAAATGTCAGGTAAGATTTCACCCAAACAAACATACGATTACATTGCAAGTTATATAAAAGCTTGTAATAAAAAGCGTCGGTGGCTCAACCGGTAACGACTCGGTCCTCCTAACCAGAGGTCCCGGGTTCAAATCTGAACTGTACCAATGAGTTTATCGAAACTTACGTTACCGATTGCTTTAGCGGTGAAGGAAGTCATCGTGAGGAAACCTGCACATCTGATTCCAGATATGTAATGAAGGTAGCGTTGCAGACATCCGTAGGTGTAAATCCAAATGCCCTACACGTGACCACGGGTGATGCTAAGTGCAACACCAGGCGACCGCCGTCTATCCCTTGGATATCACGGTATTAACCAAAATTAATATCAATGGCACACGATAAGAGAGAGAGTGTAGTTTTCAGAATTATCTCACACTAGCTTTTTCCCGCGGCTCCGCCCGCGTGGACATCGTTTTTATGACTGTCTTTAAGGGTGATTAGTAAATTATGTCGTTTCCCACCTACTCAACCATCTCTGTGCAAAAAATCACAACAATCGAGTATTTTTTTAGTTCCCTCAGGAACTGCATCAGATTATGCTACCTGCATGCCAAATTTCATAAAGATTGGTCAAGGCGTTGAAGCGTGAAAAGGTAACAAACAAACAAACCCCTTTTCACTTTTATAATATTACTAGCTTTTTCCCGCGGCTTCGCCCGCGTGGACATCGTTTTTGTGACTGACTTAGAGGGTGCGTGGTGCGCGAGCCGCAAGCGGCTCGCTAGCGTGGACATGAATTGTCTCCAGATCCCTCGGGAACTATGTCAGAATATGCTTATTAGTAAATCGTGTCGTAGCTCCCTGAAATTTTCACTGAATATCTGTAACCAGCTACCGACCCGCGGCTCCAGCTGATTAAAAGGATTACCCGCTGGGCTAATCTGAAGATTCCCTGAAAATTTTATCAAAATCGCTCCAGAGTCCATAGGGAACGTACATACTCGTACATACGTCACACCACACTAATATATAATTCACTTGCACTCTTCTGGCAACCCTGGTCACAACTCACAATACAGTAATCAGATCTGTCATTGTTGCAGTCTTACGATTTTTGATTTTAAAATATTATCGTGATAAAAATATAAAAACAAA
The DNA here is from genome assembly GCA_947284805.1 of Coleophora flavipennella. NCBI lineage: Eukaryota > Metazoa > Arthropoda > Insecta > Lepidoptera > Coleophoridae > Coleophora > Coleophora flavipennella. Next base: position 25,719 of record CAMYPC010000058.1, on the reverse strand, counting down.
ACAAAAACAATAATAAAAACAATCTGCATCGTATAATTTGGGTTTCCCCTCCATCATGGATGTCAATTTTGTGAAAGCAGATAGCAGAAACTTGCCCAAAGTGAACGCAATCATGGTTCAAATGTTCTTCAAAAATAACCCCGATTTTTATTCTGCAGAGCTGAGAAATGTAAAAACAGCAATGCTTTAAAATATAGCAGCAGCTATAAAATAATATAACACTACCTACGCAAGTAACCTTAATCCTGCGAAGGCGAAATAATAGTCTTTCTTTCAGCAGTAGTTTTTAGGTTATAAAAAATAAATTAGTTTAAGTTTACAGTAAGTAATTAGTTTGCATTTTCAGGGCTGCACGAGAATCTTATGGTGACGATGCTATTGGGTACGTGCAACTACGTCGGGGATCAGGACTTTGTACAAGCAATTGCAAGATCTACCCCGAGCACAGAGTGAGGGCTAGTTCATACAAAGTCACTATGGTGATAGACGAGTCGACTAAAGGTAAAATCTACAGTTGCGTGCTTGGACTGTGCAGTTTCAACTGGAGGTTGTAAGCATACAGTGTCATTTTTAATGTGGAACAATCGTCGCAGTGAAGAACCTTTCTGCGCCGAGGTTGAATGTTACTGGAAAAAACCCATCTTCTCGAGAGTAGGGACTACTATGAAATACGTCACTGTAAATCAAATTTGCAAAAAAAACAGCTCTTTATCATGAAACCAGCACAGATCTTTTCCACGGGTTTCTTCAAGAAGCAAAAAAGAAGAAAATTATGAATAGTGAACTTTTGAAGTATCAGAACGACTTTAAACACGGTGATGTTCAACTGTTTCCACTTCATCATTTCCTTATTTAAGCGAGTGATGAAATAAAGAATAATGTCAACAAATTACTAGAAACATTACAAGAGAAACTTAACAAAAATGCTCTTGATTTAATTGAAAAGTCAACTCGAAACCAATGTAAGAGCCCTTTATGGTATGACCTAAGATATGCTCGTATAACCGCATCCAAAGCATATGAGGTTAGTTGCTGCCAAACTCCAGATGGATCATTAGTAGCTGCGATCATGGGAGCTAAAACACCTGACACATCAGCTATGAAAAGAGGCCGGAAATTGGAATTATCAGTTATAAAAACTGTGCAGGGTAAACTTAAATCGAAAGTCAAGCCCTGTTTTGTGCCTGTGTAGACAATCGTACTAAAGTAGTAAACTCCAGTCGTGCGTCACACACTTTTTTTTTAAATGGCGGAGCCGTATATGTTGAAAACGTAAAAAATATCATAAATCGGGTATTTTGAAAAAATTGCGAGGTCTACACAGCTCACAAAGCCGCTAGTGTTAGAAAACGTCAGTAAACTATTTATCGAATTAGAAGTATACGATTTCTGTGAGTGTACAGTAACTAAGATATAATCAGTAATGAGCATGTATGAAGTTAAATTATAAAACACTTACATCTAGTTCGAAAATACTGTTGAAACTTAAATTCAAATAGTTAAGATTCACCCAATCGCTGAAGCAAGTCGTGTCAGACAGTGGAGAATTCCGAATAGACAAGCTCTCTACCCCTTGCGTAATGTTTCTTTTCATCGGGGTTGAAGAAATATCTGAAAGAAACAAATGGTCGATGATTCTACAAGCCCTAACTTCACAAACTCTACACCTTAGTCAAAATATGGCTTAGCCGTTTCATTACTACAAGAACTGTTGTATAACAGAAAATAATGAACAGTGAATAATTTTTCACCTTACGCCCATGTGACCGGTAGCAATTTCTATATTTTCCGTAGCCGTATAGTATACAGGTCTTAACAAAGGTACGCCCTTTTTTTAACTGGAGCATGTACTCATGAAACTGAACAACTTTCCCCAAGAAACCCATGGTCAATGCGCTTTTGTTTTTTTAATTAAAATTATTAAATAGCGCGGAATACTCCAGAATACGCCTTGGTGGCGTGGCGGGCCGGCGCGGTCATTGAACTTTGACAAATCGCGGATACCAGCAGGGAGTTGTATTCTGATCAGTTGATAATTTAATTAAAAAATAATAAATGCGAATTGACCATGGGTTTCTTGGGAAAGTTGTTCAGTTTCATGAGTACAAGCTCCAGTTAAAAAAAAGTGCGTACCTTTGCATTGTTAAGACCCTATATATTACGTCGTGGCGATGTTATAGAATAGGCCATTTCGTGATATTATTGGCCAGATCATAAATGACGAACCTTACCTAACTACCCGGGAGAGGCTTGCCTTGCAAACGCGAGGCTCTTCGAAGGTATATATCTATCATCACTTAACCTAACAAAAGTATTATCCACAAGCATTATCGCTCGCTTCGCTTGCTCAACTCATGTTCGCTTGCTCATTTCACAATCTCACCAATATCATCATATCAGCCGAAAGACTGGACAAAGGCCTTCCGCAAGGATTTCCACGACGGCCTGTCCTGCGCTGCCTGCATCCAGTGGCTTCCCGCGACCTTCACCAGGTCGTCGGTCCACCACATGGGGGGCCTGCTTATGCTACGTTTTCCGGTGCGCGGTCGCCACTCTCCGCCAACATCCGCCCGACCATTTCATAAAATGTAAAATTTCTTGAAAATTTCAATGACATAGTCTCGGTTAAGACTTGCGTACGATAATACTTATATATATACTTTGCTTGCGTTGCAAACTGCGCAGTGTTTCTTACATGCTCTGTAGTCGCTGCAAAATGCTTCGACTGGATTCCGTTCGAGGGTGAGTTTACGTAGATTCTGCAGCGGTGTGATAGCTTGCATTATCAAGAATCCACTCAGTCGAGTCCACGAAAGGTCTAGCTCTTCTAGCTTTTCCAAAGCACCAAATGCATCCCTGTAACAAATGCAACAATAAATTTCAGACTACCCACTTCTGGGGCTAGGGTTTTCGCACATAGCGGGATGAGTAGGCTGATAGATATAGAGACTTCCGAGATAGAAGTTGCCAATCTGTGAGAAATTCCCTAGCTGTGGGGAATTTCAGTCCGAATATGTAATTGGTGGGGTGAGCGATAATGAGGGGAAAATGTGGGGGAATTGAAACATTTACACTAGAAACTACCAAATGACAAGTAAAGTTGAAAGTGATTTGTATGTTTGTAAATGTGTATTTAATGAGAGTTTTATTTGTCTGGCAGGAAGCCTTTTTTATTGCATAGCAATAATAACACCAAAAGATATCGGGAAAAGAAATCCCTATAAGTGTAGTTCGAAAAGTACCCAGTTTAGTAGAGCTATTTTATCGGATTAGAACATTCATTCTGAACAGGATATGCTGAGAAAATGGATAAGTGGTTGTAATAAAGAAGGGTTGGCTGGAAGAGATCCCTGTTTAGGATAATTTCGCCTTTGTGCATGCTACTTCTATTCTGTATCTATAATTGTATATTTTGTTGTACAATAAAGAGTTCACAAACAAAAAAAACAAAAAGATAATAAGGAGGTAATTTCATGGTATGTCATAAAACCACTAGTAAGTGTTTTTTTTATTTTCTTTTATTCACAATTTGTAAGCCCTTGGCATCATCTCATCTGATGGTAAGTTGCGATGATGCCCAAGATGGAAGTGGCTTACCAACGCAATGGAGAACTGACTCTATCTTATCTTCAAGCCGGAACACATAAATGTCGTTAACACTGATGTTTGGCGGCAAGACTTAGATAAGATAGTGGTAGCTAGCCAGGCGGGCTTAGAAAATGCCCTACACCAACCAAACCGAGTCTTTCAAGTTGACCCCATCGGGAATCGAACCCGTGACCTCCAGGTGTGAAGCGAATGGACTAACCATTACGCCACGGTATATAGTATATACAAATAGTACCGTAAAGTGGTGCTATTTTGCTCCTACAGAGATTACTATGATCCAATCTTCGACCAATATAACAGCAGCTATGGACCGGCCTACGCGAATAGCGGTTTTGATGCCTACAAAAAGAGCGCATTTACTCGTTTCGCCTTAGTCGATCAGTATTCCGCAAGTGGGTTGGAGGTCGAAATTAATGAAATTTACTATCTCATTCGTGCTACATTCCGAGTACGCCTCTAGATCTCTGTCATTGTTCATATTTGAACGAGACTCGGTAGACTATAGCGGTGTGAGTGTGTGTTTGCGTGCACTAGTATTTGATTTATTTTTGATGAGATTAATGTATGGATAGGGTCAGACCATAATATTTGGTCCAAGGCTACATTTCAGAAAAATTATTATTTTCATTAGTATTTTTCTATGACATAATCAATAAAAAATAATAACGCACCCGAAACATCTGATGACAAATGGCAACACTGCTATTTATTTATTATTCTTCACCATTTTTTTAGAAACAACAGTCATTTGTCAAATCTTTTAATCTTTATCGTTGGTTAAAGTCACTTACGTATCTCAAAAATAGTAGCGCGCATTATAGCACACCCTGAACTCTTCATACAACGGGCCAGAAATGACTTTTTAAAAAACAAATGACGGAACAAAAAAAATGGCTGCGAAATCCTATACCTTCAACAACCAAACTGTAACCAATCTGTATCAGTATGGGTGACGAGGTGGTGAGGTCGCAATCTAGAGAGCGGCAGGGAGTGTCCATACTGTAAGTACTAATATATATACTTTGATTATAGTAAGAATGTTTTTATTAGGTAAACAAAATAAGAAATATATTTACTAGATTCATCATGGCATAACCTCACTTTTATTTATTTACACTTAAAGTATACCAAAAACAATTTCGTAAAGCTAATACATAAGGATATTGTACAGTAGGCGGTCTTATTGCTAAAAGAAATCTCTTCCAAACAACCTCACTTTATTTTTTGAGTTCCGACTTTGCTCCTCATTTTGGGGTAACTTTGCTTCCCACATGGAGCTATAAAAAAAACCAAGCGTTTTGTAATTTTACCGGAGCAAAAGTGTGTACCTTTCAGCTTGGGTAAAAATGTTTTCGTATGTCCGGCTGTTCTCCTTTATGGGTCGCATTTTTCAACCGATTCTCGTGAAATTTAGTGATTAGGTTCGATAATTATATGGAATTTTAATGATTCAGTTTTTGTATATTTTTTCAAATTGGTGGAGCTAGCGGAGTTTGAAAACGTAATGATATCATATTTCAGCCATTTCAAAAACTCGCGAGGTCCACAGCTCACAGAGTCACTAGAATGAAGGGAAATAAATTGAGATGGAGCATACAGAGCAGCTAGCAGAAGCACAATTTATACAAAAATTACAAAATAATTAGGGCAATAATTAACACAAAAACTTAAATCCGTCCTGTTCCTTGCAAAATTGTTTAGTATAGAAAATCTGTAATCATCTTATCAGCTCATATACGTCCCCACTGAGGGGCTCGAGCCTATTCTGAATTAGGGCGATCGGGCCTTAGACGACCACGCGGGCCCAGTGCGGGTTGGTCGACTTCACACACAACCTGCGAGTTTCTCCGCAGGCGTGTGCAGGTTTCCTCACGATGTTTTCCTTCACCGCATATAAGAGCGTCGGATAAACATACATATGAATTCTAAATTTGAAATCACATTGGTACGTGGCAGGATTCGAACCATGACCTCCCTGACAGGAGGCGGCGGCCCTAGCTATTACGCCACCGACGCTGAAATGTATTTAGTTTTTAATCTATTTTACATTTTGATATCTTTTGTTTTCTTTTTCCTCGTGAAATTCGCACTCACCTTATGGGATCTGGCAGAATACCAGCGTTGTGGATCATCGTAATCCACAACATTATGCTGAGTCAGATCCTTTTCGCTGAGCCTGCACAGCTCACCTGGCAAAATGTTACTTTGTATCTTTTCTACACTTTCACTAGTATGGTGAAATTTATATTTTACTAGCTGTTTCCCGCGGCTTCACCCGCGTGGACAACGTTTCAATGAATTTTCGAGGATGCGCAGTGCGCGAGCCGCGCGAGCGTGAAAAAAAGTAGCCAATGTGTTAATCCAGGTCCTAATCTGTCTACCTACCAAATTTCAGCCAGATCCGTTCAGTAGTTTTTGCGTGAAGAAGTAACAAACATACACACTCACAAATTTTCGCCTTTATAATATTAGTGTGATTTATATGTTGCGAGTTGTGTTGGTTCGTGAATAAAACATTTCTATTCTATTCTTATTAACCGCCTCCGTAGCTCAGAGGCAAAGTTCACTGGCTTTACACAGGAGGTCGCGGGTTCGATTCCCGGCGGGGTCAATTGTAAGACTCGGTTTGGTTGGTGGTGGTAGGGCATTTTCGATGCCCGCCTGGCTAGCTACCACCATCTTATCTAAGTCTTGCCGCCAAATATCAATGTTGATATCATTGGTGTGTTCCGGCAAGAAGATAAGATAGCCAGTTCCCCATTGCATTGGCGAATCTTGGTAAGCCCGCTTCCATCTTCGGCAGCATCGTGACTTACCACCAGGTGAGATGTTGTCAAGGGTTTACCAATTGTGAATAATAAAAAAAAAACTATTCTTGTGAAAGCAAAATTATTCAATAAATAAAATGCAAAATCCTTACGTATGAATGTAACTCAGCACATGTTCCTTTATTGTCAGCTTCCTCAAATTCACAGAGTTTTCCGCGAAACGTTTTGTCAGTTCATGGATTTCGCAGGATTCAACAGTCAAATTTATTAGTGCATTTGCGCCCATTAAAATCTTTTCTAGTCCTTTTTGCGAGACCTTTGCGACAGTCAGGTCAGTCAGATTGCAGCAAGGACGAAGCCAGCCATCAGAGATTTGGAGGACGTCAAAACGAATTAGATTTAGCAATGCAAGAGTTGAACAGTCACCCCATTCACCTGAAAGCATTGTGATTAATATTATGGACTGAAAAAAATAGCGCGGAAAAAACGCTCATGAAAAAATGCGCTGAAAAAAACATGCAGAAAAAAACGTGCAAAAAAGGGAGTAAAATAAAGCGAGTCAAAACGCATGGTAAAAAAACGGCGACAAAAGGCACATACAAAAAAAAGGCCCAGAAAATTCCGCGCAGAAAAAAAAGCGATGTAAAGAAACAAAAAATACGCAAAAAAAATGCGGATAAAAACGCGCGGAAAATAAAGCGCGACACATAACGGGCGAGAAAACGCTCAAAAAAAGGAGCGAAAAAGAAAACGCGCAGAATAAAAAACGCCCGGAATAAAAAAGCGCAGATAAAAATGCGCGCGGAAAAAAAACGCTACTGATTTTGGGTGTAGTGTAATGTATGTATGTTTTTTTTACCACGTTCTTCGAAACGTTGTGGCGTTTTAAATAAGTGAAGTGTCATTAGAATCTGCGCGCTCTGTTAATAAATACTCCTTCTCATAACAAGTATAGTGAAGTGTGTGTGTATGTGTGGGGGGGGGGGGGGGGGTCACGTTGGCATGTGTTAGAACGTATGTGCATGTTCTTATACATTCTTGTTTGTTTTATACATTCAGCCCGGTACCCTAAACGGCTTGATGGATTTTGGAGATAGAGATGTTGTTAGATTTGTCTTGATTCCGTGAGTGACATAGGATACATTTTTACCCGACTAGCAAAAAAGAGGTTTTTTTGGCACGCTCTGTAACCTAAACGGCTTGATGGATTTTGGAGTGGGAGGAGTCGTCAGATTCGCCTTAATCCCGTGAGTGACATAGGTTAATTTTTAACCAACCGGTCAAAAAATAGGGGTTAAGTTTTAATGCAGTCGGGTTTTTAATTTTTAGGGTTCCGTACCCAAAGGGTAAAAACGGGACCCTATTACTTAAAGTTCGCTGTCCGACTGTCTGTCCATCTGTCCGTCTGTCACCAGGCTGTATTTCATGACCCGCGATAACTAGAAAGATTAAATTTTCACAGATGATGTATTTCTGTTGCCGCTATAACAACAAATACTAAAAAACAAAATGAAATAAATATTTAAGTAGGCTCCCATACAACAAACATGTTTTTTGCTCGATATTGATAACGAAAACGCTTGAAATATTCACAGAATATTAAGTTGTATTATTCACTTTAAAAATAAATAACTAAGTAAATTAAAACTAAATTAAATAAAATTTCATACAACAAACGTGATTTTTATAGATTTTATTTTATTTTTTTATTCACTTACGGTAAGCCCTTGGCATCATCTCAACTATCCATCAGATACTAGCACTTTTATTTGATTTCTAAAGATATTCCGCACTATTTTTACAAAACGACCCAAGTATTGCGTCTGTTTTCGCCGTTCACAGTCTATTGCAAGCTGCGTTAGTGTTTGAAGTTGTGACATTTATAATAATTTTAATATGTATTTTTTTTAATCCACAATTGATAAGCCCTTGGCATCATCTCACCAGAGTGACGATGGTAATTAAATAGCAGGTACTAAAGTTCTCCAAACGAGTAATCAAAATATAATGAGCACCCTGCGCCCACGAGGTTATGTAGATACCCCTGACCTCTACATCCTACATATTCAAACTCTAACGTGGATTGACGATAACTAGTGAAGCTTGCAGCAAGCTGCTGGCACACCCGGACACTTCATACAACGGGCCAGAAATGACATTTCAAAAAACGAATGACGGAATCAGATATACTTTGCTACTGGTATGTGGTTCAGCTTCTGCTCTGACTAAAGATCAATGAAGAGGCTTCTGTTCCACGGTGGATGTCTTTTAGTTAGGGCCGCTACCTCCTGTCTGAGAGGCCGCGGTTCACATCCTGCCACGTACTAATGTATTTTGGAATTTTGATTTCACATGTACGTTTATACGGTCAAGGATAACATCGCGAGGAAAGGTGCACACGCTTGCGAAGAAACTCGAAGGTTGTGTGTGAAGTTGACTCGCACCTGCGCCCGCATTGTCGACAATGGCCTGATCGCACTAATTAAGGGTAGGCTCGGACCCCTCGGTGGGGACGTATATGTGCTTATATGATGATGATTAAAACTCACCCACAAACTTCCCTCCTACTAATGTTGCCCTTTTCACTCTAAATTTTTGCAGCATCTTCAATGTAACACTTTCTAAATATACTTCATCTACAGCTATTTCTTGAAATAGTTCTGGATCCAATTCGAAAATTGTGTAATATATCACGCTTAGCTTAAGCAGTGACAATCCTTTAAAGTTGTCAGGCTTTAAATTATTTTTTCTTGGATCAATTGCCAACGCTAGCTCTTTAACAGAAGAAGGAATGATATTCAGATTTAACAGGATGTCGAAGTACGACACTCCTACGTTTGGAGTTGAACATCCATAGAATTTCACTAATGATACGTTTTTTATTCTGTTTGGAAAAAGGGGTTTTAAATTAATTAATTTATTGTCGTGGTCGTTTTTGCATTTGAGATTGTATTTGGAGACCTTTGCTAGATCTAATTTTTCTGAAAGAAAAAAAAGGATTACTGTAGGTAATAAAAATCTTTACAAATATTTTTTAAGAGGTTTAAATTTATTTGTAAGTTTTTTTGTAGGAGGTTATTCTATCACCAATATGTAGAAAAGACCTTCAGGAGAAATATAGGCTAAAAAAAATTAAAGTTTAAAAAACTAATAACCGACTTCAAAATAAAATTCACTCAAAAGTATGAAATAATATTATACTTAGATACTCGACATTAACCGAAAATAACGAAATCATTGGTGGGTACAAATTAATTAGAGGCCTGAATTTATTTTTGAGTTCGATACCAGCACAGAGCTACTTACGTATCAAATGCTTTAGATTCGATAGCATTGCTGACACCGACCTCAAAAAAAAGTTTCATGAGTACAAGCTCCAGTTAAAAAAAAGAGCGTACCTTTGTTAAGACCCTATATATTAATACTAACATACAGTATGGACACTCTCTGCCGCTCTCTAGATTGCGACCTCACCCCTTGTTTGTTACGTCATTCCTTATTTGAAATGTCATTTCTGGCCCGTTGTATGAAGTGTCCAGGGTGTGCTACTGCTATAATACTAAGTAACGGCTGTGTAAATCCAACATGGCGGACTCCCAAAGGTGGCGAAACAGTTATTTTTGATGTGGGCTTCAAATAAAAAGGTAAACTGAGAAGAATATGAAATAATTAAAATTTCAAAGCTTGTACCTAAATTGTTTTAGGTTTTTCGTAAATTATTTCATAGCAGTTTTGATTTTAAATAGAAACATACTAAAAAAAAAAAGACGTGTGGCACTCGGGGACTGCCGCGGTAAAGCTATTGCATAGCATTTTGTATCAACTTATGCAATTATAATTATTTATTTATTTTATTCATGCAGTATTTCTTTTTCTTTGATATTAATTCAAGTTACACTTTTTGAGCGTGGTGACCGATAAGAAAACATTTTTTTCTTTTATTATATAAATAAAAAGTTAATATTGTTTAAAATATTTTTTTATTTTACAATACATGTGGGTTTTACTATCTTACAGTAGCTGTTGGTTATTCAGGAATATTTATCATTGAAACTATAGGTTTATGATAACTGAAAATTAATACTGCATTTGTGATAATAATAAAATGTATGTATATAGATTACTCACTCATTTTCTTTCACTATTTTTTCGTGACTTTCTTCATTAATAATAAATGCACTTTGTTCATTCATATTTATTATTTATTTTCGCTTAACCGCGCTTTTATTACTTCTTTGTTTTTTTTAAGCAATGGTAGTTGGAACTATACAGCCAAATATGGAATAAAATCTTTTTGTACTTTTTTTTAAGCAATGGTAGTTGGAACTATACAGCCAAATATGGAATAAAATCTTTTTGTACCTATCTCTATAAATACAAACAGCTGTGTCTTAAATAAAATCTTTTTGCATTTGATAAATAATAAATAATCAAATCTTTTTTGTCATATGGAGGTATATACAGTTTATGAAAAGAGTTTTATTATTCTCCGAAAATGATCAAATCTTCTTATATGTTTGTTTTGACAACCGATATTGTTGCCCTGGCAACCGAGCGTGAGGTTTTTCTTCGTTACGAAATTTCTGGATTCGGTCCCCGCGCTCAAAGCCTGCGATAAAATCTATGCAATAGCTTAAAAATGTGGGGGCTACAAATGATTTTGCCAATGTCAAAGTATTTAAATTGTACTCTCCACGGAGAACATGCCTTCTTGCAGGAACACACTGAAGCAGGTCGCAATCTAGAGAGCGGCAGGGAGTGTCCATACTGTATGTTAGTACTAATATAATATATATTATATACTTTGACTGAAGCGTCTTACACTGTTCAATTTGTATCGGAGGAACCTATTTTATGGTTTCCTAGATTATGGCATATTATAAATAGACGCTAGTAAGATTTTTATCAAAATCGGTGCAACAGTTTCTCCGCAAAACTAGTGGACGGCCATAGATACACACACTCACACAAAAACACACACCCATCTCTGGCATCTCTGGCCTTTATCTTCAACTGTTTTTTGCTGTTGCTATTGGATTCGCCCGCGTGGATATCGTCTTTATCATCATATCAGCCGAAAAGACGTTCACTGCTGGAGAAAGACCTCCCCCAAAGATTTCCACAACGACCGGTCCTGCGCAGCCCGCATCACGCGGCTTCCCGCGGCCTTCACCAGGTCGTCGGTCCACCCAGTACCTACCGTTTACCTACGCTACATCTTCCTGTGCGCGGTCGCCACTCAAGACCTTTACTGCCCCAACGACCATCTGTTCTACAACCTATGTGTCCTGCCTACTGCCACTTAAGTTTAGCACTTTGGTTCTCCTACGGATGTCCTCGTTTCTGATTCGATCACGCAGCGTGGATATGATGTATTAAAAAAAAGCAAAAATGTCCGTATGGTTCCCGGCTAAGAATAGGACCATCCCATCTCTTCCAATGGGTGTCGTAAGAGGCGACTAAGGGACTTAAAACTGGAGGATGGGCAGCAGCATCTTTCCGTGCATTGCAACACACCTGCAATCAAACTGCGATCGCCAACCCGCCTGCCAAGCGTGGCGATTACGGCAAAACCCCCCTATGAAATCCACACCCAGAAATACAATTATAATTATATTATAGAAAGACAATTGTACAAGACCACACGTTTGCCTGTCAGCGATCTGTCTGAAGACCCAAGAGCCAGACGAACCCGACACTATTTCGAAGATATCCCGGACGTCAGCCTCTACGAGATTAGAATGGCTCTCAAACAGCTCAAGAACAACAAGGCACCGGGTGATGATGGAATTACGGCTGAACTTCTGAAAGCAGGTGGATCACCGATACTAAAAGCTTTTTAGAAGTTATTTAATTCCGTTATACTCGAGGGACAAACGCCTAAGGCATGGCACAGAAGTGTGGTCGTGCTTTTCTTCAAAAAGGGTGACAACACCCTGCTGAAGAACTACAGACCCATCTTACTTCTGAGTCATGTCTACAAGCTGTTTTCGAGAGTCATTACGAATCGTCTCGCACGCAGGTTTGACGCCTTCCAGCCTCCCGAACAAGCCGGTTTCCGAAAAGGCTTTAGTACCATAGACCACATACATACCATAGGCCTCATAAGAAGGCTCAAGGTCACCCAAAGGGCAATGTAGCGTGCTATGCTCGGAGTTTCTCTGCGTGATCGAATCAGAAACGAGGAGATCCGCAGGAGAACTAAAGTAACCGACATAGCTCACAGAATCGCTAAACTGAAGTGGCAGTGGGCAGGGCACATAGCTCGTAGAACAGATGGCCGATGGGGCAGTAAAGTTCTCGAGTGGCGACCGCGCACCGGAAAACGTAGCGTAGGCAGCCCTCCCACGCGGTGGACCGATGACCTGGTGAAGATCGCGGGAAGCCGATGGATGCGGGCAGCGCAGGACCGGTCGTCGTGGAAATGCTTGGGGGAGGCCTTTGTCCAGCAGTGGACGATTTGTGACTGATATGATGATGATGAAAAAAAAAAGCGTCGATTGCTCAACTGGTAACGATTCGGTCCACCTAACCAGATGTTTACTGACTTTTAACCGCCTCCGTAGCTCAGAGGCAAAGGTCACTGGCTTTACACAGGAGGTCGCGGGTTCGATTCCCGGCGGGGTCAATTGTAAGACTCGGTTTGGTTGGTGGTAGGGCATTTTGTAAGCCCGCCTGGCTAGCTACCACCATCTTATCTAAGTCTTGCCGCCAAATATCAATGTTGATATCATTGGTGTGTTCCGGCATGAAGATAAGATAGCCAGTTCCCCATTGCGTTGGGGAATCTTGGTAAGCCCGCTTCCATCTTCGGCAACATCGTCACCTTCCACCAGGTGAGATGTTGTCAAGGGTTTACCAATTGTGAATAATAAAAAAAAATAAAAAAAATGTCGCGGGTTCAAAACAGGTCGGCCAATGTACCAATTATATTTTTAAAACTTACGAACATAAAGTTACCAATTGCTTTTACGGTGAAGGAAAAGATCGTAAGGAAACCTGGACATCTGATTCCAGATGTGTATAAAGGTCGCGTTGCACACGTTCATAGGTGTAAATCTAAAAAAACCGGCCAAGTGCGAGTCAGAACCGCACACATAGGGTTCCGTACCATCATAATAGGTGGCGCTAGTATCGTCACGTTTTAAAAAACACATTTTTCACTTTTATTATATTTGAGTTGATTGAATGAAAGGTAAATTGCGGTTTACGATTAATGACTTCAAACCAATTTTCGGTGGAAGTTTGCATGGTAATGTACATCATATATTTTTATTAGTTTTATCATTCTCTCATTTTAGAAGCTACAGGGGGGGGGGGGGGGGGCGGGGGGGCGACACACATTTTACCACTTCGGGAGTGTCTCTCGCGCAACCTATTCAGTTTAGAAAAAAATTATATTCAATATAATTTATGAAGACCTATCCATAGATACCCCACACGTACTATGAGTTTGATGAAAAAAAATTTGTGAGTTTCAGTTCTAAGTAATGGGAAACCCCCAAAATTTATTGTTTTTATTTTTTCCTTTTTTGTGTGAAAATCTTAATGCGGTTCACAGAATACATCTACTTACCAAGTTACAACAGTATAGTTCTTATAGTTTCGGAAAAAAGTGGCTGTGACATACGGACAGACATGACGAATTCATAAGGGTTCCGTTTTTTGCCATTTGGCTACGGAACCCTAAAAATGTCCTACACGTGACCGCGGGTGATGCTAAGTGCAACACTAAGCAACCGCCGTCTATCCCTTGGATAGGACGGTTAATTATGCCACACGTTAATATAGTAAGTATGTTTGTTACTCGATATCTTCGCATTTCGTGATTCTTTTAATTTAAAAGAGTATGCTGCCAAATTAGTCCCATATAAATTTTATCAAAATCTGTGTAGTGCTTTTTTAGAGAATTAACAAAAACCAAAAATAGTAACGCCATATTTTATTTTTATTTTTTTTATTCACACTTGGTAAACCCTTGACAACATTTCACCTGGTGGTAAGTGACGATGCTGCCGAAGATGAAAGCGGGCTTACCAAGATTCCCCAACGCAATGGGGAACTGGCTATCTTATCTTCATGCCGGAACACAACAATGATATCAACATTGATATTTTGGCGGCAAGACTTAGATAAGATGGTGGTAGCTAGCCAGGCGGGCTTAGAAAATACCCTACCACCAACCAAACCGAGTCTTACAATTGACCCCGCCGGGAATGGAACCCGCGACCTCCTGTGTAAAGCCAGTGAACTAAGCCATATTGTATTAAGTTATTGCAATGGAAATCGGTTTTTTAACGTGTTATGTGTTTCCAGTTATACATACTACTTTTGGCCCGCGGCTTCGCATGTACAGGTAACAGCACGATTAAATGCAAAAATTCGGATCTGTTTGACGTAAGGTTAATTTATATAAAAAAAAAAATGTAATTGCTTAATTTAAAATCTGAATACACAATATTTTTCACCGTTTTTAACATACATACCAGAAAGCTCGATAGATACATCATACGCGTAGTGAATGCCTTTTATCAGCAATTTTTTCAATGGCATTCCTGCGAACAGCGATTCCTTAAGCAGATACGTGTCGTTCATTTTTGGAAACGATATCCTCATCGCAGCAATTCGTGAAGCATTGATGTTGATTTTTTCAAGTGTTTCCAAGTAAGTTTTGCTTGGCGGAGGGCAATTGTAAATTTTGAGTGTTGATTCGTGTTTCGTTCCCTTTACTATCTTTTTGGAGTCTTCCATTAGTTTTTGAGAATCTAAGTGTTCCATTTCATCGCATCCAATTTGGAATCCCTTTTCGTTCTTCCATACCATGATATCTGAAAGTAATTAGTATGTAAGTATTTTTTGTAGTCGTCGATCGTAAGAGCGTCGGTGGCGTAAACGGCTAGGGCCGCCGCCTTCTGTCCGGGAGGTCGTGGTTTGAATCCCGCCACGTGCCAATGTAATTTCGAATTTAGATTTCATATGTACGTTTATCCGACGCTCTTACAGTGAAGGAAAAACATCGTGAGGAAACCTGCACACACCTGCGGAAAAACTCGCAGGTTGTGTGTGAAGTCGACCAACACGTATTGGGCCCGCGTGGTTGACTAAGGCCCGATCGCCCTAATTCAGGGTAGGCTCGAGCCCTAGGTGGGGACGTATCATCATCATCTTCATATCAGCTCATATACGTCCCCACCGAGGGGCTCGAGCCTACCCTGAATTAGGGCGATCGGGCCTTAGTCGACCACGCGGGCCCAGTGCGGGTTGGTCGACTTCACACACAACCTGCGAGTTTCTCCGCAGGCGTGTGCAGGTTGCCTCACGATGTTTTCCTTCACCGTTAAAAGCAATCGGTAAGTATGTACGTAAGTTTTGAAAAACTCATTGGTACATTGGCCGTCCAGATTTGAACCCGGTACCTCTGGTTAGAAGAACCGAGTCGTTACCGGTTGAGCCACCGACGCTTTTTGGGGACGTATATGAGCTAATATTTATGTATGTATTTTTGTAGTTAGCGAAATGTTAACCAAAATGGGCGTGGGTAGTTCTTGCTGGGGTTTGCTTGTAAATTCGATGCGCCAAAAATGATGCAAGGAAGCCGCTAAATAGATCGACTTTTGTGGACATCTGCGCAGATGTTGGTCGTGGTCCACCTGCTCAGTCCACCTGGGTGGACCACGTGCAATATTTTATTTCCGCAATCCACCTTTCTGTAACTGTTGGGGGCCAGCTTCGCGCTTTGTTAGTATCATCATCAAACCTGACGAACCTATATCGCTCGCTTTGCTCGCTCATTTCAGATCTGCCCGGGCATTTCATGATTTGGTCTATTTTAACAATTTGGCCACGACATTTCCACCAAATGCATCACATAATAATTTTGGACAAAAAAAATCCGACTTCAAACAGGACTTCTCTGGGATGCCATCATCAGATCCTGGTTTCCTTATCATGGTACCACTCTTGGGATATCTAGAGTCATCAAAATCGGTTCATAAACGACGAAGTTATCCGCGAACACATATAAAAAATATATATACGGTCGAATTGAGAAACCTCCTTCTTTTTTTGAAGTCAGTTAAAAAATGAACGTGGCTCACCCAGGTGGACTGAGTAGGTGGACCACGACCACCTCATCTGCCGAACATTATATGTTTCGTCATCATCAATCATCCTAATAAACCTTTTCCTTACCAAACAGATCCTTTAGTTTGTTCATATCATCTGTGTCTATATCTATGATTTTAAACCAGCCAATCGTGTGTGTCAGTGTCTTTGACTCACTGCGAGTGGACGTACGAAAAACGATCGAACCTAACATTGCTTCGTGTGACAAAATACAAAATCTATCGACGACAACTGTGCCAGTAAAAGTGGAGATAAGGCAGTGTCACGGGCCCGCGGACCATCACCGTCATCGCCACGAGGTACGTACACCACTCTATACCACCTTTTGGCTGGCCACCCCTTTTTCCATATTACCCAAATTGTCCTTGCTGACACATTTTTATGGTGCCGAAACCCGGGAACTCCCATTGAAGAAGCTATTGCCTTCATTCCTACTCTTTAAAATATATTTTTCCAAATTTATCAATCTATTTCCGATAATTGCGCATCAAAATACGTAGATATTGGTATTTTTCAGCAGTGTTTGATGTGTGTCATTGTTTTGTTTATACCAAAGAAGGGAGAACAATATTTCGCCATACTGAATACCTTAATGCAATTTCTATATCTGTCATGTAATTGCTCTATCTTATCAATGCAAATCTAACAATCGTCTAATCGTAAAACATATCGGTTGCATTGACCAAGTGAGCAAGCTATTTTACAAGTAACAGATTAAGCTACTGGTGTCTCTTGAAAATTGGTTCACATTAAAATCATCGTAACGGAACTTAGTGATTGCCGGTTCTTATTTTTGTAAACAACGTCTTCGTCGAACCGTTCATATCGTATCGTATTTTTTTGGGAACAAACCTTATCGGCTAGAACGTTGCAAGAGTCGGAATAAATAGGTACCTATCTATTTAATCGATTACTAGCGTTCTAGAACATCCTCAAGTTCTCAAATTTTTCATTCTTAGTACATCGAAAGCAAGGCGTAAACATCGTTTGCATAAAATCTTTTATATCGTTCAATTCAATATAGCGTTTCCATTTTGCAGCTCATTAAAAACTTTTCTAACGTCAAAGACCAAATATTTCTTGTAAGAAGTTTTTTACGTCTAAGATTAACTTCTCTATCGTACTGAATTGGATCTAATCTTTTTTAAATAATCAACTTGAATTTCGTTGGTTCGTAAAACGTCAAAACCAACAACAACAATAACGAACGTTACGATGCCTACGACTAGAAAAATACGAAAACCAACTTATGGCCCTACAAATGAGGAGTTTTCTGTAAAAGACTTACCCTATTTTAAGGCGTAAAAGAACTCTCGCATTTAACCGCATCGAGAAAACGTTGGAAATAGCTGTAAAAGCAAAGAACGATGCAACCTTTCGTGAGCTGTTCCTAGCGTACTACTCTGAAGTCAGGCAACTCAAAACTTCATTTTATGAATCAAACATCGTAATCATTTCGCTTGATGAGTCTAATCTTGTAGAAAGTGAACAGTTGTAAGAAACTTGTGATGAAAATTACTATTCTGTATTAGCTACTCATCAAATTTTGTTCAACTCCGAATAGCGGTCATAGCTTTGTATCAGCGAATGGAAAAAATTCTAACATCAAACTACCGAAAATAGCTCTTCCTAGCTTCTCAGGTGAAATTAAGGCTTGGTTACCTTTTATCGATAGCTTTAATAACATCATACATAATAATGACACGCTCTCCAATACTGAGCGTATGCACTACTTAGTTTCTAGTCTACGTGGTGACGCCCTCAAGCTGATTAACACGTTTCCTATATTAGGTACATATTACATAGAAGCGTATGAAACTTTAGTTGCTAGGTCAGAATAAGCGTGACTTAGCTTACACCTGTTGAAGAGAACTATTGAACATAGGTTTTAAGGCGAACACACCACAGGATTTTAGGAGAATCTTAGACCTATTCCCTGAGAATCTGTCCATACTAAAAACATTAGCATTACCAGTTCATGAGTGGGACTTATTTTATCAAGATTAGACACAAAAATACGTTGTGAATTCGAGGAATCGAACCCAGATGTAGAGTTTCTTACGTACCAGTCCTTGAAGGATTTTTAGAACAAGAAGTGTGAAGCTCAACTAAGAGATTTCAGAGAGTCAACCAAACTTAGCAATACAAAGTCTTGTGAGGTAAAGCCAAGATTTTCCAACTATAAACAGTCACAACCGACCACAGCTTTAGTGAGTGCTCAAGTGTATACTTACAAATGTTCGTATTGTCAAGAAGCTCATTCAATAAACAATTGCAAGGATTTTACTAATAAAACCGTACAAGATCGACTAAGTTACGCGACAAAGAATAATTGGTGTTTCAATTGTTTAAAGCCATCTCACCAGTTAAAAGACTGTCGGTCAATATTCACTTGTCAAAAATGTAAGAAACCACATCACACTCTGTTACATGAAGATAGAGACCAACATTTAGTTGTACTAGTTCTTCCAGCTCTAATGAAGTCGTGAACGATCAAACTCATGAATCCAATGTCAACGTGTTGACTAATATTACAAAAAAATCATCTGTCGTGTTACTGTCAACTGCTTGCGTTCAAGTGCTGGACTCCAAGGGCAATTTTCAAAATCTCAGAGCTTTGATAGACTCTGGAAGTCAGGCTCATTTTATTTCAGAAAATGCAGCTACTAAACTAGGTTTTAAACCAAGGTCAACTTCAAAGAATATTTTTGGTTTGGGTACAACAGCGTCAAAAGTCACTGGGAGTTTACAATGTTCTGTAGGCACGCAAAACAACATTCACTTCAAGATTGAAGGACACAATATATTGCCTAGCATTTGCGGAGTTGTGCCTTCAGTTCGTCTGAACAAATTCATTTGGAAGCATATTCAGAACTTAAAGCTTGCTGATCCGGACTGTGATATACCTGGACCCATAGATATGCTACTGGGCGCAGAAGTTTTTAATAACATCATGCTACCCGGTATAATAAACGGTCAAGAAGATCAGCCTTCAGCGCTAAATTCCATCTTCGGATGGGTTCTGCTGGGAAAAACGCATTGTTCGGGGAAAATTGACAGCAGTAGAGCACGAAATCTCATATCTTTTGTGTGTCAAGACAAAGACCGGTTAAATGAAGACATAAAACTGCTGTGGGAGCTCGAACCACTACCCCATCACAACACATTAACACCTGATGACATGTTATGCAAAACGAAGTATTTAGCTGGTACCTCAAGAACAGAAGAAGGACGGTACATTGTGCCATTTCCCCTTTAAGTCTCAAGAAGCTCCTGAGTTTCCAGGAATTCGTGACATAGCCTTGCAAAGGTTTCACTTACTCGAGCGTAGACTTTTGAAGGATCCAGACCTTTATCAAGCATATAAGAATTTCCTGCGTGATTATAGCGACTGTGGACCTATGAGTCGTGTTTCTGTTGAAGAAGTTGGAAGTGGAAAGTATTACATTCCTCATCATTGCGTGCTTAGACCAGCCAGCGAAACTACTAAAACACGAGTGGTTTTCGATGCATCAGCTCGAGCAGCAAATGGCAAATCTTTGAATGAAACTCTACTTTTGAAAGTTACAAACTGATGTCTCAATCATTCTAGTAAGATTCAGACTACACAACGTCGTTTTCATCGCTGACATGAAACAAATGTATAGACAGATTTGGATCAGACCTGAAGATCAAGAGTATTTAAGAATTCTTTTCCGATTCAATTCAAATGAACCTATCAATGAATATAGACTTCACACCGTAACATACGGAACGTCTGCAGCACCACTTCAGGCTTGCAGAACAATCAAGAAAATAAAGGTCCTTACCAACGATGTCTACGTTGATGATGTCACTTCTGGTGCAGCAAGCTTAGAAGAGGCACGTCATGTTAAAACTGAACTTATTCAGCTCCTTCGAAAAGGAGGCTTTGAGCTCAGGAAATGGGCTTCAAACGAATCTGATGTTCTTTCAAATCTTCCAGACGAATATTGGCTCAGTGGCGTATCATCATTTGACAACTCAAGAATATTCAAAATTCTTGGTTTGAAATGGAAGTCTGACAGTTTTCTGTTTGAAGTTGTACCATCAGATAAACCATGCACCAAGAGAACAATACTAAGCGAAGTAGCAAGAGTTTTTGATCGTTTTGGTTTCTTATCACCACAAATTGTCCTTGCTGACACATTACATCTAATTTATTTATTTAGAAATAGCGGTTTTAAGTATGACAGCTGTCATCTGTAATGAAGATCCCGACGAAAATCCGAATAAAATAAATCCCGTTTGTTACTGCGCACGAGTAGTATTTAGGGAACGTATTTTATCTGCATCGGTCCAGCATTTTAGACGCTCACTGGGCTACTATTAAACGAGCAATATTTGTATATATTATTATAATTATGTTTAACTAGCTGTTTGCCGCGGCTTCACCCGCGTGGACAACGTTTCTATGACTTTTCGAGGGCGCGAGCGTAGAGAAAAGTAGCCTATGTGTTAATCCAGATCCTAATCTGTCTACTAATTGAATTTCAGGCAGATTCATTCAGTAGTTTTCGCGTGAAAGAGTAACAAACATACATCCATACATTCTTACAAACTTTCGCGTTTATAATACTAGTAGAAAGGAGGATATGCGAGCAGCTTATAGCTGATGTGCCTAAATCTGTATTAGTGTTACAAAACTTTTTAACGGAAAATTAAACCCACGAAAAAAGAAAGGAACTGAAAAGCGAAAAATAAAAATAAACTTTATAGTTTATCTGAGCTCCTACACTAATGTAAATACCTTAATCATTTTGAGTCGGCGCCAGTCAAACAAATAAGCTAATTAATTATAACGTAAAATAAAATTAAAGCAGCGGAATATAATGCACGGCGGCGGCGACCGACGTAATGAGTCCCTTTGTTGGCAATTGCCGAACGTTTCGTTTATTTGTTTGTTTAGCACCGAATCAAAATTATTTAGGAATTTACAAAAGTGTAGAAGCTCAGTTAGACTATAAAGTTTATTATTTTTCGCTTTTCATTTCCTTTTTTTTCGTCGGTTTAATTTTTTGTTAAAAAGATTTTATTTTTTTATTTTTTGTGGCTAAAATATAACTAATGGGTTGCGTTATCATTTTAAAAGAACTTTTGTCTTCTAAATAAAAAAAGAATCATCCAAATCGGACTACTCTGTAAAAAGTAATGCGTGGTCATACATTACAATCAGTGAGTGAACAATCAACCATCCCCTGTTTTCCTACCCTTAGGGTTGGATTTTTTTTCTAAATTAATATGGGACCAGGGTCGGGGTATAACCATTCTAATAAAAAAAGAATCATCAAAATCGGACTACTCTGTAAAAAGTCTGTATTCGCATGTTGTTTTGCATTATGTATGATCACATAATGCAAAACAACATGCGAATACAGAGTTTTTCCGCTGCAAATTCATTATTATTTACTGCAAATTGATTACAATTCGATTTCCTTACACGATTTTTTTGTTTATTTAATTAATGTTCTTCGTTAAATACAAATAACTTTAAGTTTTTGGTTTAGGTTATTAAATATTTTTTTCTTTAGTTGGGTCATTGTTTTGTTTCTTTCATTGGTCAAAAGTAAATTACTTTCGAATTTAGTTAGTTACGGACCGCAAAATCTTTATGTTTTGGCAAAAGATGGGAAAACAAAAAACGTAGTTTCTAAAAATGCACCTACTTAAATAAACTCATATTAATACTTTATAGCTTATCTTAATATATATGAATCTCGTGTCACAATGTTTGTCCTCAATGGACTCCTAAACCACTTAACCGATTATAATAAAATTCGCACACCATGTGCAGTTCGATCCAACTTGAGAGATAGGATAGGGTAGGGTAGGGTAGTGTAGGGTAGGGTAGGGTAGTGTAGTGTAGGGTAGGGTAGTGTAGTGTAGTGTATGTAGGGTAGGGTAGGGTAGTGTAGTGTAGTGTAGGGTAGTGTAGGGTAGGGCAGGGCAGTGTAATGTAATGTAAGGCGGTACGAAGTTCGCCGGGACAGCTAGTGTACTTATAAACTTAAATAATTTAATACCAAAGAGACTTTTTCACGCGGACACAGCTAGCGTGAATATAAATACACGTTTCCAAATTCAAAAATGTTGAGTACAGTAATATTTACTATGATTCTAGTGAAAATAAATCATCAATAGTTCATCATCAGATCAACTTTAAAATACCAAAAGGATCTATTGTCACCGGGAATACGAAATTTCAGCTCAATTGGAGCCTTGGAAGTCGCTCTAAAATTGATTGCAAGATTTGACCCAAACATACACAAATATTACATGATCCGTAAAAGCTTTCTAAACACATTCGACTAGCTCTTTATACTTACAGCTATAAACTTGCGATAACCAAAGATGTAAAAGAACTGTTAATAGAAATATCCTGCACTGAAAAGAAGCTTTAATCATTTTAAATTTTTACTTTCTTCTTTTGTATTTAAACGACACGTTCACTTTCTTTCTTTCTTATCCTGTGGCACAATTAACCGTGTTATCCAAGGGATAGACGATGACTTCACTCAAGCAACACATAAGTATTAAATTTGTGTAAATTATACAGTTACAAATAAATACTAATCTAACAGTAAGTACTTATTGTTATCGGGACACAAGAGGAAAGTCGGTTAAAAATAATACAGGGCGTAAACATGTTTACATTTAGTTAATTTGAACTAGCTAACGCCCGCGAATACGTCGGCATGGAGATAAGGTTCTGTTCAATTTACGTCTCCGGGACATAGGGAGGCTAGCGATTCACCGCGCAAGTTAATACTAAATCTACAAGTCCTTTATTATTCTCTGCTACCAGTCCAAAAGAATAGTCCGAGTTTGCACGGAATGGATTGACAGACAAACCAAAACACCCGCCCTGAAATTACGTGAGGCGTTTTTCTGGATTTTTTGACCCACCCGCCCGCCCCCCTGGTGAGATTTCGTGAGATTTTCCTCAACTCCCTTCCCCGTCCCCAAATCTCACGTGAGATTTTTTAAAATTTGTGTTTTGGCTGGAAACGCGTTGCATTATAAAAAAAGCTCAAAAGTCTATAAAAAGTTTGATGAAATACGATTTTTTTCAATCTTCAAACTGCTATAACTTTTAAATGAATCAACCAATTTTCACGCGGTGTGCGGCGATTAATGTAGTTTTATAAGCTTAATAAAAAATTTGATCTGAAAAAATGTTTTATCAGATAAATTTATTTATTTTATTCAATAAATAAAATTTCGTTCAAATTTGATTTTTTGAATAAAAAAAATAAATTTATCTGATAAAACATTTCGGAGTTATTACAAAAAAAACACAATTGAAGAGCTACTGTGCTGCTCTGCGGGGTTCGGATAACTATAACTTAACTTTTACGCAATTTTACACCGTTTTCTACTAGAAAAAAAACCCTCCCCCCTTCCCCAAGTGAGATTTGGAAAGATTGAGTTTGAACCCATCCCCCCCCCCCCCTTAAACACCTCACGTAATTAATGGACGCCCCCTGACCGCTCCTCTAGACAACTAAAAGTAGGATTATGTAACGCTCCCGTCCCAAGATGGATAGAGAAAAACTTGCTATTTGTACTATGATAGAGACCAGAAAGCTACAAAACCATTGCCATGCAACTGTCACAAGATTATGGGCCAATAACGCCCTGTCACTTCAATAAATCTAGGTTTCCACTAAAATCCTGCAGCAGGTCCTTGCTTTCTTGGAGGGTTTGTGAAGAGTGAGGGTTGGGGGGAGTGTAAAGTGTGAGTAGTGTTTGTATGAGGTTATCACAAGAGTTATTTGTTATTCCACGAATAACTGTTGTGATATTTGTTATTTCACCGCAGATAACAGGTTAGTGTCAACGACGGTCCGTGCCAGACACCACACACACGATACAAGTCATCAAGAACATGGTAACCTTGACCTGATGCTGCAGCATCTCTTGGTATCTGCAGCATCTCCTGGTATCTAATAAAAAGCATAAAATAAAACTAAAATATTAAAAAAAAAAACTCCCGACAAAAAACCGCTAAAAGGTAGAAAATACAATACAATACAATACAAAATAATATGTCTTGGCCCTTTAAGTTAAATATAAGTAGTTATAAAATTTGATATTGGAGTCGTCGCGTAGGGAGACCGCTTAGTTATTAAAATAAAAACAGAACACAAGTAATTACTATTTTTATTTTTTTTATTTTCAATTGGTAAGCCCTTGGCATCATCTCACCTGATGGTAAGTGACGATGATGCCGAAGATTGAAGCGGGCTTACCTAGATTCCCCAACGCAATGGAGAACTGGCTATCTTATCTTCAAGCCGCAACACATCAATGTTGTTAACACTGATGTTTGGCGGCAAGACTTAGATAAGATGGTGGTAGCTAGCCAAGCGGGCTTAGAAAATGCCTTACCACCAACCAAACCGAGTCTTACAAGATGACCCCACTGGGAATCGAACCCGCGACCTATTGGTGTGAAGCGAATGGACTAACCATTACGCCACGGAGGCGGTTACAATATAGCGGTCCCCCTAAGCGACGACTCATAGATCAAAATATATCTACTTATATTAAACTGAAAGGGCCAAAACATATAATTTTCCTCATTTTAGCGGGGTTTTTTTTAGGGTTTTTTTTTTAATATTATCGTGTAAATATCGTTAATCAAAACCTCCACGCGGACTAAGTCGCGGGCACAGCTAGTCAGTGAACAATACAATCGTATGAAATTGTAGTAGCAAAGAAAGTTTTATTAAAATTGTTGTAGCCGTTTTTGAAAATATATGGGATTTTTTCCTATGATGGCAACCGTAAAAAATCTGAATATGAAAAATAAAAAAAATCTGGAGATAAAATAATATTGTTTTAGTGTAAGACAATCGAATCCCATAAAAATCTCAACTTCTATAAAAAAATAAGCTGAAACAAATTTAAAAAAAGTAAGTGTGTGGTTTTATGAAACCACGGTAAAAGTGAAACTTTACAGAGGACGAAACGATCATGGCTGCTCTCGCTACGGTACAGAGGACGAAACGATCAACATACCGTCAGACGCAAGCGACCGTCACGTGACATGCAACACACAGACGAAAAAGTTCGAGACGATGTAATAAAAAGTTTCACTTAAAAAAACTATACAGTTTGTAATTAAATAATATGTATGTAGGTACAAGCAGAATTGTAATGGATACCTACGATAATTACAACCACTTTTAAGGCC
>CAMYPC010000057.1:0-53105 GCA_947284805.1 Coleophora flavipennella | reverse complement strand
ACTTGTACATCATCATCACTACATAGTATAAAACAAAGTCGCTTTCTCTGTCCCTATGTCCCTTTGTATGCTTAAATCTTTGAAACTACGCAACGGATTTTGATGCGGTTTTTTTTAATAGATAGAGTGATTCAAGAGGAAGGTTTATATGTATAATAACATCCATTAAATAGTGGAGAAGTACTGTTATTTTTTAGGTTTCTAATGTGATGTCGTAAATAATTACATTTTTTCCGCTTACATTGCAAACGCAGGCTGAACCCTACGAGTTTTATCAAAATAATGTACTAAGTATTGTACACATTGAAAAGGTCTACAGAAAAGTCCGTGATGGTATATGTCTATCTCTTATGGATAACCCACAATAACTTTTTTTTGTCATTTACTTTTTACGACAAATAATGGCTAATTTTCGAAGCGATTTTAACCAATACAGCATTAATCCTTAACCAATTAAATACATTTAAGTGAATATTTTCGAAGAAATTACAGATTTAAAAATTGCGGGACGTAGCGTTTGCGGCGGTACCGCCGGCCGCACGTTCTAAGTTTTTCTGTGGTGTATTTAGTATCAGCATTGCACCCGTGCGAAGCCGGGGCGGGTCGCTAGTGTATAATAAATAAAACTTTCACTCAAATATAACTTTTTTTTTCTGTAATAAAGAAAACTTATAATTCCCCATTTTGTACGTGGCTAAAACGCTATCCGCGGAAAGCAAAAAACAAACAAACCTCATTCTAGTCTATGGCCGATCGCCATTGTTAGATGAGCGCGCATAGGAAAACTGATTATTTTTTCCCGCCATAGCGAAAAAAGCAAAACATGTAGATGTACTATAGTATAGCAGCTGTTCACACAGACACATCGCTCACTCAAGTTGGAGAGAGACGGATGTCGAACGCTGCCGAACGTAAAGGCCGATTGTGCTTCTTTGTCGCTCGTTCGCGCTCTCGCTTGCACT
This sequence comes from Coleophora flavipennella, assembly GCA_947284805.1. Classification (NCBI taxonomy): domain Eukaryota; kingdom Metazoa; phylum Arthropoda; class Insecta; order Lepidoptera; family Coleophoridae; genus Coleophora; species Coleophora flavipennella. The sequence continues at coordinate 52,143 of CAMYPC010000057.1, read as the reverse complement.
TCAAGACTTACACGGAACGCCTCAGAGCGAGGTAACGACGCATGACGGAACGCCTCAGAGCGAGGTAACGACGCATGCGTCATGTTTTTTCGTGCGTGCAGCCGGCTCCATCGAATTATAAGACGTTATCACGTCAACTGTAATAAAGAAAACTTATAATTCCCCATTTTGTACGTGGCTAAAACGCTATCCGCGGAAAGCAAAAAACAAACAAACCTCATTCTAGTCTATGGCCGATCGCCATTGTTAGATGAGCGCGCATAGGAAAACTGATTATTTTTTCCCGCCATAGCGAAAAAAGCAAAACATGTAGATGTACTATAGTATAGCAGCTGTTCACACAGACACATCGCTCACTCAAGTTGGAGAGAGACGGATGTCGAACGCTGCCGAACGTAAAGGCCGATTGTGCTTCTTTGTCGCTCGTTCGCGCTCTCGCTTGCACTTCAAGACTTACACGGAACGCCTCAGAGCGAGGTAACGACGCATGACGGAACGCCTCAGAGCGAGGTAACGACGCATGCGTCATGTTTTTTCGTGCGTGCAGCCGGCTCCATCGAATTATAAGACGTTATCACGTCAAAAATAATGTACTAAGTATTGTACACATTGAAAAGGTCTACAGAAAAGTCCGTGATGGTATATGTCTATCTCTTATGGATAACCCACAATAACTTTTTTTTGTCATTTACTTTTTACGACAAATAATGGCTAATTTTCGAAGCGATTTTAACCAATACAGCATTAATCCTTAACCAATTAAATACATTTAAGTGAATATTTTCGAAGAAATTACAGATTTAAAAATTGCGGGACGTAGCGTTTGCGGCGGTACCGCCGGCCGCACGTTCTAAGTTTTTCTGTGGTGTATTTAGTATCAGCATTGCACCCGTGCGAAGCCGGGGCGGGTCGCTAGTGTATAATAAATAAAACTTTCACTCAAATATAACTTTTTTTTTCTGTAATAAAGAAAACTTATAATTCCCCATTTTGTACGTGGCTAAAACGCTATCCGCGGAAAGCAAAAAACAAACAAACCTCATTCTAGTCTATGGCCGATCGCCATTGTTAGATGAGCGCGCATAGGAAAACTGATTATTTTTTCCCGCCATAGCGAAAAAAGCAAAACATGTAGATGTACTATAGTATAGCAGCTGTTCACACAGACACATCGCTCACTCAAGTTGGAGAGAGACGGATGTCGAACGCTGCCGAACGTAAAGGCCGATTGTGCTTCTTTGTCGCTCGTTCGCGCTCTCGCTTGCACTTCAAGACTTACACGGAACGCCTCAGAGCGAGGTAACGACGCATGACGGAACGCCTCAGAGCGAGGTAACGACGCATGCGTCATGTTTTTTCGTGCGTGCAGCCGGCTCCATCGAATTATAAGACGTTATCACGTCAACTGTAATAAAGAAAACTTATAATTCCCCATTTTGTACGTGGCTAAAACGCTATCCGCGGAAAGCAAAAAACAAACAAACCTCATTCTAGTCTATGGCCGATCGCCATTGTTAGATGAGCGCGCATAGGAAAACTGATTATTTTTTCCCGCCATAGCGAAAAAAGCAAAACATGTAGATGTACTATAGTATAGCAGCTGTTCACACAGACACATCGCTCACTCAAGTTGGAGAGAGACGGATGTCGAACGCTGCCGAACGTAAAGGCCGATTGTGCTTCTTTGTCGCTCGTTCGCGCTCTCGCTTGCACTTCAAGACTTACACGGAACGCCTCAGAGCGAGGTAACGACGCATGACGGAACGCCTCAGAGCGAGGTAACGACGCATGCGTCATGTTTTTTCGTGCGTGCAGCCGGCTCCATCGAATTATAAGACGTTATCACGTCAAAATTGAAAATATCGTTTTAGCCGACCGCTGAATTAAACTTCTAGAAATCGTTAATGGTGTAAAAGTTTCAATCGAGAGGGTACAACACATATCAGAAGAAAAATTGGACACGAAGAAAGTATCGGCGAGGTGTGTGCCGCGTTTACTCACGGAGGAGCAAAAACGGAACCGACTGACTACTTCGGAGCAGTGTTCGGCCGTGTTTAAACGTAACTGGAAGGAGTTTCTGCGTCGTTTCGTGACCGTGGACGAACGTGGGTTTACCACTACACCCCGGAAATGAAAGAGTAGTCAAAGCAGTGGATTTTACCGGGTGAACCTGCTCCAAAGAAAGAAAAAAACCGTCCCATCGGCTGGAAAGATCATGGCGACTGTTTTTGGGATTCGCAGGGTATTATACATATTGACTACTTAGAAAAGGGGAAAACGATAACAGGTACTATGCCAATTTATTGGATGAATTTGACGCCGTCTTGAAGGACAAACGACCCCATTTAAAAAAGAAAAAAGTAATGTTTTATCACAACAACGCCCCGGCTCATTCGTCCAGACTTGTGACGGCTAAATTAGCACAGTTACGCTACGAACTATTGCCTCACCCCCCATATTCTTCAGATTTGGCCCCATGCGATTTCTTTTTGTTTCTCAACCTAAAAAAATAGCTCGGTGGTAAGCGAATTGGATCAAATGACGAAGTCATTGCCGCCACAGAGGCCTATTTTAATGACTTTCCAAAATCATACTTTTTGGATGGTTTATTGAAGCTTGAGTATAGGTGGAACAAGTGTATAAAGTTAAAAGGTGACTAGGTAGAAAAATTAATGCATATATACAAAAAAAAATGTTTTTTTGACGTGATAACGTCTTATAAATCGATGGAGCCGGCTGCACGCACGAAAAAACATGACTCATGCGTCGTTACCTCGCTCTGAGGCGTTCCGCTCATGCGTCGTTACCTCGCTCTGAGGCGTTCCGTGTAAGTCTTGAAGTGCAAGCGAGAGCGCGAACGAGCGACAAAGAAGCACAATCGGCCTTTACGTTCGGCAGCGTTCGACATCCGTCTCTCTCCTACTTGTGTGAGCGATGTGTCTGTGTGAACAGCTGCTATACTATAGTACATCTACATGTTTTGATTGAGTATCAAGTGCAGTGAAAAGTGAATGTGATGTTTGGCGGCAAGACTTAGATAAGATGGAGGTAGCTAGCCAGTCGGGCTTAGAAAAATGCCCTATCACCAACCAAACTAAGTCTTACAAGTTGACCCCACTGGGAATCGAACCCGTGACCTCCTGGTGTGAAGCGAATAGACTGACCATTACGCCACGGAGGTGTTTATGGGTTATGGGTACGTTCCCTAACCGTACCGTGTAGTTATTTGTTCTGGGAACACTAATGGCGGCCATACGAGCCGTTTCCGGTCCGGTGTAGCCTCCGCCTCTCTGTCTGTACCTTTGAACTGTGAATTCCGTTCCGACACACTGGCGGGAAGAATAGCAAACCAACTTAAAAGTTATAAGGCGGCGATGGGTCTTTCTCATAATATGGTACGATGGACAGAACCTCGTATTAGTTTGTAAAATCTTGACAAATAAAAACTGTTCACACATACAATTTCCAAAAAATTCTAAATGTGTGGAATAGACATGGTCAAAGCTTTTAACCAAGTACCTCATTTCCATTGATTGGAATTACAACAAATAATTATATACTTACCAACTAAAAGTGTTGGGTCATTTACTAAATCTATAGTAATAACCTTGAAAAAACCAGCCAAGTGCGAGTCGGACTCGTGCACTGAAGGTTCCGTACCAAAAAATATTTAAATAAGAAACCCTACAAACATCAAAATCAGATCTTAGATAACTTAACTTTTTAGTTGAATAAATGTTCTCCGATACATCGATATACGTCACAGTCAGTTCTCCAACTGCAAATTAAGTCAGTAATCATACAAATTTTAAAGAGAGTGAATACTATTTGAGCTTACGTATTCCATTACATCCTTAGCTGTATTGGAATTGGCATTGGCAGGTGAGCTGCAGCCAAATGCACTCAAAATTTTAATTATTAAAAAATGTTTACCAATCTTTCGGTCCGTGTGTCGTACTCGTTCATTTCATTAGCGATCGTGAGCAGATATCGTTATTGCGTGCCGTTCCTATATTCAGATGATAGTACACCTGATGAGAGCACATGCTTCCAACGATACCTTAGTAATGTGGCGATGTGTGTCGGTGGGACCGACGACGATGGTACACTTTCGAAGATCATCATCATCATCATATGAGACAGACGTCCACAGCTGGACAAAGGCCCCCCCCCCAAGGATTGCCACGACGACAGGTCCTGCGCTGCCCGCATCCAGCGGCTTCCCACGATCTTCATCAGGTCGTCAGTCCACCAAGTGAGAGGCCTGCCTACGCTACGTTTTTCGGTGCGCGGTCGCCACACGAGAACTTTACTGCCCCAACGGGCACCTATTCAACGAGCTAGGTGCTTTTCGAAGATACAAATTCGGAAATTAAACGAATGTTTACGAAGTCCTTCCCTCACTGTATTGTAGCCGAGTTCAAACTACGATCCATCCAAAGTCCTTTTTTTTTTAAAACCGGCCAAGTGCGAGTCGATCTTACGCACCAAGGGTTCCATACCACCACATCTCTTTATCTAATAACAATGATACATATCTTTTCATTTTAATCAAAGGCAGAAAACGCGAGCATCAGAAAAAAAAACAGTTTTTTTTTGACGTGATAACGTCTTATAATTCGATGGAGCCGGCTGCACGCACGAAAAAACATGACTCATGCGTCGTTACCTCGCTCTGAGGCGTTCCGTGTAAGTCTTGAAGTGCAAGCGAGAGCGCGAACGAGCGGCAAAGAAGCACAATCGGCCTTTACGTTCGGCAGCGTTCGACATCCATCTCTCTCTTACTTGAGTGAGCGATGTGTCTGTGTGAACAGCTGCTATACTATAGTACATCTACATGTTTTGATCGAGTATCAAGTGCAGTGAAAAGTGAATGTGGTGTCAATTGTTTATAGCAACGATAATTGCGGCGATAAAGGTAATGATTCTTTCGATATTATGAAACCATTCCATCAGCATTTTCTTATGACGTTGTCACGTTCAACTATCGTCAGTAAACCGACTTTACAGACAACCGATTTTTTGCCATAAACGGGTACTTATCAAACAGCCCTCGTATGTAACAAAACAAAAATTCTGCTAATATTGTCATTTGCGCTGTTTCTACTTCATTTCGTTTTATAATGAAAGCCACAAAAATAGATCTAATTTTTATTGATATGTTTAAAAACCCTCTGCTTATGATAAGTTATTTTCTTAAGTGTGTTTAGTATGTATATTGTTTTGTTATACAAAGTTTGTTGTACAGTTTAATTCTATTTTTAAAATTTGTTAAATTTAGCCACTTTTTACGTCAATTTATATTCCCCCAAAATTCAAGGGTTTCTTCAAACTTGGCAACTCTTTTTATGCCGTATCTAGCGCGGTATAAATAAAGCGGATCTATGGATACATCTCGCGGATCTGAGATCCGCAGATATGGGCTTATTTATACGCCGAGCGAAACACCCACGTGATCAACAAATATGTTGAGTATTCCTCATATTTATGCCCTGTCAGTTTGTTTATTGACGATGGTACGACGATAAAATAAAATAAAAGTTAATGTGGCTATAGTTTTGTCGGTCTTGTTCATTGTGTTATTGTTATAGACTCTTTTGCATTAAGTTAGCCAGTTCCCCATTGCGTTAAGGAATCTTGGTAAGCCCGGTTCCATCTTTGGCATCATCGTCACTTACCATCAGGTGAGATTATGCCATGGGCTTACCAAATATGAATTTAAAGAAAATTTATTTTTGAAGTTAACATTGTTTTTACTCGACTGCCTAAAAAAAGAAGGGTGTTGTTAGTGTGTAGTGTATGTATGTATGTTTCTTGATTCCACGATATGTTCTAAACACTTAATGGATTTTGCAGTACGAGGTATCGTAAGATTTACCTAATTCCCCAAAAAAGATGGGTAATGTCTTATGCAGTCGTGTTTTTATATAAAAAAAAATCGGTTGTCTGTAAAGTCGGTTTACTGACGATAGTTGAACGTGACAATAAGAAAATACTGATGGAATGGTTTCATAATATCGAAAGAATCATTACCTTTATCGCCGCATTTATCGTTGCTATAAACAATTGACACCACATTCACTTTTCACTGCACTTGATACTCGATCAAAACATGTAGATGTACTATAGTTTTCCTATGCGCGCTCATCTAACAATGGCGATCGGCCATAGACTAGAATGAGGTTTGTTTGTTTTTTGCTTTCCGCGGATAGCGTTTTAGCCACGTACAAAATGGGGAATTATAAGTTTTCTTTATTACAGTTGACGTGATAACGTCTTATAATTCGATGGAGCCGGCTGCACGCACGAAAAAACATGACGCATGCGTCGTTACCTCGCTCTGAGGCGTTCCGTCATGCGTCGTTACCTCGCTCTGAGGCGTTCCGTGTAAGTCTTGAAGTGCAAGCGAGAGCGCGAACGAGCGACAAAGAAGCACAATCGGCCTTTACGTTCGGCAGCGTTCGACATCCGTCTCTCTCCAACTTGAGTGAGCGATGTGTCTGTGTGAACAGCTGCTATACTATAGTACATCTACATGTTTTGCTTTTTTCGCTATGGCGGGAAAAAATAATCAGTTTTCCTATGCGCGCTCATCTAACAATGGCGATCGGCCATAGACTAGAATGAGGTTTGTTTGTTTTTTGCTTTCCGCGGATAGCGTTTTAGCCACGTACAAAATGGGGAATTATAAGTTTTCTTTATTACAGAAAAAAAAAGTTATATTTGAGTGAAAGTTTTATTTATTATACACTAGCGACCCGCCCCGGCTTCGCACGGGTGCAATGCTGATACTAAATACACCACAGAAAAACTTAGAACGTGCGGCCGGCGGTACCGCCGCAAACGCTACGTCCCGCAATTTTTAAATCTGTAATTTCTTCGAAAATATTCACTTAAATGTATTTAATTGGTTAAGGATTAATGCTGTATTGGTTAAAATCGCTTCGAAAATTAGCCATTATTTGTCGTAAAAAGTAAATGACAAAAAAAAGTTATTGTGGGTTATCCATAAGAGATAGACATATACCATCACGGACTTTTCTGTAGACCTTTTCAATGTGTACAATACTTAGTACATTATTTTGATAAAACTCGTAGGGTTCAGCCTGCGTTTGCAATGTAAGCGGAAAAAATGTAATTATTTACGACATCACATTAGAAACCTAAAAAATAACAGTACTTCTCCACTATTTAATGGATGTTATTATACATATAAACCTTCCTCTTGAATCACTCTATCTATTAAAAAAAACCGCATCAAAATCCGTTGCGTAGTTTCAAAGATTTAAGCATACAAAGGGACATAGGGACAGAGAAAGCGACTTTGTTTTATACTATGTAGTGATGATGTACAAGTTGAAATTTTCTATTTAAATACGAAGTTACATGAAATGAGTAAGCAATAGGTACAGTCATTTATTTGCACTATTGAACACGATCTTTTTTTGTATCGAAATTTTTTTAAGAACAAAAAATAAAACTCTATGACTCACTTGTGATTAAGAGCAATGAAAAAATCACAGTTTGATTACAGGTATCATTATGAGCCTAATTGCGTTAAAATTAGAGCCACTTTATGAGCAAGTGTGTTGAAAAATTATTTTTGACGTGATAACGTCTTATAATTCGATGGAGCCGGCTGCACGCACGAAAAAACATGACGCATGCGGCGTTACCTCGCTTTGAGGCGTTCCATTTAAGGCTTGAAGTGCAAGCGAGAGCGCGCAATGAGCGACAAAGAGGCACAATCAGCCTCCGCGTTCGGCTGCGTTCGACATCTGTCTCTCTCCTACTTGAGTGAGCGATGCGTCCGTGTGGACAGCTGCTATACATTAATACATTTACATGTTTTCGTCAAGTATGAAGTGCAGTGAAAAGTGAATGTGGTGTCAATTGTTTATTATAGCTACGATAATTGCGGCGATAAATGTAATGATTCTTTCGATATTATGAAACCATTCCATCACTATTTTCTTATAACGTTGTCACGTTAAACTATCGTCCGTAAACCGACTTTACAGACAACAAATTTTTTTTTATTCGCAATTGGTAAACCCTTGACAACATCTCACCTGATGGTAAGTGACGATGTTGCCGAAGATGGAAGCAGGCTTACCAAGATTCCCCAACGCAATGGGGAACTGGCTATCTTATCTTCATGCCGGAACACACCAATGGTATCAACATTGATATTTGGCGGCAAGACTTAGATAAGATGGTGGTAGCTAGAGGCGGGCTTAGAAAATGCCCTACCACCAACCAAACCGAGTCTTACAATTGACCCCACCGGGAATCGAACCCGCGACCTCCTGTGTAAAGCCAGTGAACTTTGCCTCTGAGCTACGGAGGCGGTTTATGAAACTGTTGCATAATGAGGGGTATTAAAACACGATCACTATGCAACAGTTTCTTAAACTACTATTTTATTGTAATCCCAATGGATTGAATCAACTAAACAACAAAGATCAAAGTTAATAGAGTAAGAAAAAAAAATCCCACGAAAAACTACAAAACGTGTCGTAGCGCCAAATCCCAGCACATCACCACGCTTGCACTGAAGCGGACGCTGTCACAGACAGGTAAAAACAATGCTTTCACTGATCTCAGACGTTTTAAGCAAGAATGAAAATTATCCACGAAATTCAGTATTCAATTAATGGCACCAAAACCTAGCACATCACCGCGCATGCGTTAAAGCGGGCGCTGTCACATACGTAAGTAAAAATTGGAATGAAAAAACTGCTATCCGTCTGAAGCTGGAATTCTAACGGAAAGAGAAGCATATATACCTCTGTTCAGCTTACTATCTCACACTTTCAAAAGAATAGTCCAGTCATGTGAAACAACATTGTCACATTATTGTAACCAGCAGAATGTTGAGACCTTAAACTGTGTGTTCGAGGGGTCATGGGGCTTTGATGGTAGCTCCGGTTAATCACTGTATAAACAAAAGTTTCTCGAAAAGTCTCTTTCCTACTACATTCATACTTTAAAACGGAGTGTAGTCAAGCTGGATGCCGGTAGCGCCGAACCGGCCATTAAGGAAATCCTTGGGGGAGGCCTATGTCCAGCAGTGGACGATGTGGTCAAGTTTTGTGGACTATCCAACTCCACAATCCTACAGATATTGCCGCCCTATTCATATACAATATCGAAAAGATAGCAAAGTTTAATTCTGGCATAAAAAGAGTGGGTTGAAAATCAGATCAAAGATCTGCATACATGCGTTATACAGACTTCGAACGGACAAACGATAACAGCGAAAATACGATGTTATTGAACAGTGATTGATGGGGAGGTGTTAAATATACTAACTAAAACCATGTCACAGATGCCCATTCAATGCCCTTTTTGCAGAGCGACATCTACTCAGTTCAATATCTTGGATTTGTGTTTTTCTAGAACTACTGATGAATCCCTATTTAAGTGCGGTCTTAGCCCGTTACACGCCTGGATTCGTGTATTGGAATTATTGCTACATTTAGCCTATAAAAATTCAATAAAGAAATGAAGTGTGTCTCAAAATTCACCAGAAGCGCGCGTTGTTGCTGAGACAAAAAACACATACAGGACGAGATATGAGCTAAATAAACTAGGCATTTTGGTGTATAGTTCGAACAAACTCAGGAACTAATAATGATGCAATACCGCGAGAATGCGAGAACTATAATTGATAAAAAACGGTCAATGTTTGGCAATGTCTTGGGGCTTCAGGATAGTCGATGACCTGCACGTAATATTAGTAGTTATGTAATAAAGAATATTGTATTGTTTTTTATTATGTCTAGTGGGTTACCTGTAATCACTAACAAATTCGGTGACATTTGCAAATCACTAGCAATTAAATATGTTCAAGAATATCACTGGCACCAGAGATATGCTATATATAAGGGGAGGACTGGCACCCAATTATAATGACCCTCCATAAAATATTAGTGCATGGAAAAGAAATTACTGAAAAATCGACGCTACCTGTAGACTTTCTGTCAGAACAAGCTGGCAAACAAATTTTGGATAACAGATCGCAAAAATCACACACGCAAGCTGTACCGCGAAAAGATAACGTTAGATTTACTTTACAGGTCTTTGGAGTCATCTGATCCTCTTGTCTTCAACGTAAGGCTTCAAAGACGACTTATTTTAACTTAAAAGACAACCTCTCCCTGTCAAAGTAATGAAAATGGAAAGTCCCCTCCGATTATATTTCCGTTAAATTTGTGGAAATCAAAATAATATTATTACACTTTGGTAGCTTGGCATCTGCCGGGGATTCTTCGCACCCCCCGCCCCGCCGTTACCAGGAATAACAGGGCCGCCGGGGACTAGGAGCCGTTTTCTGGGTGTGGTATTCATAGGGGGGTTTTGCCGTAATCGCCACGCTTGGCAGGCGGGTTGGTGATCGCAGTGTTGTTGCAGGTGTGTTGCTGCTGGCCATCCTCCGGTTTTAAGTCCCTTAGTCGACTCTTACGACCCCCATAGGAAGAGATGGGATGGTCCTATTCTTAGCCGGGAGCCATACGGCATGGCCGGGATCAATTAATAAAAAAACGAGGAGATCCGCAGGAGAACCAAAGTAACCGACATAGCTCACAGAATCGCTAAACTGAAGTGGCAGGTGGCATAGCTCGTAGAGCAGATGGCCGCTGGGGCAGTAAAGTTCTCGAGTGACAACCGCGCACCGGAAAACGTAGCGTAGACAGGCCTCCCACGCGGTGGGCCGACGACCTGGTGAAGATCGCGGGAAGTCGATGGATGCGGGCAGCACAGGACCGGTCGTCGTAGAAATCCTTGGGGGAGGCCTTTGTCCAGCAGTGGACGTTTTTCGGCCAATATGATGATGATGATAACCTCTTTAGCACACAGTTTTCAATAGAACCGTTAAAAAATTCAAACAGCAAGGCGATTAAAAGAAACTGAGCCTGTAATTACTTATACGACAAAAAACATCGACGGCTCTCTTGACATTAGAAAGTGGGTCAGAAATACATGCATCATAAATGTGACCGACTTACAATTAGTCATATTATACCGATACTCACAACCGCTCACAACTTTGTTCCACACACACATATAGGTACTAATATATATACTGTGCCTATAGTGCACAATAATACACACACACACATACACGTGCATAATTTTCTGCAATTTATCTGTTGTCGCATTTTTTTTGTATTTATTACTTAGTAGGCATATTTCTATCTAATTTGATTTTTTTTGTGTAATTACACAAAAAAAAAGCGTCTGTGGCTAAAAAAGCGTCGGTGGCTCAACCGGTAACGACTCGGTTCTTCTAACTAGGGGTACCGGGTTTAAATCTGGACGGCCAATGTACCAATGAGTTTTTCAAAAAAACTTACGTACATATAGGTACTTACCGATTGCTTTAACGGTGAAGGAAAACATCGTGAGGAAATCTGCACACGCCTGCGAAGAAACTCGAAGATTGTGTGAGAAGTCGACCAACCCGCACTGGGCCCGCGTGGTCGACTAAGGCCTGATCGCCCTAATTCAGGGTAGGCTCGAGCCCCTCGATGGGGACGTATATGGGCTGATATGATGACACAAAATAATAACATAATTTAATATTTAAAATTAAATAGTGTAATGATTTTGAAATGGACAATAATTTATATATTCTTACACTCAATCATTAGTATCTTCAAACGACTTCAAAAAAGGAGGAGCTTCTCAATTCAACTTTGTGTTTTTTTATGTTTGCTGCGCGATATCTCCGCAGATTGTGAACCGATTTTCGAAATTCTTTTTTTTTCGAAAGAGTCCCATTGTCACCAAGTCAGGATCTGATGATGGGATCTCAGGGAAATCGAGGGCAACCCTCAAATTATATAGGCACGTATTACGCGTTTAATATGTTTTCTAAAGCTATTAAATTATTTGCGTCAGGTAGTCATCATCTCATGTTGATGAGCTGATGAAGGAAGGTACAACTCCTTAACGGTTAGGAGTTGGAGGATAATTCTTTATATATGTCGATAGATACTTAGGTTAGTACTAATATATATACTGTGACTTAGGCACACCCCGGACACTCCATACAAACGAGCGAGAAATGATATACATATAAACAACTGACGTATCTATAGCCACAAATGTAGGTAGGGTTGAATCACACTGGCGGCATTGGTCACGAAATGTTTATTAGATATTTATACTGCACGTAACAATCAACAATGGCTACCTACCTACTTAGTAGGTAAGTAATTGTTCTTCAAACATAGCTAAATAGGTACGAATACAACTAAAATACCCCGCCCGCTAGTAATAGGTCAATGATCCCCGCACTGCGGGACCGTATATTCGCGCGCAAAATTAAAAAAAACACGAAAGCCTTGACGTGACCTGGAGAGCAATGTCCTCGAGGTACCGACCGTTGATAATAATTATCAAGGATGATGTGATAAACTTTAAAAATGAAGACGTAGTTAAATTACGTAATCTTTGACGTGAATCCGTAGAGCAATGAACTCGTGTTACCGATCGTAGAATCGACTGAATCTTCTAAAGTTGACTCCTCCGGGAATCAAACACGCGACCTCCTGGTGTGAAGCAAATGGACTAACCATTACGCCACGGAGGCGGTAAAAATCAATGGTTAGTCCATTCGCTTCACACCAAGAGGTCGCGGGTTCGATTCCCGGAGGGGTCAACTTTGTAAGACTCAGTTTGGTTGGTGGTGGGGCGTTTTTATAGCCCGCCTGGCTAGCTACTACCATCTTATCTAAATCTTGCCGCCGAACATCAATATTAACAGCATTGATGTGTTCCGGCTTGAAGATAAGATAGCCAGATCCCCATTGGGGAATCAACATGAGCCCGCTTCCATCTTCGGCATCGTCGTCACTTACCATCAGGTGAGATGATGCCAAGGACTTATCAACTGTAGATTAAAAAATATAAGATGATAAACTTAAAAAAATTACGTAAAGGTAGGTTAGGTACCTAACCTACAATAACAGTCAATATTTTTTTGGAATGCGATATTTTTTTTATTTTATTATTCACAATTGGTAAACCCTTGACAACATCTCACCTGGTGGTAAGTGAGGATGTTGCCGAAGATGGAAGCGGGCTTACCAAGATTCCCCAACGCAATGGGGAACTGGCTATCTTATTTTAATGCTGGAACACACCAATGATATCAACATTGATATTTGGCGGCAAGACTTAGATAAGATGGTGGTAGCTAGCCAGACGGATTTAGAAAATCCCTACCACCAACCAAACCGAGTCTTACAATTGACCCCGCCGGGAATCGAACCCGCGACCTCCTGTGTAAAGTCAGTGTACTTTGCCTCTGAGCTACAGAGGCGGTTTTATATATTTTACGATGGTACGGAATTGTACGTTTGCAAGTCAGACTCGCACTTGACCGGTTTTATTTCTACACTAGCAAATAATCATATGCTTTGTATTTAAGAATCTTCACAAAAAAGCAAGGTTAATGCGTTTTCTCCAGATACTTACCTAATTGTGACAAAATACGAAATAAAATAATGAACTGGCTTTTTGTGTTGCTTTTTGACGTGATAACGTCTTATAATTCGATGGAGCCGGCTGCACGCACGAAAAAACATGACGCATGCGTCGTTACCTCGCTCTGAGGCGTTCCGTCATGCGTCGTTACCTCGCTCTGAGGCGTTCCGTGTAAGTCTTGAAGTGCAAGCGAGAGCGCGAACGAGCGACAAAGAAGCACAATCGGCCTTTACGTTCGGCAGCGTTCGACATCCGTCTCTCTCCAACTTGAGTGAGCGATGTGTCTGTGTGAACAGCTGCTATACTATAGTACATCTACATGTTTTGCTTTTTTCGCTATGGCGGGAAAAAATAATCAGTTTTCCTATGCGCGCTCATCTAACAATGGCGATCGGCCATAGACTAGAATGAGGTTTGTTTGTTTTTTGCTTTCCGCGGATAGCGTTTTAGCCACGTACAAAATGGGGAATTATAAGTTTTCTTTATTACAGTTGACGTGATGACGTCTTATAATTCGATGGAGCCGGCTGCACGCACGAAAAAACATGACGCATGCGTCGTTACCTCGCTCTGAGGCGTTCCGTCATGCGTCGTTACCTCGCTCTGAGGCGTTCCGTGTAAGTCTTGAAGTGCAAGCGAGAGCGCGAACGAGCGACAAAGAAGCACAATCGGCCTTTACGTTCGGCAGCGTTCGACATCCGTCTCTCTCCAACTTGAGTGAGCGATGTGTCTGTGTGAACAGCTGCTATACTATAGTACATCTACATGTTTTGCTTTTTTCGCTATGGCGGGAAAAAATAATCAGTTTTCCTATGCGCGCTCATCTAACAATGGCGATCGGCCATAGACTAGAATGAGGTTTGTTTGTTTTTTGCTTTCCGCGGATAGCGTTTTAGCCACGTACAAAATGGGGAATTATAAGTTTTCTTTATTACAGAAAAAAAAAGTTATATTTGAGTGAAAGTTTTATTTATTATACACTAGCGACCCGCCCCGGCTTCGCACGGGTGCAATGCTGATACTAAATACACCACAGAAAAACTTAGAACGTGCGGCCGGCGGTACCGCCGCAAACGCTACGTCCCGCAATTTTTAAATCTGTAATTTCTTCGAAAATATTCACTTAAATGTATTTAATTGGTTAAGGATTAATGCTGTATTGGTTAAAATCGCTTCGAAAATTAGCCATTATTTGTCGTAAAAAGTAAATGACAAAAAAAAGTTATTGTGGGTTATCCATAAGAGATAGACATATACCATCACGGACTTTTCTGTAGACCTTTTCAATGTGTACAATACTTAGTACATTATTTTTGACGTGATAACGTCTTATAATTCGATGGAGCCGGCTGCACGCACGAAAAAACATGACGCATGCGTCGTTACCTCGCTCTGAGGCGTTCCGTCATGCGTCGTTACCTCGCTCTGAGGCGTTCCGTGTAAGTCTTGAAGTGCAAGCGAGAGCGCGAACGAGCGACAAAGAAGCACAATCGGCCTTTACGTTCGGCAGCGTTCGACATCCGTCTCTCTCCAACTTGAGTGAGCGATGTGTCTGTGTGAACAGCTGCTATACTATAGTACATCTACATGTTTTGCTTTTTTCGCTATGGCGGGAAAAAATAATCAGTTTTCCTATGCGCGCTCATCTAACAATGGCGATCGGCCATAGACTAGAATGAGGTTTGTTTGTTTTTTGCTTTCCGCGGATAGCGTTTTAGCCACGTACAAAATGGGGAATTATAAGTTTTCTTTATTACAGTTGACGTGATAACGTCTTATAATTCGATGGAGCCGGCTGCACGCACGAAAAAACATGACGCATGCGTCGTTACCTCGCTCTGAGGCGTTCCGTCATGCGTCGTTACCTCGCTCTGAGGCGTTCCGTGTAAGTCTTGAAGTGCAAGCGAGAGCGCGAACGAGCGACAAAGAAGCACAATCGGCCTTTACGTTCGGCAGCGTTCGACATCCGTCTCTCTCCAACTTGAGTGAGCGATGTGTCTGTGTGAACAGCTGCTATACTATAGTACATCTACATGTTTTGCTTTTTTCGCTATGGCGGGAAAAAATAATCAGTTTTCCTATGCGCGCTCATCTAACAATGGCGATCGGCCATAGACTAGAATGAGGTTTGTTTGTTTTTTGCTTTCCGCGGATAGCGTTTTAGCCACGTACAAAATGGGGAATTATAAGTTTTCTTTATTACAGAAAAAAAAAGTTATATTTGAGTGAAAGTTTTATTTATTATACACTAGCGACCCGCCCCGGCTTCGCACGGGTGCAATGCTGATACTAAATACACCACAGAAAAACTTAGAACGTGCGGCCGGCGGTACCGCCGCAAACGCTACGTCCCGCAATTTTTAAATCTGTAATTTCTTCGAAAATATTCACTTAAATGTATTTAATTGGTTAAGGATTAATGCTGTATTGGTTAAAATCGCTTCGAAAATTAGCCATTATTTGTCGTAAAAAGTAAATGACAAAAAAAAGTTATTGTGGGTTATCCATAAGAGATAGACATATACCATCACGGACTTTTCTG
This sequence comes from Coleophora flavipennella, assembly GCA_947284805.1. Classification (NCBI taxonomy): domain Eukaryota; kingdom Metazoa; phylum Arthropoda; class Insecta; order Lepidoptera; family Coleophoridae; genus Coleophora; species Coleophora flavipennella. Next base: position 36,104 of record CAMYPC010000057.1, on the reverse strand, counting down.
TAGACCTTTTCAATGTGTACAATACTTAGTACATTATTTTGATAAAACTCGTAGGGTTCAGCCTGCGTTTGCAATGTAAGCGGAAAAAATGTAATTATTTACGACATCACATTAGAAACCTAAAAAATAACAGTACTTCTCCACTATTTAATGGATGTTATTATACATATAAACCTTCCTCTTGAATCACTCTATCTATTAAAAAAAACCGCATCAAAATCCGTTGCGTAGTTTCAAAGATTTAAGCATACAAAGGGACATAGGGACAGAGAAAGCGACTTTGTTTTATACTATGTAGTGATGATGTACAAGTTGAAATTTTCTATTTAAATACGAAGTTACATGAAATGAGTAAGCAATAGGTACAGTCATTTATTTGCACTATTGAACACGATCTTTTTTTGTATCGAAATTTTTTTAAGAACAAAAAATAAAACTCTATGACTCACTTGTGATTAAGAGCAATGAAAAAATCACAGTTTGATTACAGGTATCATTATGAGCCTAATTGCGTTAAAATTAGAGCCACTTTATGAGCAAGTGTGTTGAAAAATTATTTTTGACGTGATAACGTCTTATAATTCGATGGAGCCGGCTGCACGCACGAAAAAACATGACGCATGCGGCGTTACCTCGCTTTGAGGCGTTCCATTTAAGGCTTGAAGTGCAAGCGAGAGCGCGCAATGAGCGACAAAGAGGCACAATCAGCCTCCGCGTTCGGCTGCGTTCGACATCTGTCTCTCTCCTACTTGAGTGAGCGATGCGTCCGCGTGGACAGCTGCTATACATTAATACATTTACATGTTTTCGTCAAGTATGAAGTGCAGTGAAAAGTGAATGTGGTGTCAATTGTTTATTATAGCTACGATAATTGCGGCGATAAATGTAATGATTCTTTCGATATTATGAAACCATTCCATCACTATTTTCTTATAACGTTGTCACGTTAAACTATCGTCCGTAAACCGACTTTACAGACAACAAATTTTTTTATCCAAAGGATATCTGTAAAAGCTTTTTGACGTGATAACGTCTTATAATTCGATGGAGCCGGCTGCACGCACGAAAAAACATGACGCATGCGTCGTTACCTCGCTCTGAGGCGTTCCGTCATGCGTCGTTACCTCGCTCTGAGGCGTTCCGTGTAAGTCTTGAAGTGCAAGCGAGAGCGCGAACGAGCGACAAAGAAGCACAATCGGCCTTTACGTTCGGCAGCGTTCGACATCCGTCTCTCTCCAACTTGAGTGAGCGATGTGTCTGTGTGAACAGCTGCTATACTATAGTACATCTACATGTTTTGCTTTTTTCGCTATGGCGGGAAAAAATAATCAGTTTTCCTATGCGCGCTCATCTAACAATGGCGATCGGCCATAGACTAGAATGAGGTTTGTTTGTTTTTTGCTTTCCGCGGATAGCGTTTTAGCCACGTACAAAATGGGGAATTATAAGTTTTCTTTATTACAGTTGACGTGATAACGTCTTATAATTCGATGGAGCCGGCTGCACGCACGAAAAAACATGACGCATGCGTCGTTACCTCGCTCTGAGGCGTTCCGTCATGCGTCGTTACCTCGCTCTGAGGCGTTCCGTGTAAGTCTTGAAGTGCAAGCGAGAGCGCGAACGAGCGACAAAGAAGCACAATCGGCCTTTACGTTCGGCAGCGTTCGACATCCGTCTCTCTCCAACTTGAGTGAGCGATGTGTCTGTGTGAACAGCTGCTATACTATAGTACATCTACATGTTTTGCTTTTTTCGCTATGGCGGGAAAAAATAATCAGTTTTCCTATGCGCGCTCATCTAACAATGGCGATCGGCCATAGACTAGAATGAGGTTTGTTTGTTTTTTGCTTTCCGCGGATAGCGTTTTAGCCACGTACAAAATGGGGAATTATAAGTTTTCTTTATTACAGAAAAAAAAAGTTATATTTGAGTGAAAGTTTTATTTATTATACACTAGCGACCCGCCCCGGCTTCGCACGGGTGCAATGCTGATACTAAATACACCACAGAAAAATTTAGAACGTGCGGCCGGCGGTACCGCCGCAAACGCTACGTCCCGCAATTTTTAAATCTGTAATTTCTTCGAAAATATTCACTTAAATGTATTTAATTGGTTAAGGATTAATGCTGTATTGGTTAAAATCGCTTCGAAAATTAGCCATTATTTGTCGTAAAAAGTAAATGACAAAAAAAAGTTATTGTGGGTTATCCATAAGAGATAGACATATACCATCACGGACTTTTCTGTAGACCTTTTCAATGTGTACAATACTTAGTACATTATTTTTGACGTGATAACGTCTTATAATTCGATGGAGCCGGCTGCACGCACGAAAAAACATGACGCATGCGTCGTTACCTCGCTCTGAGGCGTTCCGTCATGCGTCGTTACCTCGCTCTGAGGCGTTCCGTGTAAGTCTTGAAGTGCAAGCGAGAGCGCGAACGAGCGACAAAGAAGCACAATCGGCCTTTACGTTCGGCAGCGTTCGACATCCGTCTCTCTCCAACTTGAGTGAGCGATGTGTCTGTGTGAACAGCTGCTATACTATAGTACATCTACATGTTTTGCTTTTTTCGCTATGGCGGGAAAAAATAATCAGTTTTCCTATGCGCGCTCATCTAACAATGGCGATCGGCCATAGACTAGAATGAGGTTTGTTTGTTTTTTGCTTTCCGCGGATAGCGTTTTAGCCACGTACAAAATGGGGAATTATAAGTTTTCTTTATTACAGTTGACGTGATAACGTCTTATAATTCGATGGAGCCGGCTGCACGCACGAAAAAACATGACGCATGCGTCGTTACCTCGCTCTGAGGCGTTCCGTCATGCGTCGTTACCTCGCTCTGAGGCGTTCCGTGTAAGTCTTGAAGTGCAAGCGAGAGCGCGAACGAGCGACAAAGAAGCACAATCGGCCTTTACGTTCGGCAGCGTTCGACATCCGTCTCTCTCCAACTTGAGTGAGCGATGTGTCTGTGTGAACAGCTGCTATACTATAGTACATCTACATGTTTTGCTTTTTTCGCTATGGCGGGAAAAAATAATCAGTTTTCCTATGCGCGCTCATCTAACAATGGCGATCGGCCATAGACTAGAATGAGGTTTGTTTGTTTTTTGCTTTCCGCGGATAGCGTTTTAGCCACGTACAAAATGGGGAATTATAAGTTTTCTTTATTACAGTTGACGTGATAACGTCTTATAATTCGATGGAGCCGGCTGCACGCACGAAAAAACATGACGCATGCGTCGTTACCTCGCTCTGAGGCGTTCCGTCATGCGTCGTTACCTCGCTCTGAGGCGTTCCGTGTAAGTCTTGAAGTGCAAGCGAGAGCGCGAACGAGCGACAAAGAAGCACAATCGGCCTTTACGTTCGGCAGCGTTCGACATCCGTCTCTCTCCAACTTGAGTGAGCGATGTGTCTGTGTGAACAGCTGCTATACTATAGTACATCTACATGTTTTGCTTTTTTCGCTATGGCGGGAAAAAATAATCAGTTTTCCTATGCGCGCTCATCTAACAATGGCGATCGGCCATAGACTAGAATGAGGTTTGTTTGTTTTTTGCTTTCCGCGGATAGCGTTTTAGCCACGTACAAAATGGGGAATTATAAGTTTTCTTTATTACAGAAAAAAAAAGTTATATTTGAGTGAAAGTTTTATTTATTATACACTAGCGACCCGCCCCGGCTTCGCACGGGTGCAATGCTGATACTAAATACACCACAGAAAAACTTAGAACGTGCGGCCGGCGGTACCGCCGCAAACGCTACGTCCCGCAATTTTTAAATCTGTAATTTCTTCGAAAATATTCACTTAAATGTATTTAATTGGTTAAGGATTAATGCTGTATTGGTTAAAATCGCTTCGAAAATTAGCCATTATTTGTCGTAAAAAGTAAATGACAAAAAAAAGTTATTGTGGGTTATCCATAAGAGATAGACATATACCATCACGGACTTTTCTGTAGACCTTTTCAATGTGTACAATACTTAGTACATTATTTTGATAAAACTCGTAGGGTTCAGCCTGCGTTTGCAATGTAAGCGGAAAAAATGTAATTATTTACGACATCACATTAGAAACCTAAAAAATAACAGTACTTCTCCACTATTTAATGGATGTTATTATACATATAAACCTTCCTCTTGAATCACTCTATCTATTAAAAAAAACCGCATCAAAATCCGTTGCGTAGTTTCAAAGATTTAAGCATACAAAGGGACATAGGGACAGAGAAAGCGACTTTGTTTTATACTATGTAGTGATGATGTACAAGTTGAAATTTTCTATTTAAATACGAAGTTACATGAAATGAGTAAGCAATAGGTACAGTCATTTATTTGCACTATTGAACACGATCTTTTTTTGTATCGAAATTTTTTTAAGAACAAAAAATAAAACTCTATGACTCACTTGTGATTAAGAGCAATGAAAAAATCACAGTTTGATTACAGGTATCATTATGAGCCTAATTGCGTTAAAATTAGAGCCACTTTATGAGCAAGTGTGTTGAAAAATTATTTTTGACGTGATAACGTCTTATAATTCGATGGAGCCGGCTGCACGCACGAAAAAACATGACGCATGCGGCGTTACCTCGCTTTGAGGCGTTCCATTTAAGGCTTGAAGTGCAAGCGAGAGCGCGCAATGAGCGACAAAGAGGCACAATCAGCCTCCGCGTTCGGCTGCGTTCGACATCTGTCTCTCTCCTACTTGAGTGAGCGATGCGTCCGCGTGGACAGCTGCTATACATTAATACATTTACATGTTTTCGTCAAGTATGAAGTGCAGTGAAAAGTGAATGTGGTGTCAATTGTTTATTATAGCTACGATAATTGCGGCGATAAATGTAATGATTCTTTCGATATTATGAAACCATTCCATCACTATTTTCTTATAACGTTGTCACGTTAAACTATCGTCCGTAAACCGACTTTACAGACAACAAATTTTTTTATCCAAAGGATATCTGTAAAAGCTTTTTGACGTGATAACGTCTTATAATTCGATGGAGCCGGCTGCACGCACGAAAAAACATGACGCATGCGTCGTTACCTCGCTCTGAGGCGTTCCGTCATGCGTCGTTACCTCGCTCTGAGGCGTTCCGTGTAAGTCTTGAAGTGCAAGCGAGAGCGCGAACGAGCGACAAAGAAGCACAATCGGCCTTTACGTTCGGCAGCGTTCGACATCCGTCTCTCTCCAACTTGAGTGAGCGATGTGTCTGTGTGAACAGCTGCTATACTATAGTACATCTACATGTTTTGCTTTTTTCGCTATGGCGGGAAAAAATAATCAGTTTTCCTATGCGCGCTCATCTAACAATGGCGATCGGCCATAGACTAGAATGAGGTTTGTTTGTTTTTTGCTTTCCGCGGATAGCGTTTTAGCCACGTACAAAATGGGGAATTATAAGTTTTCTTTATTACAGTTGACGTGATAACGTCTTATAATTCGATGGAGCCGGCTGCACGCACGAAAAAACATGACGCATGCGTCGTTACCTCGCTCTGAGGCGTTCCGTCATGCGTCGTTACCTCGCTCTGAGGCGTTCCGTGTAAGTCTTGAAGTGCAAGCGAGAGCGCGAACGAGCGACAAAGAAGCACAATCGGCCTTTACGTTCGGCAGCGTTCGACATCCGTCTCTCTCCAACTTGAGTGAGCGATGTGTCTGTGTGAACAGCTGCTATACTATAGTACATCTACATGTTTTGCTTTTTTCGCTATGGCGGGAAAAAATAATCAGTTTTCCTATGCGCGCTCATCTAACAATGGCGATCGGCCATAGACTAGAATGAGGTTTGTTTGTTTTTTGCTTTCCGCGGATAGCGTTTTAGCCACGTACAAAATGGGGAATTATAAGTTTTCTTTATTACAGAAAAAAAAAGTTATATTTGAGTGAAAGTTTTATTTATTATACACTAGCGACCCGCCCCGGCTTCGCACGGGTGCAATGCTGATACTAAATACACCACAGAAAAACTTAGAACGTGCGGCCGGCGGTACCGCCGCAAACGCTACGTCCCGCAATTTTTAAATCTGTAATTTCTTCGAAAATATTCACTTAAATGTATTTAATTGGTTAAGGATTAATGCTGTATTGGTTAAAATCGCTTCGAAAATTAGCCATTATTTGTCGTAAAAAGTAAATGACAAAAAAAAGTTATTGTGGGTTATCCATAAGAGATAGACATATACCATCACGGACTTTTCTGTAGACCTTTTCAATGTGTACAATACTTAGTACATTATTTTTGACGTGATAACGTCTTATAATTCGATGGAGCCGGCTGCACGCACGAAAAAACATGACGCATGCGTCGTTACCTCGCTCTGAGGCGTTCCGTCATGCGTCGTTACCTCGCTCTGAGGCGTTCCGTGTAAGTCTTGAAGTGCAAGCGAGAGCGCGAACGAGCGACAAAGAAGCACAATCGGCCTTTACGTTCGGCAGCGTTCGACATCCGTCTCTCTCCAACTTGAGTGAGCGATGTGTCTGTGTGAACAGCTGCTATACTATAGTACATCTACATGTTTTGCTTTTTTCGCTATGGCGGGAAAAAATAATCAGTTTTCCTATGCGCGCTCATCTAACAATGGCGATCGGCCATAGACTAGAATGAGGTTTGTTTGTTTTTTGCTTTCCGCGGATAGCGTTTTAGCCACGTACAAAATGGGGAATTATAAGTTTTCTTTATTACAGTTGACGTGATAACGTCTTATAATTCGATGGAGCCGGCTGCACGCACGAAAAAACATGACGCATGCGTCGTTACCTCGCTCTGAGGCGTTCCGTCATGCGTCGTTACCTCGCTCTGAGGCGTTCCGTGTAAGTCTTGAAGTGCAAGCGAGAGCGCGAACGAGCGACAAAGAAGCACAATCGGCCTTTACGTTCGGCAGCGTTCGACATCCGTCTCTCTCCAACTTGAGTGAGCGATGTGTCTGTGTGAACAGCTGCTATACTATAGTACATCTACATGTTTTGCTTTTTTCGCTATGGCGGGAAAAAATAATCAGTTTTCCTATGCGCGCTCATCTAACAATGGCGATCGGCCATAGACTAGAATGAGGTTTGTTTGTTTTTTGCTTTCCGCGGATAGCGTTTTAGCCACGTACAAAATGGGGAATTATAAGTTTTCTTTATTACAGAAAAAAAAGTTATATTTGAGTGAAAGTTTTATTTATTATACACTAGCGACCCGCCCCGGCTTCGCACGGGTGCAATGCTGATACTAAATACACCACAGAAAAACTTAGAACGTGCGGCCGGCGGTACCGCCGCAAACGCTACGTCCCGCAATTTTTAAATCTGTAATTTCTTCGAAAATATTCACTTAAATGTATTTAATTGGTTAAGGATTAATGCTGTATTGGTTAAAATCGCTTCGAAAATTAGCCATTATTTGTCGTAAAAAGTAAATGACAAAAAAAAGTTATTGTGGGTTATCCATAAGAGATAGACATATACCATCACGGACTTTTCTGTAGACCTTTTCAATGTGTACAATACTTAGTACATTATTTTGATAAAACTCGTAGGGTTCAGCCTGCGTTTGCAATGTAAGCGGAAAAAATGTAATTATTTACGACATCACATTAGAAACCTAAAAAATAACAGTACTTCTCCACTATTTAATGGATGTTATTATACATATAAACCTTCCTCTTGAATCACTCTATCTATTAAAAAAAACCGCATCAAAATCCGTTGCGTAGTTTCAAAGATTTAAGCATACAAAGGGACATAGGGACAGAGAAAGCGACTTTGTTTTATACTATGTAGTGATGATGTACAAGTTGAAATTTTCTATTTAAATACGAAGTTACATGAAATGAGTAAGCAATAGGTACAGTCATTTATTTGCACTATTGAACACGATCTTTTTTTGTATCGAAATTTTTTTAAGAACAAAAAATAAAACTCTATGACTCACTTGTGATTAAGAGCAATGAAAAAATCACAGTTTGATTACAGGTATCATTATGAGCCTAATTGCGTTAAAATTAGAGCCACTTTATGAGCAAGTGTGTTGAAAAATTATTTTTGACGTGATAACGTCTTATAATTCGATGGAGCCGGCTGCACGCACCAAAAAACATGACGCATGCGGCGTTACCTCGCTTTGAGGCGTTCCATTTAAGGCTTGAAGTGCAAGCGAGAGCGCGCAATGAGCGACAAAGAGGCACAATCAGCCTCCGCGTTCGGCTGCGTTCGACATCTGTCTCTCTCCTACTTGAGTGAGCGATGCGTCCGCGTGGACAGCTGCTATACATTAATACATTTACATGTTTTCGTCAAGTATGAAGTGCAGTGAAAAGTGAATGTGGTGTCAATTGTTTATTATAGCTACGATAATTGCGGCGATAAATGTAATGATTCTTTCGATATTATGAAACCATTCCATCACTATTTTCTTATAACGTTGTCACGTTAAACTATCGTCCGTAAACCGACTTTACAGACAACAAATTTTTTTATCCAAAGGATATCTGTAAAAGCTTTTTGACGTGATAACGTCTTATAATTCGATGGAGCCGGCTGCACGCACGAAAAAACATGACGCATGCGTCGTTACCTCGCTCTGAGGCGTTCCGTCATGCGTCGTTACCTCGCTCTGAGGCGTTCCGTGTAAGTCTTGAAGTGCAAGCGAGAGCGCGAACGAGCGACAAAGAAGCACAATCGGCCTTTACGTTCGGCAGCGTTCGACATCCGTCTCTCTCCAACTTGAGTGAGCGATGTGTCTGTGTGAACAGCTGCTATACTATAGTACATCTACATGTTTTGCTTTTTTCGCTATGGCGGGAAAAAATAATCAGTTTTCCTATGCGCGCTCATCTAACAATGGCGATCGGCCATAGACTAGAATGAGGTTTGTTTGTTTTTTGCTTTCCGCGGATAGCGTTTTAGCCACGTACAAAATGGGGAATTATAAGTTTTCTTTATTACAGTTGACGTGATAACGTCTTATAATTCGATGGAGCCGGCTGCACGCACGAAAAAACATGACGCATGCGTCGTTACCTCGCTCTGAGGCGTTCCGTCATGCGTCGTTACCTCGCTCTGAGGCGTTCCGTGTAAGTCTTGAAGTGCAAGCGAGAGCGCGAACGAGCGACAAAGAAGCACAATCGGCCTTTACGTTCGGCAGCGTTCGACATCCGTCTCTCTCCAACTTGAGTGAGCGATGTGTCTGTGTGAACAGCTGCTATACTATAGTACATCTACATGTTTTGCTTTTTTCGCTATGGCGGGAAAAAATAATCAGTTTTCCTATGCGCGCTCATCTAACAATGGCGATCGGCCATAGACTAGAATGAGGTTTGTTTGTTTTTTGCTTTCCGCGGATAGCGTTTTAGCCACGTACAAAATGGGGAATTATAAGTTTTCTTTATTACAGAAAAAAAAAGTTATATTTGAGTGAAAGTTTTATTTATTATACACTAGCGACCCGCCCCGGCTTCGCACGGGTGCAATGCTGATACTAAATACACCACAGAAAAACTTAGAACGTGCGGCCGGCGGTACCGCCGCAAACGCTACGTCCCGCAATTTTTAAATCTGTAATTTCTTCGAAAATATTCACTTAAATGTATTTAATTGGTTAAGGATTAATGCTGTATTGGTTAAAATCGCTTCGAAAATTAGCCATTATTTGTCGTAAAAAGTAAATGACAAAAAAAAGTTATTGTGGGTTATCCATAAGAGATAGACATATACCATCACGGACTTTTCTGTAGACCTTTTCAATGTGTACAATACTTAGTACATTATTTTTGACGTGATAACGTCTTATAATTCGATGGAGCCGGCTGCACGCACGAAAAAACATGACGCATGCGTCGTTACCTCGCTCTGAGGCGTTCCGTCATGCGTCGTTACCTCGCTCTGAGGCGTTCCGTGTAAGTCTTGAAGTGCAAGCGAGAGCGCGAACGAGCGACAAAGAAGCACAATCGGCCTTTACGTTCGGCAGCGTTCGACATCCGTCTCTCTCCAACTTGAGTGAGCGATGTGTCTGTGTGAACAGCTGCTATACTATAGTACATCTACATGTTTTGCTTTTTTCGCTATGGCGGGAAAAAATAATCAGTTTTCCTATGCGCGCTCATCTAACAATGGCGATCGGCCATAGACTAGAATGAGGTTTGTTTGTTTTTTGCTTTCCGCGGATAGCGTTTTAGCCACGTACAAAATGGGGAATTATAAGTTTTCTTTATTACAGTTGACGTGATAACGTCTTATAATTCGATGGAGCCGGCTGCACGCACGAAAAAACATGACGCATGCGTCGTTACCTCGCTCTGAGGCGTTCCGTCATGCGTCGTTACCTCGCTCTGAGGCGTTCCGTGTAAGTCTTGAAGTGCAAGCGAGAGCGCGAACGAGCGACAAAGAAGCACAATCGGCCTTTACGTTCGGCAGCGTTCGACATCCGTCTCTCTCCAACTTGAGTGAGCGATGTGTCTGTGTGAACAGCTGCTATACTATAGTACATCTACATGTTTTGCTTTTTTCGCTATGGCGGGAAAAAATAATCAGTTTTCCTATGCGCGCTCATCTAACAATGGCGATCGGCCATAGACTAGAATGAGGTTTGTTTGTTTTTTGCTTTCCGCGGATAGCGTTTTAGCCACGTACAAAATGGGGAATTATAAGTTTTCTTTATTACAGAAAAAAAAAGTTATATTTGAGTGAAAGTTTTATTTATTATACACTAGCGACCCGCCCCGGCTTCGCACGGGTGCAATGCTGATACTAAATACACCACAGAAAAACTTAGAACGTGCGGCCGGCGGTACCGCCGCAAACGCTACGTCCCGCAATTTTTAAATCTGTAATTTCTTCGAAAATATTCACTTAAATGTATTTAATTGGTTAAGGATTAATGCTGTATTGGTTAAAATCGCTTCGAAAATTAGCCATTATTTGTCGTAAAAAGTAAATGACAAAAAAAAGTTATTGTGGGTTATCCATAAGAGATAGACATATACCATCACGGACTTTTCTGTAGACCTTTTCAATGTGTACAATACTTAGTACATTATTTTGATAAAACTCGTAGGGTTCAGCCTGCGTTTGCAATGTAAGCGGAAAAAATGTAATTATTTACGACATCACATTAGAAACCTAAAAAATAACAGTACTTCTCCACTATTTAATGGATGTTATTATACATATAAACCTTCCTCTTGAATCACTCTATCTATTAAAAAAAACCGCATCAAAATCCGTTGCGTAGTTTCAAAGATTTAAGCATACAAAGGGACATAGGGACAGAGAAAGCGACTTTGTTTTATACTATGTAGTGATGATGATGTACAAGTTGAAATTTTCTATTTAAATACGAAGTTACATGAAATGAGTAAGCAATAGGTACAGTCATTTATTTGCACTATTGAACACGATCTTTTTTTGTATCGAAATTTTTTTAAGAACAAAAAATAAAACTCTATGACTCACTTGTGATTAAGAGCAATGAAAAAATCACAGTTTGATTACAGGTATCATTATGAGCCTAATTGCGTTAAAATTAGAGCCACTTTATGAGCAAGTGTGTTGAAAAATTATTTTTGACGTGATAACGTCTTATAATTCGATGGAGCCGGCTGCACGCACGAAAAAACATGACGCATGCGGCGTTACCTCGCTTTGAGGCGTTCCATTTAAGGCTTGAAGTGCAAGCGAGAGCGCGCAATGAGCGACAAAGAGGCACAATCAGCCTCCGCGTTCGGCTGCGTTCGACATCTGTCTCTCTCCTACTTGAGTGAGCGATGCGTCCGCGTGGACAGCTGCTATACATTAATACATTTACATGTTTTCGTCAAGTATGAAGTGCAGTGAAAAGTGAATGTGGTGTCAATTGTTTATTATAGCTACGATAATTGCGGCGATAAATGTAATGATTCTTTCGATATTATGAAACCATTCCATCACTATTTTCTTATAACGTTGTCACGTTAAACTATCGTCCGTAAACCGACTTTACAGACAACAAATTTTTTTTATTGCATTTATCATTATGTGAACTAAAACATCAGTTAAATGAACAGTTTACCAAATTTGGATTTAATAATTCCCAAACGAAATCACAGCGTAGCTCATCCTTTACGTTGGTACCCAATCTACACCCAATCTGCGTGACGGGGGGGTGAGGTCGACTTTAGAGAGCGGCAGGGAGTGTCCATACTTTTTACTCGGTTTTCTTCTCGTTGCCCTGAAGGGGTAACGGGGAAACGTTTCCGGGGCGTAGTCCCATGAACGTGGTTTTCTACGCTGCCCGTTAATACGGGCAGGTCGTTGGGGTCACATCCGGAGGGACCTGTTGGGTGTCATCACCTGCTCTGTTGCAGTCAAGCCCTGCCGAGCAGTTCCCCATGAGGGAAGGCCCAGCAAGCGACCAGCGTTTAGGCGGCGGTGGTGTCGGAGCCGGAGGGGTCGGTTCCGATGAGGGGCCCGCCGCAACCTTCAGGAGGTCTCGCGGTAGGCGCTTTCTGTCCAGGGCATTCGAGCGGTAGGGGGCAAGCTCCCGGATGTGCGGGAGCGCCGACTCATCTACTCGCCCGAACATGGACTTGGCTAGCCGACGAATAAATTCGTCCAGGCTCTCCATTTCAAGATCCCGTGTTATGGTCGCGTTCCTCACATAGCGGGGGGCATCTACAAGAATGCGGAGCGTTAGCGACTGCTGGGCGCGCAGTCGTTCGCGGAGCGGCTCGCTCACTAGCGCGTACCAGGCTGGTGCAGCATAAGTGAGACGAGGGCGGATGTAGGTCTTGTAGACGCCGATCTTCACGCGCAATGGGAGACGCGACGACAAGACGGGACGCAGGAGAGCTCTGACTGCGCGAGTCTGCCCGACAACAGACTTGACGTGGTGTGTCATGGACAGGTTAGAGTCAATGGTCACTCCAAGGTATTTTGCCTTGGAGCTCCACTCGATCTCCTGCCCATGAAGGCGCAGGGCTTGCAAGTCACGGCATCTGGATCCAACGACTAACGCCTGGGTCTTCGACACGTTGACGGTGAGCCGCCATTCGGCAAGCCAAGCGGGGAGGGCATCGAGGGTCTGCTGCATGCAAGTCACAGCATGACGCGGACTCATGGAGCTGTGAAAGTACGCCGCGTCGTCAGCATACAGCGCCAGCTGAGTCCTCCCCAACACAGGGATGTCGTCTGTATACCTGGCGTAGCACACGGGCGACAAGCAGCTACCTTGCGGTACTCCGGCTTGGATGGGGCGCTCTGTGGAGACGGCACTTTCCACTGCCACTTGGAAACTCCGGTCTGCCAGAAAGGTGGCCACAGTCTGCACGACTCGACGCGGAGTCGAGGACGTGGACAGCTTGTAGAGCAAGCCGGGATGCCATACGCGATCGAAGGCCTTCTCCATGTCAAGAAGTACTGCAACCGTGTGTTCCCTCTTATTCAAGGCCACGGACATGTTGTGCAGTACTCTCGATAACTGGAGCGTGGTGGAGTGTTCGGCTCGAAAGCCGAACTGCTCGTCACGCGGCGTTATGTGTGGAACCAGATGCCACAGAAGGAGTTTCTCGAACACCTTAGAAATGGTCGGAAGCAGCGTGATTGGCCGATAACTTTCGGCCTTTAGGATATTCTTCCCGGGTTTGGGCAGCATTATGACACGTCCCAGCTTCCATGCCTGTGGGAAGTGCCCCGTGCGCAGGATTCCGTTAAAGAGCCTCGTCACCGTCGCGATTGCACGCGGTGGGAGTCGGCGGAGTGCTTCATTGGGAACCTGGTCGGGTCCAGGGGCTTTCCGGAGCTGTGTGCGACGCATCATACGCTGTACTTGACCCGGGGTGAATACCACCGGATCTTCGCTAGCAGTTATCGGCTCGGCAAAGTAGGCTTCTAGGTGACGAGAAATCTCCTTTGCTCTGGTGTCATCTCCGGGGTTCGGTTTGAACGCTTTCTCCAGGGAGTCCGCAAATATCTCCGCACGATCCTCCGCACGGTAACGGGGGGTCCCGTCACTGGCCAGGAGAGGGCGGATCGGATTCGGGACGCCCGAGACTTGCCGACAAAGCCGGTGGATGCTGGTCCAGTCGTCACCAGCTGATTCAATGAAGCGCTGCCAAGTCTCCCTCGCTACTGTTGCCAGTGCGATCGAGATCTTCTCGGCAAGCGCGTTCAGCTGGGTCTTCAACATTGGGCAGCGCGTCCGTTGCCACTGCCTGCGTAGGCGACGTTTCTTCTCTAGCAGCGTCTTAACGAAGGCAGGCGTCTCTCTAGTCTTAACTGGGGCAGAGGAGGTCTCCTCAGTAGAGGCTGCGAGAGCAGCTCGCATGCAGGATTCCAGATCGGCTGCGAGCAGGTCTACGTCCTCGGGCGATGCGACAGGTCTCGTCGGGGTGTGCATCGCCATGTGCTTCTCAAAGATATCCCACAGGTGACGACGACGCGGCCCCATAGGAACAACCCTGGCGGCGGGTTGCGTCAGGGTGACGAGGACTGGCTGATGGTCCGATATGAGGTGGTCATCGACGACTTCAATGGTAGGGCAAGATGGTAAGCCGCGCACCAGAGTCAAGTCGATGACGTCCGGCGTATGGAGGTGGTAATGGGGGTAGTGCGTTGGCATCTCCGAGCCCAGTACGTCATATCCTTGACGCTCAGCGTCATCAAAGAGACGTCTTCCATCGGGACAGATAAGTGTGGAATTCCAAGCCGTGTGTTTGCAGTTAAAGTCACCCCCGATTATTGTAGGCAGTGCCGAGTCCAGCAGGGTGTGGATGTCAGCTACTGCGATACGGCTACCTGGGGGCTTATAAAACGCAAACACACGGACTGGCTGCCCGGCGATGCACAGTTCCACGCCTAACGCATAGACAGACTGGAGGACCGGGACTGGCAGCGGCTGGTGAACAAGTCGGCTCCGCACTGCAACGGCCAAACCCCGAAAGGCCACGCCGGAGTGAACGGAAATCTCTTCCTTCCTGTAAACGAGGTAACCAGGAATCTTCAGTCTATCTCTGTCCTTAAGGTGGGTCTCAGAAATAAGCACCACGTCCACCTTTTGAACAGAGAGGACGATCCTTAAGAGCCCCAGCTTCTGTTTGCTGAGGCCCTCGGCATTCCAGTGGAGGATCCTCAGGGGAGTGTCAGTCAATAGTGTGACTGAAGGAGCTGGGCCATCCCCCGGAGAATCACCGGAGTCGGGTCGCGGTCGCTTTGTACCGCGACCAAGATTTCGTTGAGGAGGGTGATGGTCGCCGTGATGATGGCCCTCCTCTCCTCTTTGGCCTGTGGTTGCATTGGAGCTGCCTGGGAAGCTACGGGCCTGGTCTGGCGCCTCGGTTGCTTCGGGGCTGCGATGGCAGCGAAGCTCCGCTGGGGCTCCTGTCGTGGAGGTGGCGCCTGGGGCCTCGTCCGTGGCAGTGCCGTTGGGACCGGAGCTAAAAGTGGTGGTTGCCGGATGCGTGGTGAAGGCACTGGGTTCATCAGCTGCTGCGATGATTGCTGCTGCTGTTGGTTGCTCGGTGCCTGGCTGCACGTCTGCTCGGGGGGCGGAGGCTCCGAGGTAGTATGAGCCTGTTTCTTTTTCCTCCTCCTCCTTCCTCTCCTCCGCTTCTTGGGAGGGACAGCCTGAGTTGACTGTGAAGAAGGGGGAGGCTGAGGGCGCGATGGTTTTGCGGCTGCAGTGGTAACAGCGACGGTGCCCGCCTTCTTGTTGCGCATTTCGCGTTTGAATGCGGGACAGTCCGACGCGTTTGCTGGGTGGGCCCCCTGGCAGTTAGCACAGGTCGGTGGCTCGTTCCGATCTCTTGTGCAGTTCCGGGCGGCATGCTCCTCGCCGCACCGCACACATGCTAGCTTACGGTGGCAATTGTGTGACGAGTGCCGGAATTGTTGGCACCGGTGGCATTGTGCGGGGCCTTTTTTCCCGCGCCAGGCCTCTACTCTGACGCCCGGCATACACAGCATCTCCTCAATGCTGTATATAGCCGGGGCAAGGTTCTCCGTCCGCCGCAGCTGGGCGAAGAAGATGCAACCTGGGCGACCTCTTCGTGCGCGAATGGCGCGCACGAATTCGGGTTCAAATCCCAGGACACGGAGTTCTTCTTCAATCTCCGCGGGATCGGTGTCGGCGGGCAGCCCTCGGATGGCCACCTTAAGGCTTCTCTCCGTGGGCAGGGAGTAGGAAAACCAGGAGATCTCCACGTCTTTTTCCAGTTTCACGAGATAACGTTGGATTACGCGGTACTCCTGGTCGTCTTTGGGGGAGAAGCGTACACCCTTTCCAAACGGGCGTGCATTAGGCGCATGCCCGAGCTCCTCCTTTAGGGCCCGGAAGTGTTGGGCCCAGTTGGGGAGATGTTCCACCACGAGTGGGGGGTAGCGTGGGCGGCGTGGTACAGCCTGCTGGTCTGTTGCGCTCACCGGGGCTGCGTTTGAAGCGGGGGCTAGGGCGGACGGAGCATTTAACGCGGTCGCTGGGAGGGGCGCGCTCGATTGAACGGAGTGCATTTCCACGTCCAGGAGCGACGCGTTTGCTGTATGAAGTGCGGAAGCCTGCGCATGTGCAGTGGCTCCGCTAAGCGGTGCTGGTCGAGTGGGTCTGGGGGATACCCTAATTGACGGGGGTGGCGGAGGAGTAAGGATGGGCGACGTCTCCATCCTTACACGTTTGGGCAATGGGGCGCGCGATGGCACCCCTGACAACGGCGTCTTTGCTACTGGTGTTCCGAGCGCTATCATGGGCATGCCCCCCTGGCTAATAACCGTGGGTGACGAGACCATTAAAGTACATCCGAGAGACGCCACGGATGGCGGGGGTTTCATTTCCGGCGCAGGAGGAAAGAAGGCATCTCTAGGCGGGATTGTTGCCTGCGCTATTGCGGGCATAGGCGTGCCTGGAAGAGACGCACTACAGGGAGCTGGCCTTGTCGTGCCACGGTGGCACACTGTGGCCAGTGTGAACGCCTCGCCAGTGCGGGCCTCAAAATAATCTTCTTCAGTGACGTCCAATTCCACTGATGGGGAGGCAGCCTCGCTGGAGAAGAACTCTTCTCCCCCGCCCAGATTGGATGGCGAGGGAGGGGGGATATCTTCAGTCACCTTCGTCTTCATTACTTCCGCGGTTTTTGTGTGGAACACTCGCCGTATGAACTCAGCAGCCACCTCCCCGTGGTGTCCCCTGGTAACACGCTTGGCAGTAGAACCATGGGTCTTCCTGGGTCAGCTGCCAAGCGTGGCAAACGGCTGCTCGACTCTGCCGTGCATTGTGGGCGCAGCCGGCACAGTAAAAACGTCCACCTGCGTTAGCCCTGCGCAGTTGAGCGCCGTACGCGGGGAGAACGGGATCCTGGTCGGCTGAGCTGAATGGGGGTCGGAGCGAGTTACCCCCTGACAGCAACACGCCTTCTTTGGCCCGAGATTCTCGTTAAACGGTACCCACGTGAATAGCCAGCACGTGGGAATGGGCATTTGTCCCCCTTCTGGGGCCACAGGCGAGGTGTGGGGGGGTCCTGCTTCGGCAGGGCGGACTCGGCCATGCTGACGGGACAAGACTGCGTGGGAACACCCGGTAGGACCTGGATCGTCCAAGCCCGGCCCACCTGTTTGAGTCCCCGATGTCGCGCAGTGAGTCCAACTCCTTGCACCTATATCCTTCCGATAGCCCTGGTGCCATTAGTGCATCCCCAAACGTGCGGGCTCCATGGAGGGTGGGGAGTCGGAAGGATGAATATAAAGCGCGTTGTTATGGACTCAAAAAGATCCACCTCGCTCGCGCCTCACGGCGTACCCGGTGTCGGGGAGCAACCCCCGGCGCCAACACCTGCCCCTATGCCCTCAGGGCGGGGCCGCATCCGTACAGGATTCACCAGCCCATCTGGTCCAAAAAGGAAGCCTCCGCCTCAGTCTAAGGCTCGTCTAGCGGGAGTAAGACCCACCCATCGCACCCCAGACGCCAGACGCGATGTTGCACTCGCCTTCATACGGCGAGTGTTCCACACAAAAACCGCGGAAGTGTCCATACTGTACGTTAGTACTAATATATATACTGTGACTTAGGTATGCATAGACCGATAGTTGTATTATTTCAGGTTATTAAGATGAGCTGATGATGGAAGATTTCTGCTATGGAAGCCACAGGACTCATGAAACACATGCATTATGATTTCATGATTGCTATTGGCGAGTAGGTGATTGGGTTTAACGTTGTTAGATAGACAGCGATATCACTAAAATTATCAAAAGAAAATATATTTTTTTAAAAACAACGAAAACTAGACTTCAAAATGAAATTCACTCGAAAGTATGAAATACACCTTAATACACGACATTAACCAACAAAAACAAAATCAGGAACGAATTAAATTAGGGGCTCAATTTTTTTTTGAGGTCGGTTTCAGCAAACCATCGAATCTAAAACATTTGATACGTAAGTAAGTAACTGTGTGCTGGTACCGACCTCAAAAAAACTTCTCGTGTATTATGGTATAATAATTGTTTAAAATAACAATTCCGCCAACTGGATCTAAAAGTTTCTTCAAAGTACCGTTTTACAAGTATCTAAGATGACATTGCAGTGCAGTGTAACCACAGACTAGAGAATTCCATAGAACGCTGAAGATGATCTCGTAGTACCAGCACCAAGCGAGTCATAAGACATAAGTATAGCACACTACAAACAGGTTGATGTTATTTGGCATTTTTATAAAGAAAGCTCCCCCAAAAACAAACAAAAAAAAACCTATAAAATCATTAAATAAAAATAGACTGGTCGCGCATCCAAAAGTTTCTTGAGTGGTCGCGTGGATTGCTTAAGTATGCCAAATTTTATTGATTTTTTTTCAATAAAATTCATTTATATTATAATTTTTCTTATCTAAAATTAAATTTTAATAAGAAACTGAACAGAACAATTAACAGTTTTGTCAAAATAAACCAAAACATAAAGTTCTTATAAATATCGACTTTTAAAATTTATTTTGCATTATTTGAGAGCATAATACGCGTTAACGGTTATTGCGAAAACAAATCAACTATTATTTTCTAAACAGGAACTATTGTACATACATATTATTTGGAATGAACATTGGGAGGGTGGGGATTGTCATACTTAAAGTACACGGAGTCCTGTGTAACACACTTGATCTGTTTACGAAGATCCTTAGGAGAACCAAAGTAACCGACATATTCTGCTGAGAATGTCTCAGAATTGCTAAGTGGCAGTGGGCGGAGCACATAGCTAGTAGAACAGATGGCCGTTGGAGTAGTAAAGTTCTCGAGTGGCGACCGCGCACCGGAAAAAATAGCGTAGGTAGGTCTCCCACTCGGTGGGCCGATGACCTGGTGAAGGCCGCGGGAAGCCGCTGGATGCGGGCAGCGCAGAAACGGCTTTCGTCCAGCAGTTGGACGTCCGTCGGCTGATATGATGATGATGATGATGATGATATAAGTTCGAATGGATTACCATAATAAAAAGTGAGGATGCTGTAATCCAGTATGAACTATAAAATCCGAGTTAACTCAGCGCATCGCCGCCGCCGCCGCCATTTGCCGCGCGTCGTGAGTTGGGTTAAGACCAGAGGCTATTCCCTCAGAAAAATTTTTTTCGTATGAAAAACTGTAGTTTTCACATTCTTCGATAGATAGCGCTACAAGCCATTGTGATTTTCTTTATTTTACGTTTTTATTGTTTTATTAAATTTTAAACTTAGGATGTCATATACTTCAGAAGTGGCGCCGACGGCGGCGTGGCTGTATTTTAAGCTTCATTATAAGGAATTTGGAAATAGTTATTTATGATACAAGGGGGTGGCAAAAGGGTAACATTTGTAAGCCAGAATTTTTTAATATCGTCACGAGTTTGGCCGGTTTTTTAATGTTTGTTACGGATATCTTCACTGATTGTGAATCGTTTTTCATGATAGTATGCTGCCAGGTTGGTCCCATATAAATTTTATCAGAATCGGTTAATGTAAGAATACTTTTTAAAAATTAACGAAAACCAAAAAAAGCAAATTGAAGTCGGTTTTTAACGTGTTTAGCGTTGTGTCGGCGGCGTACAAAACTGCCGGTTCGTAACCAGTTACGATCGAATACTTTACGTCCTTATACGAAACCAGTCGCGACCGAAGATCGTTTTATTTTTTTGTAACCAGTTGCGAGTGAGCGAGCAAAGCGAGCGATATTAGGATCATTCGGTTTGATTGATTTAACAGTCGAGAAGCCTCGCTTTGGTGGATCTGATAGTTATTAAACTCTTAAAAGGTTTTATATTGTAAACAAGTTTCGTATGAGGATGATTTTGTCTTCGATCGCAACTGGCTTAGTACATGGACGAAAAAGTAATCGATCGTAACTGGTTACGAACCGGTTTCGAACGCGACCGAAAGCTTTAGCGTTTTCAATTATACGACTGTCGTTTTAACCGACCACGACACTTCCTGCAGATACTCAAGTATTAAAATGTTCTCCTTCACCTACTCATAATTTAAATAAAAAACAATTTCTCATTTTATTCTCGTACTTTCAAGGAAAAATAAGCGAAGCCTGTAATTTTTATTGACACCAATACATTTTTAAGAAACTAAACAAGGTTGTTGGATAGTTGGCATCAGGGCGGCAAAAATGATTAATATTCAATAAACTTGCATTCGTTATGATGGCAATAGAGCCGTGAAACCAATATTCAGGTCACAGAACACGTGGCACGGTCACACACACGTGGAAAGTAACTTTACTAAAGATTTATACACGTTTTTCAGGGAAGTGGATCAATGAAGCACGCCTCTTAATCAGCCATTAATATGAAAGGCAAGTGTAATGAGAATTGGGCTTGTTCGACTGACGAATGTGACTAGTTTAGTAGATCATTTTTGTGTACGAGCCTTCATGAGTACCTATGTCTACTCATAAAACTGAACAACTTTACCCTAGGAACAAACATTGAATTCGCTAAATTGCTGTTAAATTTTCCATACATAACGGTTAGCCTAATCAGCCAACTTGTAAAAAAATCCAAAAATTTCCTCAGAAAGAATTTATACACACCAAGAGAGCCTTGATAAGAACTGGAGCCCTGGGACACAGCAGCTGGACTGACAAATTTCGTGTTTGGATATCCGTACAATGCCAGGCATCATCCAGTCCCAGCCGCCTAAAGGGAAATGATTTTTATTTCACTACCCCACTTCCATATCGCCGGTGCCTCCACTGACCGGCGTTATAGCTACACGAAGTTCTGCAACAAATATCCTACCACTATTTGCCTGTGATTTCAACATCTTATAGATTTGACAAGGAACTATTCAGAGTGCCCCGAGGCTACCTTTTTACCCACGACGGAACGGAGCAGGTATATGCGTTTAGGGTGAGAGATGTTTGTTTGTTGTGTGTGCGTTTGTGCAAAGTAATGTTCCCACCTATCTTCTAAACTAATGATCCGATTTTGATGCGGTTTTCAATAACGGGTTTGTGTTTGATGAGTTCATGTTCTTAGACAGGTGTCATGGCTGTAACTCACTAGGGGGCGCCACATTATTAGTGCAAAACAATGTTGCAATATAATTAAAACGAAATGTCTGATTACAATTCTGTTTTCAGCAATGTGTACGTGGTAGCTTAAAGCATTTTAACTTAATATTATGTGGTAGGATGAATCACACTTATTGTTTTGCGAGATCTTACCTACACATTATATAGATTATAATTCGTATATGCTCTCTAAAAAGTCTGAAATAAAATTAAGCAAAATTAAAAATTTTGAAAAAAACCCACGACGGTAAAAATCTCATCGAAAAAGAATAAAATAACTCAAAACCCCCGACTTAACCCAATTATTATGTAACGAAATATTATAATAGACGTAAAAATACTTTCTAAAAAGAGTTGATATCTCGAGAAATCGGTAATAGATATATAAGTACCTAAACAATGAATATCGATGTTTACAGTTTTTTCCTAACGTGTCTGTTTCTCGAAGATATACTTAGATGTAACGATAATAATTTTACCATAATACATAACTGAGGAATATCCGTCGGGGGCTGCCTTTCCTATATGAAATTTCAACAAAAATTTAATCATACTCATTATGTATTCACGTCACTAGAAAAACTTTAGCTGGTTTAATTGCAGCCCCCGACGGATATTCCTCGGTTATGTATTATGGTAAAATTATTATCGTTACATCTAAGTATATCTTCGAGAAACAGACACGTTAGGAAAAAACTGTAACCATCGATATTCATTGTTTAGGTACTTATATATCTATTACCGATTTCTCGAGATATCAACTCTTTTTAGAAAGTATTTTTACGTCTATTATAATATTTCGTTACATAATAATTGGGTTAAGTCGGGGGTTTTGAGTTATTTTATTCTTTTTCGATGAGATTTTTACCGTCGTGGGTTTTTTTCAAAATTTTTAATTTTGCTTAATTAACCTCAACTTTTAAGTAGTGTGTAGAGTGCCTCGGAGTGATTCCATCTACACTAGTTCTTAAGTTGTGTTCTGTATTTTAGTTGGTAATTTTATTCGGATACTGGGGAAGCGACGATCGTTGTTTGTCCCGCATTCAACAAAATGTATGTTCAGTTAATTTTAAATTATTTCTTTTAACCTAAATTTACTTCATCATCATCATCATATCAGCCGAAGGACGTCCACTGCTGGACATAGGCCTCCCCCAAGGATTTCCACGACGACCGGTTCTGCGCTGCCCGCATCCCTTAAATAAGATGAAATTATGCAAATTTACATAAGTTAGTTTTATTATGCAGCATGTTTAGTCTAAGTCCTATCAATCACGACCATCACCTTTTAAAGCCCTTTTTACCATTTCTTTATTTTAAAATATATTTCCGATTTACCCCACAAATAATTCATTTTCATATATCCGCTTTTAGACCTTAAATCTAAATTCTACGTATTACGTAGCGAAACCATGAGCAGGTATTTTTAATTCAATTTAAATCATTTTGGCTACATTATGTATAAGAAAAAACAAAGTGAGATTACTCCCTGGACATTTAAAATGAGCCACAAGTCGCATTAAATGAACTTTGGTTGCCGAAACCTTAATATGTATTTACCCCATGTATTTTGTTTTCGAACACGGTCTTTTTTTTATTTTACCTATTTACTCACAATTGTATTGAAAAACGTTGTATGATACATGGGTGTAAAAGAAAATTACAAATGTCACTCGTTTGTTATTGACCTTTTTACCACCCTTGTTTCATAAATAACTATTAACTCCATTTTGCTAAAACAAAAATACTGCACAGTATATTAGTTATAAATAAAAAAAATCAAGTGCACAGTATAAGTAACCCCCACACTAGGATTTCCTATGCTGTGAATAACAAGTCTCTATTCTTAATTAAAATTTACAAAGTATGTGGTATTTTATTTATCTATAAAATAATAAAAGGTAGGTAAACATACAATTGGAGTCCTACGTTTTGTTTACATCGCAGCCATCTGGTTAAATCAGCCATTTGATCGAAAGGCTAGCCCGTTGATTGAATGGCGACATTCAATTTAATGAATAGAACGAACGTTGATTGAACAAACGTCACTCAACGTTCAACTACTTGGCTGATTGTAAGCTAGCTCTTTGAACATTGCGGACGTAAAATCCCATAAAACGAAAAGGGAGTTTGGAAAAATTTGTTTTTTCTAATAAACTGTACTTAAATGAGCGAGCGCAGCGAGCGATATTTGGTTCGGTCAGGATTGATTGATTATACAGTCTCGCCCCATGGGTAGCAGAATGCATCGTAGAAGAAGAAATCATCGGTTTTTTATTCGGAGTATATTCGGAATATCCCATTCAACGACTTGGCTAAATGACGTTCACAAACTAACTTTAACAGTTTAAAACTTAGCCAAAGATTATAATTTGTGTACAAAAAATATTTTGTAAGTACATTCAATTAACAGTATAGAGGTAGTTTTCAATTTCATTAACTTTTCACAGTAATATGCAAGAAATCAAAGACAATATCTGCTATTTCCCACGTTTGAACTCCACTGCATCAGCACTGTAATTTTATAGCACGTATATTTTGACTAGTTTGCTATTTATTATGAAACCTAGAAAACATATGTATCGAGAATCTTTTTCAAATTAATAAGACGCCATTTTAATGAAAGCATTTAGTGCCATTCGCTTATTAGGGTTCTGTAGTCAAACGAGGACACCTTATAGTTTCGCCATATCCGTCTGTCTGTCTATTAAGACTATTACGAAGTAACTAGTATCTCATCTGTGCTATTACAGCAATAAAAAATAAATTAAAAAAAACCTTTTTTTTCAGACAGAGTCCATATAATAATGACTTGACACTGGTTCTAAAATTTTAAGCTTCTAAAAATGAAATTTGGTATTGTTATACAAATATATGACATAAAATCTAAAAAAAATAGGGTACCAATTGGGGGTGATTTTTGTTCACTGACCTTATCACGTGGGGTATCGCTTAATAGTACTTTCATAACTACTGAGGGTTTTCTAAGAAAATTTTTCAAATAAATGATTCGTTAACTATGTAATTAAGTTTTTTAATTGGTGATTTTTTGGGTTCCATACCCAAAGGGTAAAAACGGGACCCTATTACTAAGACTCCGCTGTCCGTTCGTCTGTCTGTCCGTCTGTCACCAGGCTGTATTTATAAACCGTGATAGCTTTACAGTTGAAATTTTCACAGATGATGTATTTCTGTTGCCGCTATTACAGCAAATACTAAAAATAAGAAAAAGTAAAAAAAATAAGGGGGTCCCCATACAAAAAACGTGTTCTTTAAACGTCAAATAACTAGCGCCATCTAGTATGATGACACGGAACCCTTTGTGTGCGGTTCTGATTCGCACTTGGCCGGTTTTTTTAAGAGTTGTATGTTCCCACAACCTACCAGCTAAACCTCTATTTCAAAAAATCTTAATGTATTGGAAATAGTACGGCATCTAATAAATTTAATTTCTTTCTTAGTTTAGCAGTAAAAGTCAATCAATATAAGATGTGCAGTTGAATTAGTAAAAAAAAACATCGATTTTCCATACAAACTGCAAAGTTAAGATTTTAAAATAAGTAGTTTTAATTATTTTTTTTTCTTGCATTGTATTACATGTTTTTTTTTGCTTGTGTGGGCTCTGAATAAATGCTTATCTTATCTTATCAAAAATAACTTTGTCGTTTTTAAAATAAACATTTATGTACTTATTGAAAATATTACGGAACCCTACTTTGCGCATAGCTCGACAAGCACTTGGTTACTTTTTGAACAGTTACAGCGTATTTTAAGGTCAAGAGCATAAAAATAGGTTTAAGGACAATTTTCATTTTTTGTCAGTTACATCTAGTCTGGCGTGATCGACCTTATTCAGGGTAGACTCGAGCCCTTCGGTGGGGACGTATATGAGCTGATATGATGATGCCTAGTCTGGCCATAATATTCAATTAAGAACCGAACTATGTTTGTATGGAGCACACTAGGAATACACTCACCTTGACCAAAAAACTCGTTAAAAGCTGAAGCCAAATGTGGCAGACATTACTCATCAACCGTCAGCAGTCCCTCCCTATGACATAAAAACCCAAGATTACCGCTGATGTCAACTACTGTTATACATATAGTCTTACAAGACGTCCAGGCTTTTCCATTCAGCGCCACCCTGAACAACATCATCTAGCGGCATCATGAAATCTTCATTGGTTCATTAGCTTCCTGGTAAGGGGCAGACCAGACCAACACAAGATCTTTCGGCCTATCCCCATTTAAGGAATGCAATCCTGCAAGATATTTTCAATCCCGGTATTTGCGGGGCTACGAATTCTTAATCCCACTGGATCTAGGTATTTGCGGGATCCCGCAGGGTGTTGTGAGGCTTTGCAAATAACTCTTTACATTAAAGGATTTTAACTGAATTTTAACAAATTTTAAGTATCTAAATATTTTTCAAATAAAATTAAACATTATTGAATACTAAAAAAGAATAAAATATTGTTCTGAAATTAACTGCGCAATAAAGGTTAAAAGCCCGCTGGAGTTCAAAGATCCCATACAAACGTAGTATTTGATTCATTTGTTAACCAAAGAACAAAGAACTTGTTTTTAAGGTAAAAGACGGAAAACGGGTTTATTGGTATTAATGGATTCCTATTTCGTTTTTCAAAAAAGTAATGCGGTACAGACACAGATATTCGTCACCCGATTATCGATATAAAATTATTTAAAAACGGTTCATTGGTTAACAAATGAATCAAATACTACGTTTGTATGGGATTTATGAACTCCAGCGGGCTCTTAAGTGTTAATTGTTTCATCAGCTACACGGTTCCATCGGAGCTAGCACCAAAAAAGGCTCATTCTGTTTCTAAGCTAGTAGGAACGAATGTCATTTACTCTCATCGACGACGTACACAGGTGTATACATACGAGTAGATCCCGTTTCCTTTTCAATATACAATTAAATAGGCAATATAAGCAGAAATTTTGTGAGTTGGCGCCACAGAAATCGGTTGGCGCGTATCTGCGCGCAGAGTAACAAGTGTCGTTTCTCCTCAATCCCGCAAATCCCGTGAGTTTCTGCTCAGTTTACATGCCAAATTAGTCCCGCATATTGCATGCGGGATCCCGGTATTTCGAGATTCCGGTACTGCATTCCATATTCCCATTTATTTCATAGCGTTGGTGGCTCAACCGGTAACGACTCGGTCCTCCTAACCAGAGGTGTCGGGTTCAAATCCGGACGGCCAATGTACCAATGAGTTTTTCGAAACATACTCACCGATTGCTTTAACGGTGAAGGAAAACATCGTGAGGAAACCTGCACACACCTGCGAAGAAACTCGAAGGTTGTGTGTGAAGTCGACCAACCCGCACTTACATAAATGACGCGTGGTCGACTAAGGCCCGATCACCCTAATTCAGGGTAGGCTCGAGCGCCTCGGTGGGGACGTTTATGAGCTGATATGATGATGATGATTCCCATTTATTAAGAGCCAATCGATCTCGTCTTCGGCCGTTCTTCGACTAAGTTAGTAACTTCCTTTCACTACCAATAGGGATGACGACAGCATCAGAAATACATACATCACTAAATTGCCCTCCTACTCAAAGTTTGGAAAAACTTACTCGGTTTGTTTTCCATCAAGTCTTCGATTTTTAATTTACCAAAATCACAAAATGAGTACATAAATGACGCTGCTAAACTATGACGGCACGCCTGGGTATTCCAAACATTTTTAGAACAAAATGTCGTTTTTGACAGATGATAAAAAGTAACTCAGATGACTAGCATTCGTCATCCCTATTGCCCTAAAGACCCTAGACAGCTAGTGTTGACAGTAGCTGTTGGCTCAGCTAACAAACGACCTCATTCCAAAACAATCCGAGGTTTTGTTTGTTCCAAAACAACAAACAAAACCACGCGTCTTCATGGCGGGCCAGCTTGACATTGTACGTTGACCGTTGTGGATAGCCGGATAGCCGATCGATAGCCGGTGACACGGCAAAAGACCTGCCCTGGTTTATTGATGGCCATCGATTTGTCCGGCATGTTATAACGCATGATGTCATATTCAATTGTCCTTCTCGAATTTGTGTTGATTTCTTGACGTGGCTATTTTGTAAGCGACTTGACCTTGTCCCAGCATTGCCCCAACAATTGAAATCGATCTTTTTTTTATTAAAAATTTGGGTGCGTTTGACTATATCTCACGCGATGGTAAGTGACGATGTAGTCGAGGATGGTACACGCAAACTCAAATAATGCCTATTCACTCTCGCCTTGAAAATCGCCAAACTGTAGGAGTCGGGAAACACACACGCAGGCAAGGAGTTATATTGTTGTAGTTATTGAGTTATGTTGTGTCATTTTGTTCTATGTTTTGATGTGAAACATCTTTTCTCCCGCTTTCCTGCAATTTGTTGGAGTGATTTCGTAAAGAGGGACGGAAGTGTGTAACAGGAACTGCGGTTTTCTTCGGTCATGAAGGCTAAAGTATCATGGCCATGGTGCCTATTTTTTCAGTCACGAAGGCTAAGGAAACATGGCCATGCTGCCTAACGCAAGGCCGGAGGCCGGAAGGCCGGTAGGTTTATTTACTTATGTCAGATGTTACACTACTACTATTAAAGCTCGCTTGTTTTTTATCCGACTGCAAGAAGGATCATGTTTTCGCAGGTATATTTATCGTATGAGAGATTCATTATGCTCTTGTGTCAATTCTCAATAATTTATTGTTGTCATATACAGGGTACAGAAGATTTTAAGTATACTTAGTTACATATTATAGTATGTATATGACACCCGGCTAGGTGTTCACCGCCGCCCTGGAAGATGTTTTTAAGCTTCTGGACTAGGGTGGACTCGGCATCAATATCAACGGCGAGTACATATCCCACCTCCGATTCGCTGACGATACGTGGTCATGGCTGAGTCTATGTAAGATCTAAGCACAATGCTCGATGGACTCAGTAAACGCACCGGAAAACGTAGCATAGGCAGGCCTCCCACGCGGTGGACCGATGACCTGGTGAAGATCGCGGGAAGCCGATGGATGCGGGCAGCGCAGGACCGGTCGTCGTGGAAGTCCTTGGGGGAGGCCTTTGTCCAGCAGTGGACGATTTGTGGCTGATATGATGATGACTATACTATGCTATGATATGCGATGCTATGCCATGCTATGCTATATTATATTGCCGATCCGACCGAAACTATTCCTTTTCTGGTTTGAATAGTATTGTAGCGACACATACTACCAATTTTATTTGCGCTGCGTAAGCAGCTAACCAACATACTAGGCTCGCTCGGCTCGCCAGTCGTTCCCCATCTCCACTCGCGCCTCGCTACAGACTCATCAACGCAATGATTATTTTTTTTAAACCAATCCACTTGTTTACGGAATTACCTTCTGCCGTATCGGGGGCCACTCAGTTTCGTCTGTAGCGAGACTTCAAACACAGAACAGTAAGATACCTACTCGGTAATCAAGGACTCACTCGCAATTCACGGATCGTGAAGAACCTTTTTGTGCAAATCATGGCAGAAGAACATCGACACACCTTCGGCATCCACTCCTTAAAACCCATCAGACGGTAAAGCAAGCCGCAGAATTACAGCAGTCCAATGCAACAAAGCCTCATCAGATTCGCAGTTATCGACGATAAATACACCTACAGCTTTACAGTCCAGGCAGCAAGCTGTCGGCAGCTTGCGCTCCGAGCACGCGCTCAACGTTAACCTGCTTCCCTTGCACCGAACGCCTGAAGCACCAGCTCCTTGTCTCAACTCACCATCTATTCGTCTCGACCCAACGTGGATCACGGACTCGAGAAGAGCACATCGGCCCAGCGTCTCAGCCCGACGCACATGCTGCATCGCACCATTGAACATGCCAACTGAACATTGACCAACCTCCGGCTCGGAAGGGGAGTTACGTTCCGAAACCTGCAGTAACCGCCACTAAGTTTAGCCACGTGTCACCACATATCAAGCCATACGCAAGCAGCAACACGCCGCTTAAACCAAAAGTAATAGGTAAATTAGGACCTTATATTAGCCACGCGATAGGCACCAAATTCATAATTTTGGGGCCCAACAAGTGACTTAAGAAGCTATAGGTATATGAAAATTACATTTGGTACATACTGGTCGTAGTCACTTACTAAATTGATTGTTCACCGACACGCGAGCTTAGATGTATCGCCAGATAAAAATTATACGTTCCGGACTATGTTTTTCTGTGTAATTCTACAGTTTAGAGATATTTATACAATTTTGTTAAAATAAGTTGTTGGCAAAAATTATTTTTCGTAGGTTTAGTTTTAGGGTCCCGTTACCTGGTACAGGACCCTTAAAAATCTCTTGTATGCAACTGCGCACAAAAAAGTAGACATAGTGAAACTATTCCATTTTAGTAGACGGCTCTTATGTGATATGATTATATGGTAAGCACAGTTTTCGTTTGCCAAATTAGTCAGTCTATATTGGTCTCTGTTTATACAGGGTATAACGACATTGGTGTAAGACCCAGTAACTGGGGCTTCTCCCTCATCATACAGAACAACTTCCTCCAAGGATCCCAAAGTCAATGCTCAAAAATAATAAATGAAAACAACAAAAATGGCCAATCAGTTGATCGATTTAGTCTTTTTTTTGCGAAATTACTATGGGGCTCTTTGGGAAAAATGTTCAGTATGATGAGTAGAAGAACAAGTAACGGATCCTAACTCTGTATAAACAAAAAAAAGCGACATGGCCCATGAGGGGATCGAACCCGCGACCTTCGCGTTATTAGCACGACGCTCTAACCAACTGAGCTAATGGGCCGATGAGAGGTGAGTTGAAAAACCTGTTGCGACCCCCCCTCACACACAATTTTTCCCCTTTTTAAAATTTTCATTATTTGTTAGTAAATCCCTCGTGGGTGCGAAGAATGGATGCGGGCAACGTAGGACCGGTCGTCGTATAAATCCTTGGGGGCCTTTGTCCAGCAGTGGACGTCTTTCGGCTGATAAAATCCGTCATAATAAAACATATTCTGTGAAAATTTTAGCCGGAATCCTATCACGGTTCAAAATTAACTGCCTTTTTGAAGTCAGACAGACAGACAGACGCACAGTGTAGGCTAAGTAACAGGGTCCCGTTACCTGGTAAGGTACCCTAAAAAGTCTTTTGTATGCAACTTCGCACAACAAAATAAACACATAGTTTTATTCTACATGTTTAAATTATATGTGACACAGTCGACACACCCGGTGATTTGGTTATTAAATATGCAGCGGAAACGAGCCGACCCAGCAGTTTCTTCAAGCTGCTACGTTTATAAGAACATACCTATTGCAAGTACTAACTTAACTCATTCAATTTTATTGGTAGGCTCTTTTGTAACATGGTAAGGACAGTTTTCGTTTGACCAAATTAGATTTTGATATCGATCAGTCTTTATTAGTCTTTGTTTATACTTACAGGTTCTGTCACCAACACTTTGGAGCCTAGACTAGTGGTCAACTCGCTTCTACAAGAGGTGAACACCGAATCTCTTTACACGATTTGTTATGCTGACGATCTAGCTATACTAATCAGTTGGCTAGTATACTAAACCTAGCAATGTATATATATTAGTACTAACATACAGTACGGACACTCCCTGCCGCTCTCTAGATTGCGACCTCACCCCCTCATCACCCAGATTGATACAGGTTGGTTATAGTTTGGTTCTCGAACGTACGGGGTTTCGCCGTGATTTTGTTTGCACCGTCATTTGTTTTTAAAAATGTCATTTCACGACCATTGTATGTAGGTGTCTGGGGTGTGTGTGATCCTAGTAAAGTAATCTATCTATAACTAAACCTTGATGTCACAAAATTAGTGAAAATAAATCCTTTCTTATCATACTGAACAACTTTCCTAAAGGAACCCATAATAAAAATAATAAAAAATAATAATTTATTATTAAAAAAAATGTCCAGTGGTTCCCAAAGTTGGTACCAAAGCACCGTGACTCACCAAAAAAAATTACAGTGGTTCCCAAAGTTGGTACCAAAGGACCGTGACTCACCAAAAAAAGTTCAAATTCCGGGAACCACCTCGTGCCTAACATTTTCAACCGACTTCCAAAAAGGAAGTGGTTACCAATTCGACTGTATGTTTTATTTTTGTGTGTGTTACGAGAGATTGTTAATTCTTTTTTTATTCGATAAATTAATTAATTAATTAATTTTCCCATATAAATTTTATCGAAATCGGTGAAGTACTTTTTCAGAAAACTAACAAACACCAAAAGTAATAATGCAAAATTGTACTAAGTAGATTCGATGGAAGTCTGAAGATGAAATTTTCCTAATACATATTGAAACAATGCGAAGGACTGTTCAGTAAATAATTAAGAAAACCACAAAGCCACCCAAATATAATAAAAATTTTAATTACGGAAAATACTTATTAATTGTCTTTTTTTTTCCAATTGGTAAGCCCTTGACATCATCTCACCTGATGGTAAGTGACGATGATGCCGAGATTTTAATGAGAAGGATACATACATTGCCTATTTCTTGTAATAACAGCTTAGGCGTCGACCTCGATTTAATCACTTTTATTCGCTGTAAATTCGATACGTTTAATTTATTTCTGTATTTAGTCTCAATAAAAACTAAGGCGAAAAATCCCACGACACGAGGAGGACTTTCATGGCTTCGTCAGATAAGCAGAGACCGGACGACACTGGTGGGTCGCGTCGCGACAAATGGATCGGGGAATACTTCCATAGTCAACTCTCAAAAACCAAACAAAAAAAACCGGCCAAGTGCGAGTCGGACTCGCGCACGGATGGTTCCGTACCATTTATTTATATAAAAATGAATCCTATTTCCCTTGGTCACGGCATCACGCGAGTACGGTTGGACCGATTTCGTTAATTCTTTTTTTGTCGTGTTTGTTATTGTCAGGAGAAGGTTCTTATGTAGGGTAGGATGGTAGGGTAGTGTAGGGTAGTGTAGTGTAGAGTAGTGTAGTGTAGGGTAGCGTAGGGTAGTGTAGTGTAGTGTAGTGTAGGGTAGGGTAGTGTAGTGTAGGGTAGGGTAGTATAGTGTAGTGTAGTGTAGGGTAGGGTAGTGTAGTGTAGTGTAAGGTGGTACGAAGTTCGCCGCGACAGCTATTTATCTATAAAAATTACATTTGTTATATGGGAGCCCCCTTAAATATCAATTATATTTTGAATTAAATATTTATTTTTAAAGAGAATAATACAACTCAATATTCTGTAAATGTTTTAAGCGTCTACTACCTGTTGCCGTTATTAATATCGAGCAAAAACGAGGAACAAAATCAAGTTTTTTGTATGGGAGCCCCCTTAAATATCTATTTTATTCTGTTTTTTAGTATTTGTTGTTATAGCGGCAACAGATATACATCTGTGAAAATTTCAACTGTCTAGCTGTCACGGTTCATGAAATACAGCCTGGTGACAGACGGACAGACGCGGACGAACGGACAGACAGACGGACAGCGAAGTCTCAGTAATAGGGTCCCGTTTTAACCCTTTGGGTACGGTACCCTCAAAAGACTGCATACAGAAATGGACAATCGGTTAATTTGTATTTTTTTTTGTGAAACTACTGTGGGTCTCTTTAGGAAAGTTGTTCATTATGATGAGTAGGAAGAACAAGTAACGGATCCTGACTCTGTATAAACAAAATAAAAATGACATGGCCCATGAGGGGATCGAACCCGCGACCTTCGCGTTATTAGCACGACGCTCTAACCAACTGAGCTAATGGGCCGATGTTCATGTTGTTAAAAAATCTGTTGCGATCGTGATCTTTATCTACACGCATTATCCATATTATAGATAATTGTTGTTTGTATAGTTGGAACTTATAAACTCATAAGCATCTCTTGTTATACGTATAATATAATCATTATCCCTCTATTGTTTTTTTTTCAGTAAGACTTACCTACTAAAGATAAGGAAAGTACTTACAATGAATTGCCATTGTAAAAATATAAGGTATATTAAAAATTTAGACTATTAAAGGAAATTAATTAGATTTTATTAATCATTGGTTATTTTTTCATGATTTTTCAAACTAGTAAACTGATGACGTCCGAGCTCAAAAATTATGATAAAAAACAGCCTGTGTAAATTTAAGTTGACGATTAAGAGATAAATTAACTAATTCATCATCATCGTCATCATATCAGCCGAAAGGACGTCCACTGCTGGACATAGGCCTCCCCCAAGGATTTCCATGACGACCGGTTCTGCGCTGCCCGCATCCAGCGGCTTCCCGCGACCTTCACCAGGTCATTAACTAATTATTGTTTAAAATATACTTTAAAAATTTACAATGCAATTAAAGGTTACATATTAGAGAAGTACTTACATAGATTCAAGTCCGTTAAGAGGAGTGTATCCGCAGTGGTCATAGTTCAACTCAAAATGGTGACGACTCTAGATACCTTGTAGACTACTTCTAGAATGTATACTCAAAGACTTCTAGACTTACTATAATCTATGCCTCTGTTATTGCTACTGACTTTATTTATTCTTTGTTTTTGATTTTGCATGTCTTCATGAAGCTGAATACGTTTACTGGCATTGTACTTCTTAAGATCTGGTATAATTGTGACATATCCTGTTCATCATCATCATATTAACCGAAAGACGTACACTGCTGGACAAAGCCTTCGCTTAAGGCAAGGCATTTGTAAAACAGTTGTCTCTGTTTTTTCCTTTACGTGTAAAGAGTCAAGTAAATAACCACACTTTTGCACTTTTTCAATGTTTTACGTTGTTATTTCTCTTAAGACTTCAATTTAAAAACTAAAATTTAGCAGATTCTCTGTAGTACTTAAAAATAAATATCTCCATATAAAAACTATGTGCAAATTTAGAAATCTTATTAATAAACAATTCGTTTTTGACTTTTTTTTAGACGTTTCAGACTTGTTTTTGGGATTTTTATGATCGAGTAAAGTACACACTATCGTGTAACATATTAGCACATTCCTCAGACAATATCCTTAAGTATGTCCAATATTTTTTGCAAGACCGATATTTAGTAGTAATTACCCAAAAAATTTGATCTAGCAAAAGGGATTCTCCGCTTCTCCACCGATGAATCGCCTTAAGGTTTTTAACGCTTCGGCCGCCAACGTAACTGTGTTTCGTAACCAGTTGTTTGTTTCTAACTAAAAAATTTATCCTTCCATTAATAATAAATTTAGGAAAACACATAATATTAAATGAAAACAAAAAACACTTAAACATTAATAATACTTAAAAAACTCAATGTTTAAAAGTAAAAGCATTAACTTCAGACAATGTCCGGTAGATACTTTATTATCATTAAATTCCTTGACTATCCGATTTCCCTGTCAATTTACGGGTAATTTTGTGACTTTTTTGTTATTTTAAAAAATATAAATCTATTTTGTCTCTTTTTCAAATATGTATAATAAATGAACAATGGTTGGGTTCTTTTTTCCAACAAATCTTTTTATTTTGCTGTGCCACCCTTCTAAATTGTTTGTGGTTCTAATTTTTTCTCGGTCACAACGAAAACTTTGCTAAATTTTGTTTTAGTAAATTACTGCTTTAATTTTCGAATATTTTCTCTCGTGAGGTTTTTTGCATTATACAGGTGTAACAAAATTGGTGTAAGCAGGACCCGTTAACTGGGGGTTCTACTCATCATACTGAACAACTTTCCCCAGGAAACCAAAATAATGGAACCTCCATACTAAAATGCACAGAATTGGTCTATCAGCTGATCGATTTGTATGAGTAAAATTTTTTTTTGCATTTTCATCAAAGTCGTAGAACAAAAGTTGTTCAGTATGATGAGTAGAAGCCCCAGTTAACGGGACCTACACCAATTTTGTTACACCCTGTATATTTATATCCCTCTTCTATGCATTTCTCAGGCAACCGTGCCAGTCCGGCACATCTGGACACATGTCTTTTTTGAACTAGTGTCATCATAGCAGCTTATAAACGTCCCCATCGAAGGGCTCGAGCCTACCCTGAATTAAAAATATTAGTCGACCACGCGGGCCCAGTGCGGGTTGGTCGACTTCACACACAACCTTCGCGTTTCATCGTAGGTGTGTGCAGGTTTCCTCACGATGTTTTCCTTCACCGTTAAAGAAATCGGTGAGTATATGAACGTAAGTTTCGAAAAACTCATTGATACATTGGCCATCCGGATTTGAACCCGGCACCTCTGGTTAGGAGGACCGAGTCGTTACCGGTTGAGCCACTGATGCTGTGTAGAGATATTTAACTTTTTTGCCTTTTAAACAAACGTCTATTTAGGTAAAAATAGCACTCATTGATGACAGTATTAGGAAATACTTTACGGACTGGTTTAAAGACAACCAACTCATAATCAATATAGTTAGTTTTCCCGGATCCCAATCTGGAAAAACGGCTCTTTTACATGGAACATTTTCACATAAGTATTTTCACATTTTCTTTTGTCTGGTAGGAGACAAAATATAAATGGAATCACAGACTTACTTTCTTCATCATATCCATGTGTACCTTACGAGTAAATCATCAAAAAAAAGCACAATGTAAACAAACTTAGCAGGGATTTGACAGTTTCCAATGTCAATTCCATAGTATTTTTGTTTA
>CAMYPC010000056.1:0-53336 GCA_947284805.1 Coleophora flavipennella | reverse complement strand
ACCTAACCTAACCTAACCTAACCTAACCTAACCTAACCTAACCTAACTAACCTAACCTAACCTAACCTAACCTAACCTAACCTAACCTAACCTAACCTAACCTAACCTAACCTAACCTAACCTAACCTAACCTAACCTAACCTAACCTAACCTAACCTAACCTAACCTAACCTAACCTAACCTAACCTAACCTAACCTAACCTAACCTAACCTAACCTAACCTAACCTAACCTAACCTAACCTAACCTAACCTAACCTAACCTAACCTAACCTAACCTAACCTAACCTAACCTAACCTAACCTAACCTAACCTAACCTAACCTAACCTAACCTAACCTAACCTAACCTAACCTAACCTAACCTAACCTAACCTAACCTAACCTAACCTAACCTAACCTAACCTAACCTAACCTAACCTAACCTAACCTAACCTAACCTAACCTAACCTAACCTAACCTAACCTAACTAACCTAACCTAACCTAACCTAACCTAACCTAACCTAACCTAACCTAACCTAACCTAACCTAACCTAACCTAACCTAACCTAACCTAACCTAACCTAACCTAACCTAACCTAACCTAACCTAACCTAACCTAACCTAACCTAACCTACCTAACCTAACCTAACCTAACTAACCTAACCTAACCTAACCTAACCTAACCTAACCTAACCTAACCTAACCTAACCTAACCTAACCTAACCTAACCTAACCTAACCTAACCTAACCTAACCTAACCTAACCTAACCTAACCTAACCTAACTAACCTAACCTAACCTAACCTAACCTAACCTAACCTAACCTAACCTAACCTAACCTAACCTAACCTAACCTAACCTAACCTAACCTAACCTAACCTAACCTAACCTAACCTAACCTAACCTAACCTAACCTAACCTAACTAACCTAACCTAACCTAACCTAACCTAACCTAACCTAACCTAACCTAACCTAACCTAACCTAACCTAACCTAACTAACCTAACCTAACCTAACCTAACCTAACCTAACCTAACCTAACCTAACCTAACCTAACCTAACCTAACCTAACCTAACCTAACCTAACCTAACCTAACCTAACCTAACCTAACCTAACCTAACCTAACCTAACCTAACCTAACCTAACCTAACCTAACCTACCTAACCTAACCTAACCTAACCTAACCTAACCTAACCTAACCTACCTAACCTAACCTAACCTAACCTAACCTAACCTAACCTAACCTAACCTAACCTAACCTAACCTAACCTAACCTAACCTAACCTAACCTAACCTAACCTAACCTAACCTAACCTAACCTAACCTAACCTAACCTAACCTAACCTAACCTAACCTAACCTAACCTAACC
Organism: Coleophora flavipennella; assembly: GCA_947284805.1. Taxonomy (NCBI): domain Eukaryota; kingdom Metazoa; phylum Arthropoda; class Insecta; order Lepidoptera; family Coleophoridae; genus Coleophora; species Coleophora flavipennella. The sequence continues at coordinate 51,987 of CAMYPC010000056.1, read as the reverse complement.
TAACCTAACCTAACCTAACCTAACCTAACCTAACCTAACCTAACCTAACCTAACCTAACCTAACCTAACCTAACCTAACCTAACCTAACCTAACCTACCTAACCTAACCTAACCTAACCTAACCTAACCTAACCTAACCTAACCTAACCTAACCTAACCTAACCTAACCTAACCTAACCTAACCTAACCTAACCTAACCTAACCTAACCTAACCTAACCTAACCTAACCTAACCTAACCTAACCTAACCTAACCTAACCTAACCTAACCTAACCTAACCTAACCTAACCTAACCTAACCTAACCTAACCTAACCTAACCTAACCTAACCTAACCTAACCTAACCTAACCTAACCTAACCTAACCTAACCTAACCTAACCTAACCTAACCTAACCTAACCTAACCTAACCTAACCTAACCTAACCTAACCTAACCTAACCTAACCTAACCTAACCTAACCTAACCTAACCTAACCTAACCTAACCTAACCTAACCTAACCTAACCTAACCTAACCTAACCTAACCTAACCTAACCTAACCTAACCTAACCTAACCTAACCTAACCTAACCTAACCTAACCTAACCTAACCTAACCTAACCTAACCTAACCTAACCTAACCTAACCTAACCTAACCTAACCTAACCTAACCTAACCTAACCTAACCTAACCTAACCTAACCTAACCTAACCTAACCTAACCTAACCTAACCTAACCTAACCTAACCTAACCTAACCTAACCTAACCTAACCTAACCTAACCTAACCTAACCTAACCTAACCTAACCTAACCTAACCTAACCTAACCTAACCTAACCTAACCTAACCTAACCTAACCTAACCTAACCTAACCTAACCTAACCTAACCTAACCTAACCTAACCTAACCTAACCTAACCTAACCTAACCTAACCTAACCTAACCTAACCTAACCTAACCTAACCTAACCTAACCTAACCTAACCTAACCTAACCTAACCTAACCTAACCTAACCTAACCTAACCTAACCTAACCTAACCTAACCTAACCTAACCTAACCTAACCTAACCTAACCTAACCTAACCTAACCTAACCTAACCTAACCTAACCTAACCTAACCTAACCTAACCTAACCTAACCTAACCTAACCTAACCTAACCTAACCTAACCTAACCTAACCTAACCTAACCTAACCTAACCTAACCTAACCTAACCTAACCTAACCTAACCTAACCTAACCTAACCTAACCTAACCTAACCTAACCTAACCTAACCTAACCTAACCTAACCTAACCTAACCTAACCTAACCTAACCTAACCTAACCTAACCTAACCTAACCTAACCTAACCTAACCTAACCTAACCTAACCTAACCTAACCTAACCTAACCTAACCTAACCTAACCTAACCTAACCTAACCTAACCTAACCTAACCTAACCTAACCTAACCTAACCTAACCTAACCTAACCTAACCTAACCTAACCTAACCTAACCTAACCTAACCTAACCTAACCTAACCTAACCTAACCTAACCTAACCTAACCTAACCTAACCTAACCTAACCTAACCTAACCTAACCTAACCTAACCTAACCTAACCTAACCTAACCTAACCTAACCTAACCTAACCTAACCTAACCTAACCTAACCTAACCTAACCTAACCTAACCTAACCTAACCTAACCTAACCTAACCTAACCTAACCTAACCTAACCTAACCTAACCTAACCTAACCTAACCTAACCTAACCTAACCTAACCTAACCTAACCTAACCTAACCTAACCTAACCTAACCTAACCTAACCTAACCTAACCTAACCTAACCTAACCTAACCTAACCTAACCTAACCTAACCTAACCTAACCTAACCTAACCTAACCTAACCTAACCTAACCTAACCTAACCTAACCTAACCTAACCTAACCTAACCTAACCTAACCTAACCTAACCTAACCTAACCTAACCTAACCTAACCTAACCTAACCTAACCTAACCTAACCTAACCTAACCTAACCTAACCTAACCTAACCTAACCTAACCTAACCTAACCTAACCTAACCTAACCTAACCTAACCTAACCTAACCTAACCTAACCTAACCTAACCTAACCTAACCTAACCTAACCTAACCTAACCTAACCTAACCTAACCTAACCTAACCTAACCTAACCTAACCTAACCTAACCTAACCTAACCTAACCTAACCTAACCTAACCTAACCTAACCTAACCTAACCTAACCTAACCTAACCTAACCTAACCTAACCTAACCTAACCTAACCTAACCTAACCTAACCTAACCTAACCTAACCTAACCTAACCTAACCTAACCTAACCTAACCTAACCTAACCTAACCTAACCTAACCTAACCTAACCTAACCTAACCTAACCTAACCTAACCTAACCTAACCTAACCTAACCTAACCTAACCTAACCTAACCTAACCTAACCTAACCTAACCTAACCTAACCTAACCTAACCTAACCTAACCTAACCTAACCTAACCTAACCTAACCTAACCTAACCTAACCTAACCTAACCTAACCTAACCTAACCTAACCTAACCTAACCTAACCTAACCTAACCTAACCTAACCTAACCTAACCTAACCTAACCTAACCTAACCTAACCTAACCTAACCTAACCTAACCTAACCTAACCTAACCTAACCTAACCTAACCTAACCTAACCTAACCTAACCTAACCTAACCTAACCTAACCTAACCTAACCTAACCTAACCTAACCTAACCTAACCTAACCTAACCTAACCTAACCTAACCTAACCTAACCTAACCTAACCTAACCTAACCTAACCTAACCTAACCTAACCTAACCTAACCTAACCTAACCTAACCTAACCTAACCTAACCTAACCTAACCTAACCTAACCTAACCTAACCTAACCTAACCTAACCTAACCTAACCTAACCTAACCTAACCTAACCTAACCTAACCTAACCTAACCTAACCTAACCTAACCTAACCTAACCTAACCTAACCTAACCTAACCTAACCTAACCTAACCTAACCTAACCTAACCTAACCTAACCTAACCTAACCTAACCTAACCTAACCTAACCTAACCTAACCTAACCTAACCTAACCTAACCTAACCTAACCTAACCTAACCTAACCTAACCTAACCTAACCTAACCTAACCTAACCTAACCTAACCTAACCTAACCTAACCTAACCTAACCTAACCTAACCTAACCTAACCTAACCTAACCTAACCTAACCTAACCTAACCTAACCTAACCTAACCTAACCTAACCTAACCTAACCTAACCTAACCTAACCTAACCTAACCTAACCTAACCTAACCTAACCTAACCTAACCTAACCTAACCTAACCTAACCTAACCTAACCTAACCTAACCTAACCTAACCTAACCTAACCTAACCTAACCTAACCTAACCTAACCTAACCTAACCTAACCTAACCTAACCTAACCTAACCTAACCTAACCTAACCTAACCTAACCTAACCTAACCTAACCTAACCTAACCTAACCTAACCTAACCTAACCTAACCTAACCTAACCTAACCTAACCTAACCTAACCTAACCTAACCTAACCTAACCTAACCTAACCTAACCTAACCTAACCTAACCTAACCTAACCTAACCTAACCTAACCTAACCTAACCTAACCTAACCTAACCTAACCTAACCTAACCTAACCTAACCTAACCTAACCTAACCTAACCTAACCTAACCTAACCTAACCTAACCTAACCTAACCTAACCTAACCTAACCTAACCTAACCTAACCTAACCTAACCTAACCTAACCTAACCTAACCTAACCTAACCTAACCTAACCTAACCTAACCTAACCTAACCTAACCTAACCTAACCTAACCTAACCTAACCTAACCTAACCTAACCTAACCTAACCTAACCTAACCTAACCTAACCTAACCTAACCTAACCTAACCTAACCTAACCTAACCTAACCTAACCTAACCTAACCTAACCTAACCTAACCTAACCTAACCTAACCTAACCTAACCTAACCTAACCTAACCTAACCTAACCTAACCTAACCTAACCTAACCTAACCTAACCTAACCTAACCTAACCTAACCTAACCTAACCTAACCTAACCTAACCTAACCTAACCTAACCTAACCTAACCTAACCTAACCTAACCTAACCTAACCTAACCTAACCTAACCTAACCTAACCTAACCTAACCTAACCTAACCTAACCTAACCTAACCTAACCTAACCTAACCTAACCTAACCTAACCTAACCTAACCTAACCTAACCTAACCTAACCTAACCTAACCTAACCTAACCTAACCTAACCTAACCTAACCTAACCTAACCTAACCTAACCTAACCTAACCTAACCTAACCTAACCTAACCTAACCTAACCTAACCTAACCTAACCTAACCTAACCTAACCTAACCTAACCTAACCTAACCTAACCTAACCTAACCTAACCTAACCTAACCTAACCTAACCTAACCTAACCTAACCTAACCTAACCTAACCTAACCTAACCTAACCTAACCTAACCTAACCTAACCTAACCTAACCTAACCTAACCTAACCTAACCTAACCTAACCTAACCTAACCTAACCTAACCTAACCTAACCTAACCTAACCTAACCTAACCTAACCTAACCTAACCTAACCTAACCTAACCTAACCTAACCTAACCTAACCTAACCTAACCTAACCTAACCTAACCTAACCTAACCTAACCTAACCTAACCTAACCTAACCTAACCTAACCTAACCTAACCTAACCTAACCTAACCTAACCTAACCTAACCTAACCTAACCTAACCTAACCTAACCTAACCTAACCTAACCTAACCTAACCTAACCTAACCTAACCTAACCTAACCTAACCTAACCTAACCTAACCTAACCTAACCTAACCTAACCTAACCTAACCTAACCTAACCTAACCTAACCTAACCTAACCTAACCTAACCTAACCTAACCTAACCTAACCTAACCTAACCTAACCTAACCTAACCTAACCTAACCTAACCTAACCTAACCTAACCTAACCTAACCTAACCTAACCTAACCTAACCTAACCTAACCTAACCTAACCTAACCTAACCTAACCTAACCTAACCTAACCTAACCTAACCTAACCTAACCTAACCTAACCTAACCTAACCTAACCTAACCTAACCTAACCTAACCTAACCTAACCTAACCTAACCTAACCTAACCTAACCTAACCTAACCTAACCTAACCTAACCTAACCTAACCTAACCTAACCTAACCTAACCTAACCTAACCTAACCTAACCTAACCTAACCTAACCTAACCTAACCTAACCTAACCTAACCTAACCTAACCTAACCTAACCTAACCTAACCTAACCTAACCTAACCTAACCTAACCTAACCTAACCTAACCTAACCTAACCTAACCTAACCTAACCTAACCTAACCTAACCTAACCTAACCTAACCTAACCTAACCTAACCTAACCTAACCTAACCTAACCTAACCTAACCTAACCTAACCTAACCTAACCTAACCTAACCTAACCTAACCTAACCTAACCTAACCTAACCTAACCTAACCTAACCTAACCTAACCTAACCTAACCTAACCTAACCTAACCTAACCTAACCTAACCTAACCTAACCTAACCTAACCTAACCTAACCTAACCTAACCTAACCTAACCTAACCTAACCTAACCTAACCTAACCTAACCTAACCTAACCTAACCTAACCTAACCTAACCTAACCTAACCTAACCTAACCTAACCTAACCTAACCTAACCTAACCTAACCTAACCTAACCTAACCTAACCTAACCTAACCTAACCTAACCTAACCTAACCTAACCTAACCTAACCTAACCTAACCTAACCTAACCTAACCTAACCTAACCTAACCTAACCTAACCTAACCTAACCTAACCTAACCTAACCTAACCTAACCTAACCTAACCTAACCTAACCTAACCTAACCTAACCTAACCTAACCTAACCTAACCTAACCTAACCTAACCTAACCTAACCTAACCTAACCTAACCTAACCTAACCTAACCTAACCTAACCTAACCTAACCTAACCTAACCTAACCTAACCTAACCTAACCTAACCTAACCTAACCTAACCTAACCTAACCTAACCTAACCTAACCTAACCTAACCTAACCTAACCTAACCTAACCTAACCTAACCTAACCTAACCTAACCTAACCTAACCTAACCTAACCTAACCTAACCTAACCTAACCTAACCTAACCTAACCTAACCTAACCTAACCTAACCTAACCTAACCTAACCTAACCTAACCTAACCTAACCTAACCTAACCTAACCTAACCTAACCTAACCTAACCTAACCTAACCTAACCTAACCTAACCTAACCTAACCTAACCTAACCTAACCTAACCTAACCTAACCTAACCTAACCTAACCTAACCTAACCTAACCTAACCTAACCTAACCTAACCTAACCTAACCTAACCTAACCTAACCTAACCTAACCTAACCTAACCTAACCTAACCTAACCTAACCTAACCTAACCTAACCTAACCTAACCTAACCTAACCTAACCTAACCTAACCTAACCTAACCTAACCTAACCTAACCCAGTTGCGCGTCACCCCCCGCGCAGTACGCACACTCTAAAGGTTGCTCCGCGCTCAAAATTTTCATCAAAAATCAATAAAAATAGGATTTTTTGAAGCTACAGTGACGTGCGATATACCGAAAAATGCGGAAAGTGACGGTCTATCCTCTGGTGTAAAAAGTTTTTGCGAGGATTTTCCGGAAAAATTGTTATTGAGGAAAAAGTGAAATTTTACAAAATCTCAAAACTTTCACCGCGTGCGGCGCAAGCTGAGTCGCTGTGACCCACCTGTTTTTTGAGGCCAGAACATCGGCGCCGTAGAGGATCACATTTCTACCAACTCTCGGATTTTTCCCCCCAACCGGGGGGAAGATATTCCCGGAAAACCTGGAACCACGTGGCCACGAGGTCCGGGATGCAGAACCTTGCGGCTAAATTGGAAAATGCAGTTTTGTGGACAATGGTGAGCCCAGTGCAAAACAGTTTTCATTTTTGAAAAAAGTTGATTTTTGACAAAGTTATTGATTGTCTAAAAAACATTGAAATTTCAAAAATTTATATTTCTGAAACGCGATCAGTGACCTATAATTTTTAATAGACTATTTTACGGACCTTAAGTGAATCTATTCACATAAAAAATTTGAACTTTTTCTGCTGCACAGTTTTTAAAATACAAATTTTTCTTTTTAAGGGTTGAACATGTGCTACCCCTAATTCTACCCCCTGGACTATAAATTTTATGTGTTAAAATAAGTGTGTGTACATATATCAACTTAAAATTTTTTCTTTAATTTTATATGCGCAATTAAGACTTTTATTTTGGTTTTTGTGTATTTTTTGTGTATTTTCAATGGTTTTTTGTGTATATTAAATCGGGGGTCAATTATTTCTATATTTTTAGTAGCTAATCAGTTAGTGCTCGGTAAGCCCGATCCAACAAGACCAAACACGCCCATATTCGGCCATATACAGCCAAAGTTGTGCTTTGGGCGGCCATCTTGTCCGCCATTTTGAAAATTTTAAAATTGCCATATCTCCATAAGGACTGGTCCGATTGAAACGGGGTTTTGGACGTTGATGAGGGCTCCATTGACTCTACTGTAAATTGCGACAGAAACTCTACATAGAGTTCCAAAAATTTCACACCATTTTACTAATGGAACTGAAGGTCCACGCCATGCCCATATTGTAAATCCAAACCGCATCTTTTTAACATCAAAATTGACGATAATATCGCTGTTTTAATAATTGTCCGCCATTTTGTCCGCCATATTGTATTTCTTTAAAGCCTTGTATCTCCCAAACCCGTTCACCAATTTTAGCGGAATTTTTTGTATATTGTGTGGCTCTGTTGGACCTTTATATTTTTATGTAGAGACGGACTCTATGTAGAGCCTAAGGTAGAGTTCTGTTAAAATAAATGCAGATTGATTAGGATAAGTATAAGCTATAAGAATCATAGACTGGTAATCTTCAGTACCTAATGATACACGCTCTATCAAGAGCGCTTATTATATTTTGTTAAATTAACCAAGATAGTTTGTTTTAAATTTTAATTTAATATTATTTTGAACTGTTTTAAATTGACCGTGGCCTTATTGGGCTCTATTCTACTTAACATTATCCCTGTTTCTTTAAATTGACGGTGGTCCTATTGGACCCCAACCCGCGACTCTACTTTAATTACATTATATTATATTGTTCTGTATTGTGTTGTGACTAGATAGAGTCTACTCTTGTTTTATAGACGAAAACATTGTTTAATTTATTTCTTCTATAACTGCTTTTAAAACTTTTACAAACTTTTCTTCTTTTATAATTTTTGACGCAAACCTCCTCAATGTTTGGGATGAGGACCCCGCCCAATAAGATCAACAATAACGCCACGTCAAAGGAAGTAGCTAGCTCCTCTTCTAGCGTAAGACGAAGCATTGGCGAGTGGGAGGCTGCAAACCAGGTCCATATTCCATCTTTGACGGCTCCGGACGGCTCTACAAAGGAAAAAACTACTTCTACAAAAAGTAATAAAGTAGTAGTGCGGAGGATGTCGGCAGAAAACCGAACCCCCCCAAAATCACCTTATGCCGACCGAACAGCCGAGGCGAAAGCCTGCCTAAATAAGGCCAAAATGCACCTTAATAACTCCCGCAATATAAAAACAGAAATAAAGGCGGGAGTGGTAGAGGCAATTGACCGCCTCTACCAGCTGGTTAAGGAGGCAGAAAATGACAGGAAAACCAGTAAAGGACAAAAGTCAATAACGGAGACAAAGGAACAACAAACCCCGGTTTCTGACTCTACATTTATAGTAAAAACAGATGAAGACCATAAGAGACAAATGGAAGAACAACTAATAATACTCAAAGAGAACAATAAAAAATTAGAAGAAATAAGACAATATTCAAAACAGCTAGTTGAGAAGACTAAAGACATGGACGAGCTAAAAGAATTAGTAAAAACACAGAAGGAGAGTCTGGAAAGAACATACGCGAGTGTCGCCGCGACTATTCCAGGCAAACCTGATACCAAACGTAATACGCTCCATTCAGTTATAATCACTTCAAATGACGAGTCAGAAACCGGAGAAGAGGTCCTTGAAAAATTGAGGAAAACAGTTGATGCAAAAGAAGGATGGATAGAGGTAGAGAGAGTGAGAAAAGCAAGAGATAGGAAAGTCATACTAGGGTTCAAAACCAAAGAAGAAAGGAATAAAATCATAGACAGAGTGGCAAAAAGCGAAAATCACCTCAGCGCCGAGGAGGTGAAAAACAGGGATCCATTACTGATTCTCAAAGACGTCCTCAAGGTCAATACCGACGAGGATGTCCTCAAAGCCCTGAGAAATCAGAATCGATCCCTCTTTCAGGGCCTCGACGCTGAGGAGGATAGGATAGAAATAAAATATAGAAGAAGAGCAAGGAACCCACTAGCCTGTCACTTGGTGATGCGCGTCTCTCCCTCTATTTGGAGGCGAGCCATTGATGGAGGCACAATACGGGTTGACCTTCAACGAGTTCGGGTGGAGGATCAGACCCCACTCGTCCAATGCACACGATGCCTAGGATTCGGACACGGCAAGAGATTTTGCAAGGAGTCAGTCGACCTTTGTAGCCACTGTGGAGGCCCGCACCTCAAATCTGAATGCTCAGAGCTAATCATGGGAGCACCACCAGTATGCCGAAACTGCACTAGAGCCAGGCTAGAAGGAGTTGATCATAACGCTTTCGACCTTGGCTGCCCAGTTCGGCGGCGGTGGGATGATATAGCGAGGTCCACAGTGGCCTACTGCTAAAGGCACCCCAGGCAAGCAAAATCTTTACAAGTTCGTCCAAGCCAACCTACAGCGTAAAAAGCTTGCCACAGATGAGCTCTTTATAGAATGTAAAAACCGCGGGATTGCACTGGCGCTCCTCCAGGAACCATACATCGGGGGGACCAAAGTAATGAAGAACTATGGTGGCGCTAGAGTCTTCCAATGCACTGAGTCTGGGGAGGGGACTGTCAAGGCAGCAATTGCAGTCCTTGATCAAGACCTTAATGTGATACAGTACCCTAAACTCACCACACACAACATCACTGTGGTGGGGATCCAGACCAGTGCGTGGAGGATTACCATTGTCTCTTTTTATTTTGAGCCTGATAAATCTATAACCCCGTATCTCGACCATCTGAGACGCATCAAGGACGTTATAGGAACCGGGGGGAAATGGATAATAGGAGGGGACGCCAATGCTAAAAGCTCTTGGTGGGGAAGCGCAGAAATTGATCATAGAGGTGACGAACTGCTAGGTCATCTACTGGATCTAAACCTAAACGTCCTTAATAACGGTGACACTCCCACGTTTGACACCTTCAGGGGAGGAAAACAATTTAGTAGTTACGTGGACGTTACAGCCTGTACCACAGACATATTGGATCTAGTAGATGACTGGCAGGTCGACCCTGGCCTCACGAGTTCGGACCACAACGGCATTCTCTTCTCCATTCGCCTTCAAAAATCAAAAGGAATTAAAATAAATAGAACCACAAGGATATACAACACTAAAAAAGCAAATTGGCAAAAATTCAAAGAGCAGTTAGAACAAAAATTTACAGATAATGAAATTACAAAATTAGCAATAAACAACATAAAAACCAAACAAGAATTAGAGGAAATGGTTACAAAGTACACAAATGCAATAAATGCTTCTGCTAATCAAACCATTCCTAAAAAGAAGGCGAATGAAAAACTTGTATTGCCGTGGTGGTCCGCCGAGCTCGAAAAACTAAAAAAAGAGGTAGCTACTAGAAAACGTAGAGTAAGATGCGCAGCCCCAAACCGTAGAGACAAGGTTGTAAAGGAATATTTAGAATACAAAGAAAATTACGAGCTAAGAGCTTCAAAGGCCCAAGTGCACAGTTGGAAGGAGTTCTGTGGCAAGCAAGACAGGGAGGGGGTCTGGGAGGGGATCTACAGAGTAATTGGTAGGACAATGAAAAGGACGGAAGATCTTCCGTTAGAAAATGAAGGTATAGTGTTGGACGCCGGGAGTTCGGCAAAACTTTTGGCGGACACCTTCTACCCGGAGGACCTTCCAAGTGACGACAATGATCAACACCGTCTAACAAGAATACTCGCGACTAGAGTAAACGAGGGGAACCAAAATGAAACCTGCGACCCTGCGTTTACGGAAACAGAATTAGAATTGGTGCTTGAATCACTGAACCCAAAAAAGGCTCCGGGTAGTGACGGTCTTACAGCAGACATATGTCGTCATGCCATCATAAGTGACCCAGGACTCTTTTTAGCACTGCTAAATAAATGTTTTATGCTGCACTGCTTCCCGGATATCTGGAAGATTGCCACAGTTGTAGTCCTGAGGAAGCCAGGAAAAGAGAGCTACACCACTCCCAAATCCTATCGACCAATAGGACTGCTTCCTATCCTAGGCAAAATATATGAAAAGATGCTGGTCACGCGCCTTAGGTTCCACTTGATACCGAGGATGAGTGTCCGCCAGTACGGATTCATGCCACAGAGGAGTACTGAGGACTCCCTCTATGATCTAATGCAAAACATACGTAGCAAGCTTGATGGCAAAAAGATTGTCTTACTAATATCGCTTGACATAGAGGGAGCCTTCGACAGTGCCTGGTGGCCAGCAATAAGAGTCCGTCTGGCGGAAGAAAACTGCCCAATAAACCTGAGGCGTGTGATAGATAGTTACTTAAAAGACCGCAAGGTAACAGTGCGATATGCCGGGGAGGAGTGCAGCAAAAATACCAGCAAAGGCTGTGTTCAGGGGTCCATTGGAGGACCAATCCTGTGGAACCTTCTCTTGGATCCCCTCCTCAAGGGCTTGGACGACATGGGAGTTTGTTGTCAAGCGTTCGCCGATGATGTTGTTTTAATGTTTGAGGGCAAAACAGCCAACGAAGTGCAGGAGAGTGCAAATGTCGCTCTCGGCCATGTTTATGAGTGGGGTGTCGCAAACAAACTTAAATTTGCACCACAGAAAACAAACGCAATGGTAATCACAAGAAAACTTAAATTCGACACACCACTCTTGAGCATGGGCGGGTGCGACATTGTTCTAACAAACGAAATCAAGTTACTCGGCGTTACGATTGACAACAAGCTCACCTTCAACAGCCATATAGCAAACGTGTGCCGGAAAGCAATCAAAATTCATAAACAGCTCGCTCGAGCTGCTAAGGCTAGCTGGGGTCTTCATCCTGAGGTCGTCCGCATTATATATGTCGCAACGATTGAACCCATAATCTTGTACGCCGCAAGCGTATGGGCCCCAGCCGTCGAGAAAATCGGGACAATAAAACAGCTAGCTACAGTCCAACGCGGCATAGTTCAAAAAATGTGCAAGGCCTACCGGACGGTCTCCTTAAACTCAGTGCTGCTACTCGCAGGATTACTACCGCTTGACCTGCGAGTTCGCGAGGCAGCTTCCCTTTACGAAGCAAAACGAGGAAAACCTCTATCAGCGCTGGGTGACAGGGAGATCGAGCGAGTGGCCTGTGCAAAAAACAATCCACATCCTGCCGAGAAACAACTTGTAAAATTTAACTGCCTGGTAGACGCAGAGGACGTGAGGGCGCACAGCAATTTCGATGTGCGCATATTCACGGACGGCAGCAAGATTGAGGGCAGGGTTGGAGCAGCGTTATCCCTGTGGGATTGCGAGGCTGAAACCAAGGCCCTCAAGCTTGCCTTGCCGAACTACTGCACTGTCTACCAGGCGGAGCTTTTATCGTTATACAGGGCGACAGTTGAAATTTTAAAATGTAACTCTAAATCATTTGGTATTTACAGTGATTCTATGGCGGCCCTCCAAACAATCGCCAACCCTGACTGCCTACACCAGCTTGCTGTGCAAACCAGAGAGAACCTGAAGAACATATCTCTCCAGGAGAAGATAGTCAACTTTTTCTGGATAAAAGCACACGCAGGCTTGGAAGGCAACGAAAGGGCTGACCAACTCGCAAAGGAGGCCGCCATGAAATCCAAAAAGAAGGCCGATTATGATCTGTGTCCTGTCTCATTCGTGAAGAAAAGCATTCGATCTGCTACACTTGACGAATGGGAGAGGAGATACCAGACATCAGACACCGCGTCCACAACAAAACTGTTCTTTCCGAATGCGATTGCGGCGTACAGGATTGTGAGGAAAATCGAGGTCACAAATATTAGGACTCAAATATTAACTGGGCACGGTGGGTTCTCCGAGTACTTAAATCGCTTTAGGTGCAAGGAGAGCCCATCCTGCATCTGCGACCCAACCGTGAACGAATCAATAGTTCATATCATTTTGCACTGTCCTGTTCACATGTCGGAACGATTTAATATCGAGCAAAAACTAGGTATTATCCTAGAAGTAAATAATCTGAAAGACTTAATACAAAGCAAAAATAGGAACGATTTTCTAAACTACTGTGAAAGGTTAACAAAGCAGGTTATAGAAAGAAATAAAAGCACCCAAGCAAATATGCTTACGTAGTATATTGTACTATATTAATGCTAAGCATAGTTATAATGTTTTAGGAATATCAATATGTTAGTAATAGAAATAAGATAATATTGTAAGTATTAAAAGAAACCACCGCTGAAAAACTTATTTACCCCTACACAAACTACTTAAAATACAAAAGTTAAAAAAAGTAACAAACAAACAAAATTCAGAGTAGAGACGGGCAGTCCCACCCGTAAAAGGTTGAATGGCTGAATACAAGAAAGAACAAGTATGTGGCATGCAAGTGCGAGAAGCATTAATGCGAGAAATTGTATGGAAGAGTCTCTTGTAAATACTGTCTCCGATAATGTTGGAGGTTGAAGAAAAAAAAAAAAAAAAAAAAAAAAACCTAACCTAACCTAACCTAACCTAACCTAACCTAACCTAACCTAACCTAACCTAACCTAACCTAACCTAACCTAACCTAACCTAACCTAACCTAACCTAACCTAACCTAACCTAACCTAACCTAACCTAACCTAACCTAACCTAACCTAACCTAACCTAACCTAACCTAACCTAACCTAACCTAACCTAACACCGTCGTGAGGGCACTGTCGGGCGGGGAGGAGGCGGAAAGGCACTTGCAACCGCAGCCTGGTAGTTCGACGGGTCCTTTGCAATAGGTTAAATATAGTACGGAATAATTTTAACACTAGGCACCCTAACAGTTTCATTTCTCATTTAAAATTGATTGTTTGTCTTTAATTCTTTCCAAATTGCATGTGTATACCATATCTATATTAATATTTTAATCATAATTGTTTCTTTGTATCCTTGTTTTGTTTTGTGATTTGCATGTATAATATACCTATATTAATAAGAATAAAAAAAAAAAAAAAAAGGAACATATAAAAAAAGAAAAAAAAAACAAGAAAAAAAAAATTAAAAAAAAATTAATAAAAAAAAATACAAAATATAAATAAATAATAATATATATATATAAATATAGCATTGTACTCTGTAGTTCATAAGTCATGCGAAAATAAAAATGTGTAAAAGTAGCAACAATGTTTAATCTAAAAAAGGCACGGACGATTTGTCCGTGGAGTCATAATTGTAAAAGCAGCTCGGAAAGGTTTAGTCAGTAAGAGTCTGACACTACCTGGGCCCTCCATTCCCAGGTGTCCATGAGGATTACCCTCCAGCTGCTTATTTAAAAAAAAAAAAAAAAACCTAACCTAACCTAACCTAACCTAACCTAACCTAACCTAACCTAACCTAACCTAACCTAACCTAACCTTTTTTTTTTTTTATTTTTTTTTTGTTTCGTGGAGAATGAGTTTCCATTTACGAGTTCAACCAACCACTCGGGGAAGAGCGACTGGGATATGTGGGACTCGCCCGCCTTCTGCGGGAATACCCACTAAAACCCCCACGGTTTACATTCAACCGCCTTAATAGGGGGCGCCATGGGAAGTGCGTTAGCATCCATCCACAGCACCCCCGGCGGCTGGCTCAGCAAATGCCGTGCCCCCTCACGTAATGGGGCGACCAGTAAACTTGGTCGCTCCACACATGTGCACCGTGCAATGCGAAGTGGGGTTCCCCGACCCCACCCCGCTGGTGTCACTTAGGTTGGAGGAAGGAGGTGGGCATACCTCCTCCTTCTACCACCCGGACGTCTTCTTCGAAGACGGTCAGCAGAAGCTGCGTCTTCTCTTTCCCGCTCTGCGGTCTCCTTCTGCAAGATTACGTCCTCACAGAAGGACACCATAGCCCCCCAGGCCGTCTCACCACTGACCATGGCTTGGACTACACTTGGCAGGGACAAGTCACTTCCCACAATGGCCACAAGCGAGCGACGCCGCTGATCCCACGCCGAGCATACCTCAAGGGTATGCTGCGCCGTGTCCTCAGCAGCGCCACACTCGTGACATTGGGGCGTCGGCTCTCTGATAGCCACTCGGTGCAGGTACCCACCGAAGCATCCGTGCCCCGTTAGCACCTGCACCAAGCGGAATGTTAAGGCGCCGTGTCTCCTCTCAGTCCACTCTGGAAGGACCGGCCTGACCGCCTCTATGGTGCGAACTCCATACTCAGGAGTCGCGAGGCCATCTGCCCATTCCCGAAGCAAAGCTCTTCTTCCCACGTGCCTGACGTGGGCAACCTCTTCCGGAGCGATGGGATCGCCCCTGGCCCTCCTCGTTGCTACGAACTGATAGACGGCGGCGAAGATCCTCGCCTCTAGCTCCCAAGGAGGAGTACCAGCTAAAAGGCACGCTGCTGCCCAGGAAATCGTCCGGTATCCACGGATCGCTCTGATTGCCATAACCCGCTGCGGTCTACGCAACTGGGCTTTGTTCTCTGACGTCAGAGCGTCCACCCAGATCGGTGCCCCGTACAGTGCCATACTCCGCACTACGCCGGCGAAGAGCCGACGGCAGCCTACTTCTGGCCCGCCCACATTTGGCAGCAGGCGACTCAGGGCCCCTGCCGTGCCAATCAGTTTTGGGGCTAGCTGGCGGAAGTGCGCAGCAAAGCCCCAGCGCCCGTCGAGGTGAAGCCCCAAATATTTCATCTGGGGTTTCACGGCGATCTGAACTCCCTCCACGACAATGTGGGCTCCTGGAGGAGGCCCCCTCCGAGGCCCATGAAACAAGAGGGCCTCCGTCTTATGGAGAGCCACTTTGAGCCCGAGGGCCCGAATGCGGTTGATCACCATTACGGTGCTTTCCTCGGCCATTGTGGCCGCCTCCTGGAAGGAGTCCCCAAGGGACACGACTAGGGTGTCATCCGCATAGCATATCAGGCGCGTCCCCGACGGGAGCGCACCACGGAGTACCCAGTCATATCCCACGTTCCAGAGCAGGGGGCCAAGAACGGAACCCTGGGGGACTCCACACCTCATTGGGTGACGGAGAACTTCTCCATCCCTCCCCGCGAACATTACCTCACGATCACGGAGGTAGTCCTCCAACAGCCGCCGCATATACAGGGGCACTCCATAGAACCGGAGTGCCTCCCTTATTGTTGCGAGCGGAAGGCTGTTGAAGGCGTTTGCGATGTCCAGCGAGACGGCCATCGCCACCTTGCCTCCATCAACCGCTGCCATCGTCCAGGTTTTTAACGTGGAGATGGCATCGATCGTGGAGCGACGGGCTCGAAAGCCAAATTGGGCCTCGGACAGATTCGGCCCCGTCTCCACCATGTGCTGGACGATCCGACGAGAAATTATCCTTTCGAACAACTTCCCCGTCTCGTCCAGCAACACGATCGGCCGGTAAGCGGAGGGAGAGTCGGCAGGCCTCCCCTCCTTCCTCAGCAAGACCAATCGGCCGTCTTTCCAGATCTTCGGGAACTGGCCAGCCACAAGACAGCGACTGAAGAGCTCCCTAAGATCCTCCCCCATTTGTTTTAGGGCAACCGCCAGGACCTTTCCCGGAACCCCATCAGGGCCCGGCGCAGTCCTCTTCGCCTTTAGGCGCAACACCACTGCACCAATCTCCCCTTCGGTGATGGGAGGGACCTCAGGCTCCTCCTCTTCAATACTAGTGCCAGATAGTGAAGGCATGGGGGGAGGGGTGTGCTCGGGACTTTCAGGAAATAGTTCCTCGATTATTTGGTCCAGAAGCTGGGGCTCGAGGGTCTCCGTTAGAGGAGCCGACTGGGCCCGGAGCTTATTCCGTGCCATTTTGTAGGGCCGTCCCCAGGGGTCCCTGTTGAGACCCTCCAGAAGCTCAGCCCTAGCAACCTCCTTGGACCTAACGATGGCCAGCTGCAGCGATCTTTTGGCTTCGCTATAGGCCGCATACAGCCGGTCCTCGGTAGGTAAGTCCCGCAGTCTGCGGCGGCGGCTGCGGATGTACGCTCGTCGCGCCTCAATGCAGCCTCTCCGGAGGCCAGCGATTTCTGCCGACCACCAGTAGACTGCTCTGCGGGTCTGGTATCCTCGTGCGCGGGGCATGGCCGCGTCACAGACCACCGTGAGTGAATCACGAAAATGGCCCGCAGACTCATGAACCCTATTGTGAGTAGAGACGGAAGAAACCCAGCTCTGGACTATAGCTGCCTCCTCCGCCATCTCGGGGTCGAGGCTTTTGATGGCCCACCTCGGAAAACAGTCCCGTCGGGGACTCGCACGGTTCTGGTGACATGAGAACCCAAATCGAATATATCGGTGATTCGATAGGTTCTCCATGTCTTCCAGGACCCTCCAGTCTTGGACACGGTGCACAACAGAGGGGGAGGCAAATGTTAAGTCCACCACAGACCCACCGTCACGATGTACACACGTGTGCACTGATCCCCTATTGAGGAGGGCCAGCCCCGTGTCTATGGCCCACTCCTCCACTGACCGTCCACGCGGGTCAGTAGCGGGATTGCCCCACAGCCGCGATTTAGCATTAAGATCGCCCATCAGTAGTACGTTCTGTGGCGCTGCTCTCCTGATTATCGGACTCAAGGTGTCAAGGAACACCTCGAAGTCCGACAACGGTTTGTTTGGTGAGAAGTACACACCAATAATTATGTACTCTCCCCAGGATACGGACACGTATCCAGAGCCCCTCTCTTTTATTGTGATAGCGTTACCCGGCCTCGTCACAATGGCAACCAAGCCACTAAGGTCCCCGGCCCAGTGGGGCAGGTCGGGAACGAAATATGGCTCAGCTGCCACCGCCACGTCTATCATCCAAGCCGCCATTGAGTGTACAAGAAGGTCTTGTGCACCGGCGCAGTGGTTGATGTTACTCTGGAGGAAGCTACATTGATGGTGTGTACTCATTGTATTTCCATTGTAACTTCCTCCTGAGTCATCTGACTTTCCACAGTGGGAGCGGCGGGCCGGGTCCAAGGGTCCGTCCTGCCCTTCACTGGGGGAGGACTGCACTTCCGTCCCCCCATAACATGGCCATGAGGCCTGCCCGCATCCTGGCAGATGGCACACTTAGGCTGCGCGTTGCATCCTGTCGTTTTGTGGCCTACGCGACCACATCGGTAGCACAAACCGCTCCTGTCACTGGTCGAGGGGCACGTCATGCGAGTGTGCCCCAGCCCTAGACACTTGTAGCATCGCAGGGGTCTTTTTTCGAGCACACGTACCTGCGCGGAGCTCCACCCGATAAGGAGACGACCACTTTCCTTGATCGTCTTCGCCGCTGCTACAGGGCACTGTAGGAGAACAGTACCCAGTCCGTCTGAACCAGGGCGTATTTCCCCGACACTGACAAGCTCTGGTGAGCACCCACCTTTGGCCGCTACTGTGGCTTGAATTTCCTCTCTGAGGATGGAGTCATCCAGACCCGAAATACGAATATCAACGCACTTAATGGGTCTCGCCACTTTTGCAACCTCAGAGAGGACCTCGCGGAGCTTTCCTGCGAGTTGGTCCGCCTTCACTCCACTCTGGGAGCCAGGAAGCTCGAGAACTCTAGCCCCAGTCACACCGGTTCGCATTTTTAGGGTATTGATGCCTAACTCTGATAGGGCATCAGGTCCGATGCGGTTCCTCGCCTGAGTGAGGACCTCCTTGTATGTCACTCCCCTCTCCCCTGCTTCCGGTAGGAGTGTAATGACTACAACCGAAGAGCGAGGGGGGGTGAGCTTAGTCTTCCTATTCTTCTTCTTCTTTTTCTTTTTCTTAGCCTTGACCGCAGTTGGTGCCGACGTATTGGCCGGTGGCTTCGGCACATTGGCCCTTATAGGAGTTTTAGGGGCACTAGTCCTGCCAGATGGCTGTGGGGTACTAGTCCTACCCGATGGCTGCAGGGGACCTCCTGAGGCACGTTGGGGCGCCTGGGCGACCTTAGTGGCCGAAGGTGGGGAACTTTTCCCCTTCCCCTTGCCCTTCCCTTTTCCTTTTCCGACCACCGTGGTCCAGGATTCGTTCGCCATGTTGGCGGTACCGGTCGATTGCACAGGCTCCTGGAAGGGAGCTCGTGACCTCGCCAATGACCTAGCCACTTGGGATTCCAAAAGATTCCCCCCAATATTGGAAACCACTGCGGCTCCGGTTTCCACCATGTTGGTGGTGCTGGTCGATGGCATAAATTCCTTTAAAGGAGCCTGAGACCTCGTCAGCGAGTTCGCCACTTGCTGTTTGGCGGGTTTTGGGGTCCTCCCTTGAGTTCCCCTGACGTCGGCGGCGAGTGGGGGACGCGCACGGTGTACACGCTCCCCGTCGATTTTAGCGTCGATCATAGCTCCCAAAGTGAGCACGATCCGACGCTCCATCTCCTCCATGAGGTTTTTCACATCTTGTTTTGGAGCAGGCGGAGGAGTCTTCCTACCCCTCTCGGAGTAGTCCCTCCGGAGCGCCTTGAGCTCCACCTCATTTTGTTCGAGGCGATGCCTCAGCTGCAGGACCTCCCGTTGGTACCTTCGTGACTCCTCGTCTATCGTGCGACGCGAAAGACTGTCGACGATGTCTTGGAGGTCAGCCATCGATTTGTTTATATCCCTCTGGAAGGTCCCTTTTAAGTTACCGGACTTTTTGGCGATAAGGGCCACTCTGGCCAGTCTTTCGCCTGCTTTGGCCCTCAGATCTTCAGCACCTAGGGATTCTACATTCCCCAGGTCACTGAAGTTGGCCTCCTCAAGGGTGGCCGACACCTTGTGGTACTTCTGGCTCTGGAGGGCCTGAAGAATTTCCTTCTCGGCAGCAGTGTCAGTGACTTGCTGCGTTTTCGGTATCTTTGCTCGGTTGAGCACCACAACTGGGGTCTTAAAGCCACCGCGAGCAGCAGTAGACCTTCTAGACCTCCTTACTTTTTGTTCGGTCTCCGTTTCCGATCCCGAATCCCTTTCAGAGAACAATCTCTTGTGAGACGTCTCCGAGACCGCACAAGACGATGCAACTGACTCGGTGTCAGACATCGTGTAAAATATTGAAGATCGCACGAACTCTGGGTCCCTTTCAACCTGAAACCGGAGGCGACTCGACGGCCAGGGAACTGGGAGAACCAGAACGTTCGATCGAAGACAGGTAAGAACTTTCAAAGTCACCTACAGTCACAGTGCTCTTTAGCCGCCGGCCTGCCACTCCGTTACGGTGGTCAGGCGCGACGTTGCCCGGGGAACGCTACGAGGAAGCAAGCACTGTGGGGGGTCCCCCAACCTAACCTAACCTAACCTAACCTAACCTAACCTAACCTAACCTAACCTAACCTAACCTAACCTAACCTAACCTAACCTAACCTTTTTTTTTTTTTTTTTTTTTTTTTTTAACGGGGGGAAATCTTCGAAAGATACCCGACCGCCCTTGGGGGGGGATGTCGGGTTATGTGGGATTTTTACCCACTAAAACCACCTCGGCGACCATCCTCCATACAATGGGAGTACTCCGGGATCTCCAGCAGGAACACACCGGTGTACTTCCTGTACGTCACGGCAGTAAGGGGGTCACACCCATTTGCCGCTCACTCGGGACCACATTACAACGTTACGAGTCACCAGAGCCCCCACTTTGGCAACCAGCGGTCCCCAGGTCCCCTTTTAGTCGCCTCTTACGACAGGCAGGGGATACCGTAGCCCTATTCTATGCCCGGGACTACAGGGCCCAGTGTCGAACTGGATTATTGTCGTCGACGTCTACGTCGGCGGTCGGGATCTGCTCGCTCCCGATCTCGTTCAGCGGTCTCTTTTTGGAGCATTACCGCCTCGCAAAATGAGACCACAGCCTTCCATGCGGTCTCGCTCCCCAGCATTGCCTTAATTATGGCTACCAGGGACAAATCCGCTCCAATAACTCCGACCAAGTCTCGCCGCTCGGACTCCCATGTTGGGCAATGCTCAAGCGTGTGCTGCGCGGTATCTTGGTCACACGGGCAGTGATGACACTGTGCTGATGGTTCTCTCCCAATACGGTGGAGGTACTCACCAAAGCAGCCATGTCCGGTGAGCACTTGGGTAAGCCGGTATGTGACGCGGCATTTTACATTATCCAGCCATGGATGAAAATTTGGCAAAATTCCGCTGACCACTCTCTGCCTTAAGCTGGGTGGTTTAGCAAGGCGATCCTTCCACCTATCAATCGTCCACGACTTCTCTTCCTGACGTAGTCTCTTGACTACTTCTGGCAAGTAATCCTCTCCTTGGCGTAGGACACGAATCCGGTCGTAAACCCTCGCATCCAGGGCTGCAAGTAGGTCGAAGGGCGGAAACCTCGCCAGAAGATTCGCTGCATCGTAGGAAATAGTCCTATAGCCGCGTGCAACACGGATGGCAATTTTGCGCTGCACAGCATTAAGCTTTGCAGCATTGCCCCGGGGTCTCGACAGCGTATCCACCCAAACTGGCGCTCCGTACAACGCTATGGAGCGTACAACACCAGCATATAGACGCCGAACCTCCTCGCTTGGTCCTCCGAGATTTGGTAGCAGTCTATGCATAGCACCTGCTACCTTAAGAATCCGGGGCATCAGACGAACAAAATGGTCTTCAAACGTCCAACGGCTGTCTAGAACTAAACCAAGGTATTTTATTGCCCTTCCGACCTGCACCGTGGCATCGCCAACACGCACATTAGTGCTAGGTGGATCCATATTGGGTCCGTGGAACCAGATCGCCTCGGTCTTTTGCGGCGCTATCCGCAGCCCGAGAGCATTAACACGGTTAACGACCCGTGCCACCCCCAGTTCCGCAAGTCTTGTAGTTCTTTCAAAGCTGTCGCCCTCCGCCAGCACCAGCGTATCATCTGCGTAGCAAACTATGCTCACGCCTAAGGGGAGTTCCGTCCGTAGGACCACGTCATATGCGAGATTCCACAGTAGAGGTCCCAGTACTGATCCCTGAGGAACCCCACACACAACTTCTCTTTCCTGCACGTGGCCTCCCTGGCTCGGATATTCAATAAACCGCTCGGAGAGATATGATTCCAGCACCTTCCGTAGATAGTGTGGAACTTGATGATACATCAGTGCTCTCTTGATTGCCTTCCAGGGAAGAGAGTTAAAAGCGTTGACAATATCAAGAGATATTGCCAAAACCACTTTTCCCCCTGAGGTTGCTTCCTCAGCAGTTCTACGCACCCGAAGAATCGCGTCAATAGTCGAGCGCTGCTCTCGAAAGCCGAACTGATTTTCAGAAAGGTCCGGACCATCCCGTGCAAGATGACCATTGATGCGACGCGCTATCACCCGCTCAAAGAGCTTACCTACCTCGTCTAGTAGGCAAATTGGCCGATAAGCAGAGGGGGAGTCCAAGGGTCTCCCCTCTTTGCGTATTAAAACGAGCCTTGCCCTTTTCCATGCCTTTGGAAAGCATCCAGCCCGAAAGCAACTGTCAAAAATCTGGCACAGTCTGTCTTTCAGGACCTTGAGTACCAGAGCCCAAATTTTGCCAGGCACACCGTCAGGACCAGGTGCAGTGTTGCGGGCGGCCATGCGTTGAACTGCTATTCGCAGTTCAACCTCTGTGACGGCGAGGTCCTCCGACCAGTATGGCGTATTTCCATTCTGTTCTATTTCGTTTCTCGTTTGGGGGAACAGGGTGTCTACGACGCATGCGACAAAGTCAGGCTCAAGTGTTTCTGTCAGCGGTGGTACCCACGGGCGTAGTTTTCCCAAGACTATTTTATATGGGCGCCCCCACGGATCGTGGTTTAGACTCTCCAAAAGCTCGGCCCATGATTTTGATCGCGCATTCGCTATTGCATTCTGAAGGGCTTTAGTAGCATTGCGGTATGCTCTGTACGCCCTTTCTTTTTCGGCCTCGTTTGCTCTTCGGCGTCTACGGGTTCGAGTGTACAGGCGTCTGGCTCGAAGACATGTCTCGCGAAGGTGCGAGATGTCCGCTGACCACCAATAGACTGGCTCCCTTTTTCGCGTCCTTGCCCGAGGCATTGCAGCATCACATATGGCTATCATGGTGGTTCGCAAGCAAGCTACCCTGGTTTCAGTGTCCGGGAAATCAGTTTGGTTGTTGGAGTCTTCCCAGTCTGCAGCATGCGCAGCAGCCATTAGGATGTCCCGATCCAGACATTTGAGCACCCACCTATGGCGTGAGCTATTACTTGCAGAACCAGAAACGGTCCGCCGGACCAAACACACATCAAAAGTTATGTGGCGGTGGTCGGAGAGCGTGACTAGATCCACTGCAACCCTCCAGTTCGATACCATACGTTCCGTCAAGCGAGATGCCCAGGACAGGTCGACTATCGACTCACCCTGCGCCCGAACGCACGTGCTCTCATTGCCACGATTGAGCAGCCTAAGATCCAGCCCAGCGGCCCATTCGAGTACAGCTTCACCCCGCTCGTCATCCCGGGGGTCATTCCAAGCACGAGAGTGTGCATTGAAATCGCCCAGGACGAGAGTGGGGCAAGGAAAACAGCTGCGGACGCAGTTCGCGGCTCGGTCCAGAAATCCCTCAAACTCGGAAAAGCTACAGTTCGGTGAGATGTAGCAGCCGATAACTGCAAGAGAGCCCCACTTGACCGCCACGATGCCCTGGTCTTCGGATATTTTGGAGCATGGAAGATCTCCTTCGCTACCACCCCAGTAGATAGCTACTGTCCCGGAGGAGTCCCCGAACCAGCGAGGGTGGTTTGGAGTCGAGTAGGGTTCTGCAATCACTGCGATAGCAATAGATCCCTCGATTAAACTCTGCATGAGTAGATCTTGTGCCGCCCGGCAATGGTTGAGGTTGCCTTGCAAGATGTGCTGAATGAGTGTACCCATTAACATTCCATGAGGTTGTCCTCTTGCGAGCGTTGGGCTTGCGGGTCAGCAATGGCTGGCGCGCTCCCAATAGCTTCATTTGAGTTTCTGTCAGATGCAATTCTCTTCTTCTTCTTGGGAGGTGAACACCTCTTGCTCCCTATGCGGTGATTGGACGGCAGGCCATAGTCCGCGCAGATCACGCACTTCGGCGTTTTTGCCGTGCACTGCTGCACCTTATGAGCAGTTGAACCGCACAGGTAGCACAAAGTGCTCCTGTCTTTCGAGCTGGTGCACTGGTGTTTTGCGTGGCCGAACTCCAGACAACGAAAGCATTGCAGTCGTCGAGCTTCCAGAACCTGAATGCGGGCTCCAACCCAGCCGATATAAACATGTTTGTCTTTAGCCAGCTTGTGTACCGCTGTGAGTGGACATCGCACCCAGGCCGTTCCAAGAGTGGTAGGTGTGCGCCGAATTTCACCGACCTTAATATCCGATGGACTGCAATTGCAAGCTTGAGCGATTGCTGCGGCAACGTCCTGTGAGGTGACGGAATCATATAAATCCATCACTCGCACCTCGCCCATCTTTTGTGGCCGGGAGATTTTTACTCCCATGTCAGCCAGGGCCGTATTCATTTTTTGTGCCAGGTTGTCGGCTTTCTCCACACTGTTTTCTCCAGAGATGGCTAGTAGAAGGCCACCGTTTATAGCCTTTTTAATTTTAACTGCACTGATACCTACTTCAGACAATTTTACTCGCTCTTTAGCGGTTGCCATAACCTCCGCATATGTGAGGTTTCCACCCTCAGGTACAGTGACTGTGACCGCTGCAGTTTTCGGCGCTTTCGGAGGCTTGGTCTTCTTCTTTGTTGTGCCTTTGGTGGCAGCTTTTGGAGCCGAAGGTGCCGCGGCCGTCTTGTTTTTTTGAGGGGTCGCAGCGGAAGCATGCGATTGAGACTTAGACTTGCGACCAATTACAGTCGTCCAGGTCTCAGTTGAGACATTACCCGGCTTCGCAACTGCGTTGCTCTGGGATTCAGTTGCCAGTGCAGAGGGCCCATTGTCGAGAGTATTCTTAGTTGGGGCTTGGACTTCCTTCTTTTTCTTTCCCTTTGAGCTGGTTCTCTTCGTAAGCTTTGGTTGTGGCTCAGGATCTATTGTTGGTGCCTGCTTCTTTCCCAGTGGAGGTCGGATGGCTCTGTCTGGGAATAGTTCTGCCTTAAAGGCCGCCAGCTTGGCCTCAATAAGGTCCCCAATTTTGTCCATGAAAGCTACGTCCGGGTTTTTGTTTGGGGTTTTTGTTGCCTTCGCCAGAACGCGAGGTGGAGGCATATCCATTGCGCTCGTAGTGCCTGCTTCTTGAAGACGGCTTAGCTGATGGAACTGCTCTGACATGGTCTCAATCTTCACTTCCAGTGCCGCTACCTTTGTGCGAAGAGCCGCATTTTCCTCCTCGAGGCGATCAGTCCGGCTTCGCTGCACCACCTCAGATGCTGCGGCCTGTACTGTTCTAACCGCCATTCGTAGGGCACGAACAAAGTTGCCTTTAAGGTTGCGGGAACGGTCTGCTATCTTTTCGACGATGAGCAGCTGATCCATTATAATCGAGCCAAGTTCAACCGTTGGTTGCTCCCGCATTTCATCCATTAGGTCTTCCGGCTTTGGAAGGGTGCTTTTGGTCTTTTTATCCACTGGTAATACCAACGGATCAAAGACGTCCTCTTCTGACGCAAGCGCGCTTGGTCTTTTTTTTGGATTTACTCCTTCATCGCTTTTAGTAGATGGTCTTTCGCGTTTCCTACGATTTTCAGATCTTGTCGATCGTGTAGAAAAATTCGAACGGATTGTGACATCGGATCTTATAGACGCGTTCGAGCAGTCAGTCATATTACCATCCGAATCATCTCCTTCAAATTCTCCAGTCCGCACAACAGAAGTTGTGGTCCTGGGGATAAGCACGATCGGTTGTTTGAACAAACTATCGTGCCTTTCACCCTCATTTGAAACATTAGTTTCGTTTGTATTATAATCATTATTTTTTTTAGTTTTTAAGTCTTCCATTTTATTCCCACGAGTATGGTGCGAAATAAAGGTCACTCCCCGGTAACGCCCATCCCGGGAAGAAGGCTATATACTATGAGGTGCGCCAGGTGCCTCATATGACAGCCCCTTAAAGGCTGCTGGGGTTTTATAGAGTTTTCCTTCTCGTAGTCCAGGCAATTAAGCCAAGACTATCGTTCCTGTCTAGGTCGCGAAACATGACCACGACTTTGACGGGTTTACGAAAAACGACGGTGGTAGAGGAGGTACCCTCCTCTTACCTGCTTCGAGGCAGTGTAAGTGCACACAAAGCCCGCCCTTGCGCATCCACTATGTTCTCTGCAAACAGAGAAACATGCGGAAACACGTCCCCTCCCGTGTCCTTTTCTCTCAGGGTGTGGTCCCCTAGGCCGCGTCTGAAAAGACTCGGAGCCTGCCTGCCCCACTGGTTTTGGTCCGCGCCGGTTAGACCGGTACCCCCCATATCTGGGGGGCATTCCCCTATCCGCCACCTGGGGACGCGCCCGATGGGAGTCCAGCAACTCCACACGGGAACCTAACCTAACCTAACCTAACCTAACCTAACCTAACCTAACCTAACCTAACCTAACCTAACCTAACCTAACCTAACCTAACCTAACCTAACCTAACCTAACCTAACCTAACCTAACCTAACCTTGATCATTGATCTTGATCTTGACCTTGATCATTTATTAGTGGTCGTTGTGTTGCTCCTCGGCAAGCCCATATCGCTAGTCTTTTTCCCGTCCTTCTACGATTAAAACTGACTTCAAGAAACCAATTTTAGTTTGGGACCGCCATTTTGGCCGCCATATTGGAAAACTTCAAAGTAAGTTATCTCCGGAACCGGTCAACCGATTCCGACGCAACTTTTTGTGGACTGTGGGGCTCAGCAAAAGCTATCTTCTTATTTATAGAGTTGGACTCTATGTAGAGCTTTGACTCTATTTTCGATTTTTATTGTTATTTTTACTTTAGTTTTGTATTTTTGACGCTTATAAACTGACGGAGGTCTTATTGGGCCCCATTCAACCCGACTCTACCTTACCTTATCGTTTATTGACATACCAAATACAAATTGACTAGGTAGAGTCGAATCTTGTTTTATTCTCATTTATTCTATATTGTTATTTATTTTTACTACTGTTTTGTTTATTGTTTGACGCATACCTTCAACATGTACACTGCCAGGACTCCCCAGAGAGCGACCGGTGCCGACGCCAAAAAATCACCTGCTAAACTAGTCACAAAAAATAGCGTAAGGCGCAGCATAAACGAGTGGGAGCCTTCATACTCTGACTCGACCGGTGCCACTAAGAAGACTACCGCCACGAAAGCGCGCCAAACGCAGTCCCAGGACAGACTGACGGACAAATGTAGAGCCTCCCCAGAGGGAAAGGGTAAGTCGTACGAGAGTCGTTCGGCAGAGGCGAAGGCTTGTTTGGTCACCGGGAAGCTTAACTTGAGTGCTTCTCGAAACATCAAGACGGAGATAAAGAACACCATCATCGAGGTCCTAGACCGGCTCTACCAACTGGTAAAGGAGGCAGAGAGGGCTTCCATAACGCCGGGGGTGGAAAAGGTCGGAGGGGCCTCAGGGTTGGTTGGTGAGAAGGAGAAGGCGGTGGGGGTGGAGCCGGAGGCATCTGCAATCGACACCACCTTCATGGTCAACCCTGATTCCAACCTAACCATCCGTCTCGAGGAGCACTCAAGGTTGCTTATGGACAATACAAAAACAATGGAGGCGCTAAGGGAGTCCCTGGAGAGTCAGAGGGCGGCAATGGAGCAGGTGAGGAGCTACGCTAGCGTAGTCGCTACCGAAAGGTCGCTGCCTAATACGCTCCACTCCATTGTCGTCACCTCCAAGGACGAGATGGAGACAGGGGAGGAGGTTTTGGACAAGGTGAGGCAGGTGATTGACGCAAAAGAGGGTTGGGTCAAGGTGGAGCGAGTAAGGAAGGCCAAGGACAGGAAGATCGTCATGGGCTTCCAAACAAAGGAAGACAGGAAGAAGGTCATGGAGAGGCTGGAAAGAGATGGGACGGCCCTAAGCGTCGAGGAAGTGAGAAACAAAGACCCATTGGTTATCCTCAGGGACGTCTTACAAATTAACACCGACGAAGACGTCATAAAAGCCCTGAGGAATCAAAATCGGGGTGTTTTTCACGGCCTCGACGCAGCGGACGACCGCTTGGAGGTTAAATATAGGAAGAGGGCCAGGAACCCCCACGCATGCCACATTGTGGTAAGCGCCTCGCCTATCATCTGGCGCAGGGTGACAGAAGCAGGGTATGTCCATATTGACCTCCAGCGCGTCGTCGCCAAGGACCAGTCCCCCTTGGTCCAGTGCACGCGCTGCCTGGGGTACGGGCACGGCAGGCGGTTCTGTAAGGAGCCGGCTGACTTATGCAGCCACTGCTGCGGCCCCCACCTCAGTGCGGAGTGCGCTGACCGACTCACTGGCGACCCACCCTCGTGTCGGAACTGCGTCAAGGCCAAACTGGAACACGCGGATCACAATGCTTTTAGCTCCAGTTGCCCAATACGTTTGAAATGGGACGGGTTAGCCCGGATGTCCGTAGCTTATTGCTGAGGGCATCCTGGGCGACCTTACTACTGACGCTATTTTCTGTCAGCTGGTGGCACCCCCCTCTCTTGGAGCCTTCGGTGACTCAATGGCAGCATTTTCGATGGTGACGAAACCAAACTCCATCCATATCCTAGCGGTAGAAGTGAAAGACAGAGATATAAATAAATCCTTATCTCGCCAGGACAAAACTGTTGTTTTGAACTGGGCAAACACTCACGCAGGACTGGAGGGTAGCGAGGAGTACCTTTTGCTAGCTAAGGAGGCCGCTGGGGGATCTAGGAGGGAGCTGGCTTGTGATCTGTGTGCGGTAGTTCTCTGGGCGAGACATACAAATGGTGGACTTGTTTCCTTGGATCATGGTTTAGATATGAATAGAAGTATTGTTGAACAAAGGAAGATATGTTTAAGTAAACATGCAGTCGTAATATCATGCAGAATATTGCAGATGTGCATAGATAATATAGAAGATAAAATATATATAGAACTAAGAAAATATGCTGTCTCAGTATTTAGAATATTAGAGATAAGCATAGGCCATAAGGAAAAATACATATATAGAGTTTTAAGAATAAGTTACGCTAAATTAGGATTAAGTTTACCATGTACAATTTGGAAAATTTGTCAAAACCAAAATAAGTTAAACCTTGTCGTCGAATATTTATTTACCCCATGTTTCGAGTACAATTATTTACCCTGCCTCCTTGATTTAATAAAAGAACAAAAATATAGTTACCTTAGTGTCACTAGACGGGAGTCCCACCCGAAAATGAAAGAAAGAGATGAATGCAAGAAAGATACAGTATGCGGAATGGAAGTGCGAGAGGAATAAAAGCGAGAACTGGTATGAAAGAGAAGACTAGCGAAAATAGGCTCCGATCATGTTGGAGGTAGAAGTATAAAAAAAAAAAAAAAAAAAAAAAAAACCCTAACCTAACCTAACCTAACCTAACCTAACCTAACCGACAACTCTATCACATTGTAGAGCAAAATCTCTATGTAGAGCGCCAAAAAATTTTGATTTGTTTTAGTGGTTTTTGTGATGCTACAGAGTAAGCTCATATCTCTGGTCTTTTTCCCGCCTTTCTGCGATCGAAATTGACCCCTCCAGAGCCAATTTAAATTACGGCGGCCATTTTGGCGGCCATATTGAAAATTTTCGAAGTCCCGTATCTCCGGAACCAATACCCCGATTTCTATGCGACTTTTTGTAGACTGTGGGGCTCGGCAACATCTACCTGTTAAAAAGTAGAGACGGACTCTAGGTAGAGTTTTAACTTTTTTAAAAAATAACTTACTTTCATTTTTTATTCTTAACTCTATTTTATTGTTATAATTGTCTTTGTTTGAGTTGACGGTGCTCTTTTTGGCCCACAAACTGACTCTACATAGCTTAAACTGTTCTAAATTGTCCTTGTATTGTTGTAAATAGATATAAGCATTAATTTTAAGCTAACATATTGAAAGAGTTCGTGTCTTAACATAGAGTTTAAAATTTTCTTATTATAATTGACCTTCTGTTGTTAATATTAAAACCAGTGACTTTGTAGACTCTACATAGAGTCTCTGACTAGATAACTTGACTTTTTCACCTGAGTGGCTCTTTGGTTGACTACAGCAATTATTCTGTAAATATTTACAACTTATACAAATTTATTTATATTATCTATTTACTTGACTATTATTTTATAATTTTCTTGACGCACACCTCTGACAACTCCATCCAAAATGTTCGGACACCGTACACCTAAGAACAACAAATCGGCATCGAATGAGACCAAGGAATCCCAAAAGCTACCAGCAACGACTGAGAAGGCCGAGACTTCTCAACTAAACGTGACAGTGACAAAAAATGTCAGAAATAGCATAGGTGAATGGGAATCTGGGAAATTAAGTCCACTGACCTCTCCCGGGAAAGGGAATGCAAATGTGACCTCAGGTGCGCCACCTGCTCTACAGGAAAGTAAATCCCAACACAAACCCAAAGACAGACTCACTGAAGCTAGAGCATGCGTTACCAAAGCCAAACTCCATCTAGGCAACTCTAGAAATATAAAAACGGAAATTAAAACTGAGGTAACGCATGCAATAGAAAGACTCTACCAACTTGTCAAAGAAGCAGAAAATGTCAAAAGTACAACAAAGGGTCAGGAAAAATCACAAGAAAAGAAACACCTTGATAGAGAGGTCCAAACGATTACAGAAAAAGATAACAGACAGGAAACAGAACGAGATCCAATGGAAGGATTTGAAATGAACCAGGATAGAGACGACCTGAGGAAACAGCTAGAGGAACATAGTAGGCTAATAAAAGATAACAATGAAAGGATGGAGAGTTTAAAGGAAGCCATAAAAATGCAACAAGAGACTATGGAAAGGGCCTCCTACGCAAGCGTAGTTTCTGGTCAACCCAGAAAGCAGTTCTCTTTACAAACTGCACTGCACTCCGTAGTGGTCACTTCCAAAGATGAGACAGAAACTGGAGAGGAAGTCCTGGACAAAATACGCAAAGCAGTAAATGCGAAGGAAGGAGGGATAAAGGTCGACAAAATACGAAAAGCAAAGGATAGAAAAGTTATAGTAGGTTGTAAATCTGAAGAGGAAAGACAAAAGGTAAAAGAAAGACTAAAAAAGGTAGAGAACCACCTAAATGTCGAAGAGATAAAAAACAAGGACCCTCTTTTGATCCTCTTAGACGTCCTACAATATAATAGTAATGAAGACGTCCTCTTAGCATTGAGGAATCAAAACAGAAATATTTTTGAAAATCTCGACAAACAAGATGATAGGATTGAAGTAAGGTATAAAAAAGCAGCAAGAAATCCCCATCTCAACCATGTAATCGTGAGAGTGTCTCCCATAATATGGAACCGGATGTTGGAGGCAGAGACAGTGCACATCGACCTGCAAAGAATCAAGGTGGCGGATCAATCACCGCTCGTTCAGTGTTCTCTCTGTCTCGGATATGGTCACGGCAGACGCTTCTGTAGAGAAACAACAGAGAAGTGTAGTCATTGTGGGGGACCCCACATGAAATCGGAATGTGCTGACTGGCTCGCTGGCGCAACCCCGTCATGTTGTAATTGCACCAAAGCAAAACTGGACGTGACTGAGCACAGTGCATTCAGTCGAGATTGCCCGACAAGAAAACGATGGGATGCACTGGCGCGAGCCATGATAGCATATTGCTAAGGGTGACCTTGCGGAAAATATGACAACAAACAGAGACACCTCATCAATGCAAAGATCGTACCTTGTAACACAGGCCAACCTTCAAAGGAAACAGCTAGCAACAAATGAACTTATGATAGAGGCCACCAAGAGGAAAATAGCTGTGGCATTGCTTCAGGAACCCTATGTGGGTGGAGTTAAAAGTTTGAAGAACTACAGCGGAGTAAGAATCTTCCAGAGTACTGATCCAGACGAAGGGACCGTTAAAGCAACGATCGCTGTTTTCGATCAGGACCTGGAAGTAGCACAGCTCCCCAAATTTACTACAAATAACATTGTCGTGGTAAAAATTCGAACAAACGCCTGGAATATTGCTGTGGTCTCTTTTTATTTTGAACCAGACCAGCCAATAGCACCGTACTTGGAACAACTTAAGAAAATATATGAAGAGATTGGTCCTAATAGAATAATTATTGGAGGTGACTCAAACGCAAAAAGTACCTGGTGGGGTAGCGAAAAAATTGATCACAGGGGGGAGGAAATGTCTGGTTATCTGGAGGAAATGGGCTTGCAGGTGCTCAACGTTGGAAATACTCCCACTTTTGAAACAATAAGAGGAAACAAGACATACACCAGCTTTGTCGATATAACGGCCTGCACGGAGGACTTGCTTGATCTGGTTGACGACTGGGCGGTGGATAGAGGTTTAGTTAGTTCAGACCATAATAGTATTATCTTCAAAATTAAACTAAAAAAGTCAGAGAGTATCGAAATTAAAAGAACGACTAGACTATACAACACCAAAAACCCAAATTGGGGCCTCTTTCATGAGTTACTCGATCAATTAAAGATAGATAACCAAATCACCAAAGCAGAAATAGAAAAAATAAATACCACAGAAGAACTAGAAAACATAATTGAGACATATACAAGAATAATAACACAAACATGCCAAGAAGTATTTCCAAAAAAGAAATCCAAAAGTAAATTGACCCTACCGTGGTGGACCGAGGACCTCGCAGCGTTGAAAAAGGAAGTAGCCACCAAAAAGCGCAGGATCCGTTGCGCCGCACCTGTCCGAAGAGCGAAAGTTATTGAGCAGTACCTGCAAGCAAAAGATGAATACGAAACTAAAGTAAAAAAGGCTCAAATTAACAGCTGGAAGGATTTCTGTAGTAAACAGGACAGAGAAGGTCTATGGGAAGGTATCTACCGAGTAATAGGAAGGACAAACAAAAGACACGAAGATTTACCATTAACTAACGATGGAAAAGAGGTCGACCTTAAGGATTCGGCGAGGGTGCTAGCTGAAACTTTTTACACGGAAGACACTGAAGAAAACGATAATGATGAACACCAACGTATCCGGAAAATGGTTATCCAAATGAGTGGAGGCAACCAAGAAAATGAACATGATCCACCATTTACATTGGTAGAACTAGAAACCACAGTAAAAAGTTTCAATCCGAAGAAGGCGCCCGGAGCCGATGGCTTTACAGCCGATATATGTGGCCAGGTCATTCTCCGAGACCCAGAACACTTCCTATCACTGGCAAACAAGTGCCTTTCCTTGGGGCTGTTTCCGGCCATCTGGAAACGAGCTACAGTGGTAGCTCTTAGGAAGCCTGGGAAGACCGACTACACCAATCCCAAGTCGTACAGGCCTATAGGTTTGTTGCCCGTGATGGGAAAAATTTTGGAAAAAATGACTGTCGGAAGATTAAAGTGGCATCTTCTCCCTAAAATGTGTATCCGTCAATATGGCTTTATGCCACAAAAAAGCACCGAAGACTCCCTCTATGACCTGATGAATTATATAAAGGGCAAATTAAAATCTAAAAAACTGGTCATAATGGTCTCACTGGACATAGAGGGAGCCTTCGACAATGCATGGTGGCCGGCAATAAGGCTGAGACTTACCGAAGAGGGATGCCCGACCAACATTAGAAGATTGCTTGATAGCTACCTGGAACAAAGACAGGTCGCAGTTAGGTATGGAGGTGTAGAACACACCAAAAATACAAATAAAGGATGTGTTCAAGGATCTATCGGTGGACCAATCCTTTGGAATCTTCTACTGGATCCATTACTAAAAGGATTGGAAAAGCGCGGAGATTACAGTCAGGCATTCGCGGACGACATAGTGTTGATCTTCGACGGAAGTACAGCTCAAGAAGTAGAACAGCAGGCAAATGCCACTCTCGCCTATGTGCAGAACTGGGGTGTTAGTAACAAACTCAATTTTGGCCCGCAAAAAACTAAAGCCATGGTTTTAACCAAGAAATTAAAGTACGACACACCAAGTTTGCACATGGGCGGAATAGGTATCGAAATATTCAAAGAAATAAAACTTCTTGGGCTTACTATAGATCACAAGTTAACGTTTAACAGCCATGCCGCGGCTGTCTGTCTGAAGGCGTTAAACATCTACAAACAGTTGTCAAGAGCCGCAAAAATTAGTTGGGGTCTCCATCCGGAGATCATACGACTAATATACAATGCAACGGTGGAACCTATAATCATGTACGCTGCAAGCGCCTGGGCTCCGGCAACCAAGAAACTGGGAGTGCAAAAGCTCCTAAACACGGTCCAGAGGGGTTTTGCCCAGAAATTGACAAGAGCATACCGAACCGTGTCCTTAAACTCGTCACTAGTGCTGGCTGGGTTACTGCCACTCGACCTCCGAATCCAAGAAGCAGCAGCTCTATACGAGGCTAGGAGAGGGGTGACGCGGTCGGCACTGGGAGGCGAGGAAATAGAACGACCGGTAGCGTTTTCCAAGACCCCCCACCCGGCGGCGCATGTTCGCCTGGAGTTTGTGAGTCTGGTAGACCAACAGGATGTAGAAAACCACAATCTACAGTCAGTGAGAATTTATACCGATGGCAGTAAAATTGAGGGCAAGGTCGGAGCAGCATTGTCCTTATGGGACAACAATGCCGAATTCAAAGCCATCAAGAAAAAACTGTCAGCTCATTGCACCGTCTACCAGGCTGAACTTCTGGCCATATGCGTCGCCACTAGGGAGGTCTTAAAGCACCAGGGAAATAGCTTTGGCATATACAGCGATTCTCGCTCAGCGCTGGAGACGGTTATAAACTACAGCACTACCCATCCTCTAGCCGTCGAGTCGCGTAACAACCTTATAAACTGCACACTCCAGAGCAAGGACGTATCCCTGTTCTGGATCAAAGCACACAAAGGACTTGAGGGTAATGAGAGAGCGGATGAATTGGCTAAATATGCAGCGTTAAAACTGAAGACTAGACCCGACTACGACCGATGTCCGATTTCATTCGTCAAAAGAGAGATTCGCATGTCCTCACTTGACGAATGGAATCGGAGGTACAAGTCAAGTACAACAGCGGCGATTACTAAGATCTTCTTCCCGGACGCAGTGCAAGCTTACAAAATAGTAAGGAAACTCAAGTCAACCAGTGTAGCCACGCAAGTAATGACAGGCCATGGTGGATTCTCTGAATACCTACACAGATTCAGGTGCAAAGAGAATTCATCATGTATATGTGACCCCGATGTCAAAGAATCAATAGTCCATGTATTGTTTGAATGTCCGGTATATGGCCTGCTGAGATTTGAAACTGAACACAATTTAAATGAAAATATTAAAGTTGGAAATGTAAGCAAAATTATGCAGGACAATGATAAACGTAACATATTTTTAAATTACTGTACAAAATTAGCATCTAAGGTAATTAAAAGAAATAAATAGAATAGTAATAATGTTAAATGTATACTGAGTTATACATTAACATGTATGAAAAACAATATCAGTAATAAAAACAAGATAGAAACATTACATTTTTAAGTAAAATCTTAATAGCTATAAGTAAATAATAAATTAAACTAGAGAAATAAGTAATGCTGGGATATATATTTAAAAATATATAAAAACAGCATATTATTAATATTAGCCAACAAATTAGAATGTAAAAATATTGGATTGTACTAAAATGTTTTTGAAAATAAATAGAATAAGGATCAAAATTTTTGAAGACAACACATTTTATGTAAAAATCATAAAAAATAATTTACAAGATCAAAAGAAAGAAGAATCAAAAGAAAAGAAAATTGTGATAAGTTATAAAACTGAGATGTGAAATTATTTACCCCCCTTTGTCTTTCCTTGGAAAATAAAAATAAATAAATAAAGAATAGTGAGTATAGATAGAATAGACGGGAGTCCCACCCGTAGCTGTATGAATGAGATGAATGCAAGAAAGATATAGGATGCGGAATGAAAGTACGAGAGGAATTAATGCGAGAACTGGTATGGAAGTGTAGAATATAATGTAGATACTGTCTCTGATAACGTCAGAGGTGTTAGATTAAAAAAAAAAAAAAAAAAAAAAAAAACCTAACCTAACCTAACCTAACCTAACCTAACCTAACCTAACCTAACCTAACCTAACCTAGTTGCTTAAACTTAGACCCAGTCGCGCGCCACCCCCCGCGCAGTAAGGACACGGCCAAGGCTGCTCCGCGGTCGAAATTTTCTTTAAAAAATTGAAAAAGTGGTAAATTTTTGTCGGACACTCAAGTGCAATACACCGTTTTGTGCGTGTTAAAGTGGCGCATCTTTATGTGCAAAAATTTTTATCCGGACCATAAAATCCAAATTGTTATTTACAAAAAAGTTCATTTTTTCAAAAATTTCTAACTTTGAGTGCGAACGCTGGTCGATCAGTCGCTGTGACCTACAGTTTTTTCATCATGGGAACACGGGCACTGTGGAGTACTACATCCCTGGAACTTTCTGGATTTTTCCTGCTTAAGGGGGCCCGGTGAAATCCTAAAAACCGAAAACCACGTGGCCACGAGGTGCCAGATCCGGAGGCGTGCGGCGAAATCTGACAACGTGGAAAAGTCCTTCCAGTTGGACAAACTAAATCGCCGTTTGGACTACAATTGTGAGTTTAGTAGTTTTCGAATTAAAAATTTTCAAAATTTTCTGGATTTTTCAAAAAACATTTTCTCTAAATTAAGATCTGTGACATGGTTGTTTTATTGGCTCAAAAAATAGTGCTATTTGGATACAACAAGTGACCAAAAAATCGGGACATCATCGACTTGGAAAATTTTGAGTTACGAATTTTTTAAATTTTTGAGTAAACACGTGGTCAAAGAAGCACAGCAGTCGGAACTTTTAAATATACCTTAAAAATTCATATTTCATTAGTGTTAAAGAAATTTTGTCAAAAAAGTGTAATTTTATATTTAATTCCTCATTTTTAATCTATTTTTGTGCTATTTTTTGTATTTTTTGTGTATAATAAATCAGGTTTTTATGTTATCTCTATTTGTTTGAGACCTATGTATAGCCCTCATCAGGCCCTGTAAAACGAGCCCAATCTCGACTCGATACGACCACGGGAACCAATTCCAGGAGCCTTTGAATTTTCTGGCGGCCATCTTGGACGCCATCTTTGATTTTTGTTTCTGTTATAACTCCGGGAGTATTGATCGTAGGAAGACGTGGTTTTTTGTAACTGCAACAGACGCAAAGACTCTATCGTAAGGTAGAGCCATACTCTATGTAGAGTCGCGCATTTTTAAGCTCCTTTTTTTTTAGCTATTATGTTAGAACTTAGCGCGGCCATATTGTAGAACTTTTTCCCGTCTCCCTACGATCAAAATTGAGCTCAGAAACCGACTTTAAAGATTAGGGCGGCCATTTTGGACGCCATATTGAAAATTTTAAATCGTAAATAACTCCGGAACCCGTGCTCGTATCGGGACGCGGTTTTCTTTGCTGACATCGTCACTGCAAGGGCCGTTTTTACTGGATAACTGGAACTGTATAGCCAGACGGCGATTATTTTTGTAACATTTTTGTAAATATTTTTGTTGTTTTTTTTCTTGTTTTTTCTGACATTTTGTTTTAATTGTGTACGAATAGACAGAGCGATACTGGTTGTATCAGTCGCAACTTTTGACACAATATATATTACTAAACGTACTGTATTATATACGTTCTATAAAACTTTTACAAACCTTAGTGACTTATTGATATTCAATTATATTTTATTTTATCTTGACACTATATCTCCTACATACTGACGCATACCTCCAAAATGATGGGAATCAGAACCCCCCCCAAAAAGAATTCTAGCGACAAGTCTCCAACAAAAGCTGGAAAATCCGACACTAACGTGAGACGCAGTATAGGAGAGTGGGAAGCCGCAAATAGCGGCCCCACTTCTGCCCGTCCAAAAACTACGCCAAAGGATAGTTCCAGCAAACAGGATCTCACAGATAAGTCTTTAAAGTCTCTGGACAACAAAACAGCACAGTTAAGTAGAGTCTCCACTAATAACCAAACTCCGCCAAATAAAACAACTTTGGATCGAACTGCCGAAGCCAGAGCTTGCCTGAACAAAGCAAAGCTGCATTTAAACAATTCTAGAAATACGAAAACAGAAATAAAAAGTGCAGTGGTGGAAGCTGTAGAGAGACTCTACCAAATAGTCAAGGAGGCGGACATAACCATTAAAAGGTTAGAAAAGACCGAGGACACGGCCGCAAAATCGGAGCCGGAAATTAACTTGACTGACGCTACATTCTCCATTAGAGATGATCAACTTCTCTGTCGAATAGAGGAGCACTCTAAACTACTGCTTGAGAGCAACAAGAGGATGGATGAATTAAAGGAGCATACAAAACTGTTACATGAAAGTAACAAAAACATGCAAGAACTAAAGGAAACTATGGAAAAGCAAAAAGAAGTACTCGAACGAGCGACGACCCCCACATACGCGAACATGGCTGCTTCTCAAAGCGGTAAACAAACAGCTAAGCACAACACGCTACACTCAGTAGTCATCACTTCAAACGACGAAACCGAAACCGGGGAACAAGTACTAGACAAGCTTAGAAAAGCAGTTGATGCGAAGGACGGTTGGATTCGAGTAGAGAAGGTGAGACGTGCTAGAGACAGGAAGATAATCGTGGGTTTCGGAACAAGAGAGGAAAGGAACAAGATTAAGGATAAATTAGAGAGAGAAGGAGTAGGCCTTACTGTCGAGGAGATTAAAAATAGGGACCCTCTTTTGATTTTGCGGGATGTTTTGGCCATTAACTCGGATGACGACATCTTAAAGGCCTTCAAAAATCAGAATAAGAGCCTATTCCGGGACCTCGACAATGAAGAAGGCAGAATTACTATCAAATACCGGAGGAAAGCGAGAAACCCACACAACTGCCATGTCGTTGTGAGCGTCGCGCCTGTTATCTGGCAGAGAGCAACGGAACAGGGCTACATGCACATAGACCTCCAACGGGTGAGGGTTGAAGACCAGTCCCCGCTGGTGCAATGCACACGCTGCTTAGGATACGGACACGGTAAACGTTTTTGTAAGGACACCGAGGACCTATGCAGCCATTGCGGGGGCCCTCACCTGAGGGCGGAATGCACCGATTGGATTGCGGGAGAACCAGCCAAGTGCCGAAACTGCACAAAGGTAGGTATAGATCATGCTGAACATAATGCATTCAGCCCTGAGTGTCCTGTACGACGGAAAAGAGATGAGCTGGCCCGATCAACCGTAGCTTACTGCTAAGGTTGACCCAAGCAAACAAACTCCCTACAGGTTTATACAAGCTAACCTGCAAAGAAAGAAGTTAGCGACTGAAGAGTTGCTAATGGACGCCAAAAAACGGAAAGCAGCTGTGGCACTAATTCAGGAACCATATGTCGGCGGCCAAAAATGCATGAAAAACTATAGGGGCGTGCGTGTTTTTCAGAGCACTGACATAGGAGAGGGCCATACTAAGGCAGCAATTGCTGTTTTTGACGTAGACCTTGACATTATCCAATACCCGAAGCTCACCACCAACAACATTGTGGTGATTGGGATACGAACTAGGGCTTGGGAGATAACGCTTGTTTCCTATTACTTCGAACCGGAGGCACCCATCGAACCATACCTAGATCACCTGCACAGGATAAACGACACACTAAATTCGAAAAGGTGGCTCATAGCGGGGGACGCAAACGCTAAGAGCACGTGGTGGGGGAGCCCAGAAGTAGACAATAGGGGAAATCAGATGTCCGGAGCTCTAGGAGAAATGGGTCTAAACGTCCTCAACATGGGAAAGACTCCGACCTTCGACACTATAAGGGGAGGTAAGAGATATCACAGCCACGTGGATGTCACAGCATGTTCCACAGATATCCTCGACCTTGTGGATCAATGGAGAGTAGACGAAAGCCTCACAAGTTCGGACCATAACGGGATCCTGTTCAACATCTGCCTAACCAGGTCAAAAGGCGTGAGGATCGAAAGAACCACACGAATCTTTAACACTAAAAAGGCAAATTGGCAAAAGTTCCATGAGAATCTTTCACAATCAATGCAAAATAATAACATAACAAAAACAGAATTAAAGCAAATAAATACCTCAATAGAAGCTGAAAGATTAATAAATAAATACACCGAATTGATACTCCAATCGTGCGAAGATTCAATACCACGTAAAAAACACGCAGAGGAAACTAGATTCCCGTGGTGGTCCGAAAAACTCACAAGAATGAAGAAGGAGGTCGCCACAAGGAAACGAAGGATAAGATGCGCTGCCCCATCCCGTAGGTCGAAGGTCGTCCAAGACTACCTAAAACAAAAAGATGAGTATGAGTCTGAGGCAACTAGGGCACAAATAAATAGCTGGAAGGAGTTATGTAGCAAACAAGACCGAGAAGGAGTTTGGGAGGGTATATACAGGGTCATAGGAAGGACTAAATCCAGGGAAGAAGACTTAATGCTGGAAAAAGAAGGAGAGGTGCTTGACGCAAAGCGATCGGTAAAGCTATTAGCTGACACTTTTTAC
Organism: Coleophora flavipennella; assembly: GCA_947284805.1. Lineage (NCBI taxonomy): Eukaryota > Metazoa > Arthropoda > Insecta > Lepidoptera > Coleophoridae > Coleophora > Coleophora flavipennella. Next base: position 11,173 of record CAMYPC010000056.1, on the reverse strand, counting down.
CCCGAAGACACCCCAAAAAGCGACAACATCCACCACCAACAAATAAGATCTGAAGCAGATAAAGTAAACTCCTGTGCACAAGATTACCCAGGGGATCCACCCTTTACAATGAACGAGCTCCGGACTGCTTATAAATCCTTCAACCCGAAAAAGGCCCCGGGTTTCGATGACCTTACCGCCGACATATGTTGTAGAGCCATCGAATGTGACCCGGAAATATTCCTACTGCTGCTCAACAAGTGCCTGGAACACCACATATTCCCTAAAACATGGAAGGAGGCCACAGTTGTGGTCCTTAGGAAACCAGGGAAAGAAAGCTACAAGACCCCGAAATCCTACAGACCCATTGGATTGTTACCGATCCTCGGTAAGATATTCGAAAAGATGCTGGTGGCTCGTCTCAAATTCTACCTAATACCAAGGATGAGTACTCGCCAGTATGGGTTCATGCCGCAAAGGAGCACCGAAGACTCCCTCTATACTCTAGTAAAATACATACGAAACAAACTAGAGGAAAAGAAAATTGTCACTTTAATATCTTTAGACATAGAGGGAGCCTTCGATAGCGCCTGGTGGCCAGTTATAAGGACCCGACTGGCTGAGGAAAAGTGTCCTTTAAATTTGAGAAGAGTCATAGACAGCTACCTTAAGGACAGAATGGTAAGGGTGCGATATGCGGGGGAGGAATACTCCAAAAATACAAATATCGGTTGCGTCCAGGGTTCCATTGGGGGACCGATACTATGGAACCTCCTGTTGGACCCACTATTAAAAAGCCTTGCTGCTAGGGGTGTCTACTGCCAGGCATTTGCCGACGATGTCGTACTACTTTTCGAAGGCCAGACAGTACAGGACATTGAAGATAGTGCCAATGCCGCGCTCGAACATGTTCGGGCGTGGGGCGTCATGAATAAGCTAAAATTTGGCCCACAGAAAACAAGTGCCATATTAATCACTAGGAAACTTAAGCATGGCACCCCTCGTCTGAGCATGGGCGGGATCGGTATCGCCATGTCAAACGAAATAAAAATCCTGGGAGTCACCATCGACGATAAATTAACCTTTAACTCGCACGTCGCAAATGTCTGTAGGAAGGCGGTAGGCATCCACAAACAGTTGACTAGAGCTGCCAAAACCAGCTGGGGACTGCACCCAGAGGTGATAAGAATCATATACACGGCATGTGTTGAACCGGTAATTTTATACGCAGCCAGCGTGTGGGCTCCAGCAGCAAAAAAGATAAAAACCATTGACCAGCTGGGAGCAGTGCAGCGGGGCATTGCGCAAAAGCTTTGCAAGGCCTATCGCACGGTCTCCCTTAACGCAGCGCTGATTATTGCCGGTATCCTTCCCCTGGATCTTCGGGTTCAGGAAGTGGCATTGCTATATGAAGCAAAAAAGGGAGTCCCTCAGCCAGAACTTAAGGGAAGAGAAGTGGAGCGTATGACACCAGCTGTCGAGATGCCGCACCCCGCGGAAAGACTTGACATCCTTATAACAAGGTTGGTAAACCAGGACCAGGTCGACGCTCATAACAAACAAGACATTCGTATTTTCACCGACGGCAGTAAAATAGACGGTAGGGTGGGCGCTGCACTATCAATTTGGAGTAGTGACACAGAAATCAAAACGACTAAGCTGTCTCTGCCAGATTACTGCACAGTGTACCAGGCTGAACTACTTGCGATTCACGAAGCAACCAGGGCAATATTAAAACAAACGGGGAAGACTTTTGGAATATTCAGTGACTCAATGGCAGCTCTCCAAACCATCACAAGCTACGATTGTCTCCATCCACTCGCTGTTAAAGCCAGAGATAATGTAAAATCCATATCTCAACAAGGCAAAGCTGTGTCTTTGTTTTGGATTAAAGCTCATGCAGGACTGGAGTGCAATGAACGAGCAGACCAATTAGCAAAAGAGGCTGCCATTGGGTCCAAAAGAAAATATAACTACGAACAGTGCCCAGTTTCGTATGTGAAATATGGAATTCGTTCTAGAACTCTTGAAAAATGGAACAATAGATACAAAACAGAAAGTACTGCATCGATTACAAAAATGTTCTTCCCTGAGGTAGTATCTGCCTATAAAACTATTAGAAAGATCAAAATTGATAGCGTCATTACGCAAATAATGACCGGACATGGTGGATTCGCACAGTACCTGAACCGCTTCAGATGTAAAGATAACTCATCCTGTGTCTGTGATCCTGAGGTGGAGGAGACAGTACCCCACATTTTGTTTGACTGTCCTGTTTTCACAAAACAAAGATATGACATAGAAAATACTCTTGATATAAAAATGTCGTCGTGCAATGTAAGGGATATAGTGTCAAGTGAAGACAGGAATAAATTTTTAGACTACTGTACTAAAATTGCTAAAATAGTTATACAAAGAAATTCCACCAGATAAAAATATTATGTTGTCATAATATAATGTATATATTAATGCAAAGCATAAAACAAAATAGTAGTATAAGAAACGTAGACTAAGTACACTAGAAATATAAAAATGTAAAATATTAAACAATATACTGTAATAACAATGTAAAAAAGAAAAAACATGTAAGAATAGGTAAAAAGAAAAAGTAAGAGTAAAACTTATTTCCCCTTTGTCACATACCCTAAAAGACATAAATAGAGAATAGGCATAGGGAATGGGAGTCCCACCCATAAAGAAATGTAAGGTGAAGTACAAAAGAAAGAAACAGTATGAGGCATAAAAGTGCGAGAAGCTTACTTGCGGGAACTTGAATGGAAGAATTAGTAAAAACAGGCTCCGATTACGTTGGAGGTAGGAGAAAAAAAAAAAAAAGAAAAAAAAAAAAAAAAAAAAAACCTAACCTAACCTAACCTAACCTTTTTTTTTTTTTTTTTTTTACGTGGGGAAATCCTCATGGATACCCGTCCGCTGGAGGAGGCCGACGGGTTATGCCGGACTCTTACCGGCTAAAACCCCACGGCACTCCCGCTTCGCCCGAGTGGCAGAGGACTGGGAAACCGGCAGAGCCTTTACTTCCAGTCCCCCACCGGCGACCGCCCACCTTTCGGCAGGCCCAGGCAGGACCGCGGAGGGCAGGGAGAGAGGCGCATCGTAATACCAACACTCCTCTCCCTCCACGGTCCTGCCTCCAACTCCTCAACCCCGCTCGGCTGCGGAGGATAGGGAGAGCGGCGCATCGCAATACCGACACTCCTCCTCCCCCGCAGTCCCACCTTTTCCGTGAGCTGAGGGCAAAACCCTCCTCTCACGGCCCGCAATGTTTTTTAACGAGGTTGTCTCCTCGCCCGCAATATTTTTTATAGAGGTTGTCTCCTCGCAGCCCGGCCATTTAAGGCAAGGCCCCCGCCCCCGAAGGATTACGGTGTACTTCCACGCTACTCCAGCACTCTAAAAGTAGAGCGAGGCGTGCGCCCGTATGCGTGTCTGTGACTTAAGCCAGAACACGCATACCTCCCGCTTGTCGGGTATTCGCCGCGAGTCAATTATATCCCACAAGGAGATATAATTGACAAGCGCCCAGGATGCACCGGCCAAAAGATGCTGCTGTTCCCTCCAGACGTATCCAAAGGGACAAGCAGCAGTTTGGCACACGAGGAGGAACCCGACTTGCATCCCAACCTAACCTAACCTAACCTAACCTAACCTTTTTTTTTTTTTTAACCCGGGGAAATGCGTTACGCACCGTCTCTACGCGCACCGCGGGGACGGCACGCGGAGGTGTGTGGGACTCCCCGACGCATGACCTGTCGGTATACCCACTAAAACCACCGGGGTGTTCCTTCGCGTCGCCATATGCCGGGGTCGCGGGGTCACCGAAGCATTCAACCGTGGCCCCGACGGCGGCGGCCAGCCGAATTTCGGCTGGCCAATCTCTACAGGTGGGTTTAACCTGCAAGTCCATCGCAGGAAGGCACATGGGAAACCTAAACTAACCTAACCTAACCTAACCTAACCTAACCTAACCTAACCTAACCTAACCTAACCTAACCTATCCTTTTTTTTTTTTTTTTTTACCCGGGGAAATGCGTTACGCACCGTCTCTACGCGCGCCGCGGGGACGGCACGCGGAGGTGTGTGGGACTCCCCGACGCATGACCTGTCGGTATACCCACTAAAACCACCGGGGTGTTCCTTCGCGTCGCCATATGCCGGGGTCGCGGGGTCACCGAAGCATTCAACCGTGGCCCCGACGGCGGCGGCCAGCCGAATTTCGGCTGGCCAATCTCTACAGGAGGGTTCACCCTGCAAGTCCATCGCAGGAAGGCACATGGGAACACCACGTGCGCCTTCTCATGAGGCCCATTATACGGTGGTCACGCCCCCGTTTAACCGCCCGTGGGCCCCATCAAGTGGGAGGGTGGAGTGAACGGATGTTCCTCCGCCGGACCCCGGCTCTCCGTCGGCGGATTGGGTGAGAGGCAGAATCAATCTCCCTCTCCCGCTCCGCCGTCTCCTTCATTGAAATGACGTTCTCGCAGAAGGAGAGTACAGCTTTCCATGACCTCTCACTTTCGACCATATTTCGGATGACGGCCGACAGTGAGAGGTCACTCCCCAATACAGCAACGAGTTCCTGGCGCTGTTCATCCCAGGCGGAGCATATCTCCAGCGTATGCTGAGCTGTGTCCTCCGGGCAACCATCACAGTGGTGACATTGTGGCGTTGATTCTCTTCCGGCGATCCGATGCAGGTACTTGCCGAAGCATCCATGCCCTGACAAGACCTGCGTCATGCGAAATGTGAGAACGCCTTTTCGTCTATCCACCCAGTCCTCAAGGACCGGCCTTACCGCTTCAGTGGTGCTAGCACCATATGTGCACTGCACCAATCGCGCTTTCCACTTGAGGACCATCGCTGTTCGTAGTTCCAGCCTCCGCCCCTCCACTTCTCTTTGCGCTGGCATTTGGCCTCGGGCATTTTCATCCTCGCGCCAAAGGTGTATTGACGCGAGGATTGACGCCTCCAAGTCCCATGGGAGAGATCCTGCCAATACGCACGCCGCATCGTACGAGATCGTCCGATAACCCCGTATCAGTCTGATCGCCATCACCCTTTGCGGTTTACGCAAGAGGGTGACTGTTCGGCTTTTCAGAGCGCTAGCCCACACTGGGGCTCCATACAGGGCCATCGAACGCACGATCCCAGCATACAATCGTCGGCAAGCAATTTTCGGCCCACCCAGGTTCGGCAGTAGGCCACTGAGAGCACCCGCAGCTCTCACCAATTTTGGCACTAGGGTGAGAAAGTGCGCCTCAAAACCCCACCGGCTGTCGAGAACGAGTCCTAAGTATTTCATCGTCGACCCGACGCTGATTTGGATTCCTCCCACCACAATATTGGAATCTGCAGGCGGCGCATTCCGGGGTCCGTGAAAATACATAGCCTCGGATTTATTCAGGGCCACCTCCAGACCCAGGCGCCTTATACGGGCGACCACTTGGGCTACACCTGCTGTAGCCAACACAGCGCAATCCCGGTAGGTTTTGGCACAGGCTGTCACCAACGTGTCGTCAGCGTAGCACGTCACCTCAATGCCTCGTAGGTTTTCACCCCGCAAAACCCAGTCATAGCCGACGTTCCACAGTAGAGGGCCAAGAACCGACCCCTGCGGAACACCGCAAGTCATCTCATGTCTCATCCACTCGTCTCTACCGGGACACTCCACGTACCGCTCAGAGAGGTAAGCTGTTATTATCCTGCGGAGGTAGAGGGGAACCCTATGGTACACAAGGGCCTCTCTAATACAACTCCAGGGAAGGCTGTTGAAAGCGTTGGCGATGTCAAGTGACACTGCCAATACAACCTTGCCCCGGGATACTGCTTCCTCCGCCAAGTTTTTGACCCGCATGATTGCGTGAATCGTTGACCTGCCAACACGAAAGCCAAACTGGCTATCAGCTAGGTCAGGACCCACTCTGTACATGTGCTTGACGAGGCGAGAGGCAATAATGCGCTCAAAGAGCTTGCCTACTTCGTCAAGCAGCACGATGGGGCGGTACGCGGAGGGAGATTCTGCAGGACGGCCCTCCTTTCTTAGTAGAACGAGACGACCACTTTTCCACTGCCGTGGATACAGACCTTGTTCAAAGCAGGCATCGAAGATTCCCACTAGTCTGGGACCCAGGTTTTCCAGGGCCAGTACCAAAGCACGTCCAGGCACACCATCAGGTCCTGGGGCAACGTTTTTCGCTCGGAGTCGCAAAACAGCCACCCTCATTTCTCCGTCGGACACCATTTGACTCTCTTCATCCACGGCAGTGTCCACCGTTGTCTGTGTCATAGGTGGAGGTCTGTGTTCAGCTCTGTTCGGGAACAGAGTTGTAACAACTCTCCGCAAGAAGGAAGGCTCGAGACCCTGCGAAAGTGGGGGCGTCCAAGGCCGGAGTTTGCCCCGAACCATTCGGTATGGGCGCCCCCATGGATCTTGATTCAGGGTCTCCAGCAACTCTTCTCTGGCCCTGGTTTTTGCCTTTACTATGGCCAGCTGAAGAGCCTGTTTAGCGCTTCTGTAGACGGAGTATAATTGTGCCTCTCTAGTCTCGTCTCGCGGCCGTCTTCTGCGTTGACGCACATATTGGCGTCTCTCCACTATGCACGTTGCACGCAGCCCAGCAATATCAGAGTTCCACCAGTATACCTTGGTTTTTGGTGGTTGGGGCCCCATTCGAGGCATCGATGCATCGCATACCTGTACCATGCATTCACGGAACCAAGATGCTTCTGCCTCGACCTCCACCTGTTCCGCTGGTGCCTGCCACGCCTGGACAATAGATGCTTCTATCAGGGCGTCCCTGTCCATCTTCTTGAGGGCCCAACGAGGGGAGATACGAAAGTCCCCCCTGATTTGGCCAGTGCCTGTTGTATTCAGTGATGTGGCGACATTAAACCGAATATAACGATGATCCGACAATGTCTCCACATTTTCAAGAACCCTCCAGTCCCGGATAAGATGAGTAATGCCGGGGGATGCAAACGTGACGTCCACAAGAGATTCACCCTGCTGACGAACACAGGTGCTGATTGACCCCCGATTAACAACCGAGAGGCCAATGGTCGCCGCCCATTCCTCTAGAACATTTCCTCGCGCATCCGTTACTGGTGAGCCCCATGCCGATGACTTAGCATTGAAATCTCCCGCTACGATCATTGATTGGGTCCGAACTTGGCCTATCATTGTTTCCACCTCACTCAAAAAGTCCTCGAACTCAGCGAGGGTTTTGTTTGGGGAGAAGTACATCCCAACAAGCACTGTTTCACCCCACCGAACAGCAACGTAGCCCCTTCCTCTTCGAAGAAGGGCAAGTGGTGGTGCCTCTGCCGTGCCCGATGTAACGATGGCCACTAAGCCCGCCACATCACCAATCCAGTTGTCCCGAGCTGGGATGAAATAGGGCTCCGCAACAACAGCCACTGTGATCGTCCACTCTGCCATAGTTTGCAGGAATATGTCTTGCGCGCCAGCGCAGTGGTTTACGTTCGCTTGGAGGAAGTGATGGGCCATACTATTTAGGTTTCCATCAACACCTCCACTTCCCCGGTTACAGAGACGGCGTTTGCCGCAGGGGAGGCTGTGGCGACTGGGCTCTTAGCGGTCGTCTTTTGGCTCTTCGCTTTGGCGGTCTTGGTCTGTGGGCAGGCCCTGCTACCAATAGTGTGCGATGATGGATTTTTAGCCTCTGCACACAATGGACAACGCGGCGGTGCTGAGCAAGAGCGCGCATGGTGACCGGGAACACCACAGCGGTAGCATTCACTGCTTCGGTCGGACTCGGAGGGGCAGTTGATCTTGACGTGCCCTATTTGGTGGCAGCGGTAGCAGTGCAGAGGCCTCGATGCCAGTAGGCTGACCTTGGCTGACACCCAACCTACCATTAAGCGATCCTTCATCACTTTTTTAGCGGCCGCCACAGGGCACCGTACCCATACAGTCCTTGATTCCATAGAAGTCTGGCGAATGGGCCCCACTTTCACGGCTTCCAGTGGACATCCACCACTCTGAGCCACCGCGGCAGCAATTTCCTCACTAGTGACTGAATCGTCTAGTTCGGAGATACGCAGTTCTGCGCTCTTAAGCGGTCTAGACACGCGCACTTCCTCCGAGTTTAAGGCTTCTCGGAGTTTGGCAGCCAGTGAGTCCGCTTTTTCGCCACTGGCAGCTCCCGGCACTTCTAGTACACTTGCTCCCACAGCAGAGCGGCGGAAGCGAAGTGCACCTATCCCAAGATCTTGTAATTTGATTTTGGTTTTAGCCTCGCTTAAAACTTTTGCATAAGTTACACCACGCTCCACCGCCTCTGGCTGCAGAGTGATAACTACGGCGGAAGAAGTGGGAGAGCGCAATTTCGATGGCTGCCTTCGCTCCGCAATGGAGAGTCCAGCTATTGTTGAGGACGTCAGTTGTTGTTGTGAAGGTACTGACGCTCCGCGAGTTTTCTTACCTCGACGCACAACAGTAGACCAATTAGTGTCAGTCGCTGAAAGTGGTAACGTCTGCAGCTGTACAGTACCAGTACGGGGAGGTACAGGTTTTGGCGTAGACGTTTTGCCACGTCCCTTTCCTTTTAAGGTAGCTCTCTTAGGAGCAATTTCGCTCTCTACCGAGGTATCTATAGAGGCAGTTTGTGAAATGCGCGCTTGAAGAGGAGGCACCTGTGTAGGCGTCTTACTCTTTTCGTTTCTCTTAGGAGATTTTTCATTCTCCGCCGGACTCAAAGCATCAAAGGAGCCGTCCGCTCGCAGAGGAGGTCGTGATCTCTTTTCTGGGAGCAAGCGGCCTTCTAGTCCCTGTAACTTTGCATCCATCATGAATCCTATTTGGGATATGATAGATGCACGAAATTCCTCTTCGTCAGACCTCTGGTTCACTGTACATGCCACAGAAGATTGTGAAGCCGGTGGCTCCACCCGAGCGCGCTCGACATCAGCTCTCAAAAGAGCAAGTTCTCGGCGAAGCTCTGACAGCTCTGACTGCAAGCGTGCGTTATCTGCGCGCAGGCGAGCAGTCTCGTCGGAAGCGGTGCGACCGACTAGAACTTCCACTGTTTTGGCGATAGTAGCAGTTGCCTCCTTCAGAGCCTTTGTGAAGGTGCCCTTTAGGTTGCCTGATTTAGTGGCAACCGTGTCTATCACCGCTAGGCTATCAGCCACCTGGTTCCTCAAATCAGTTGCCAGGACAGCCTGCTCTCCTTCACGTTCGACATTCGATGCGATTGACATATTAGAACCTCGGGACTGGATTGCACATGCCAAACTGGCAACTTTTTCCTCAGCTTGGAGCCGGTTTGCTTCTCTTTTGGCATCATTAATTGCCTGTTTGTCCTCTATGGCCATACAAGTACTCCGGCTCCTTACTCGGCTCTTCACTTTGCCTTTACCCTTTCCCCTTTTAGCATAGTCAGTACTAGTACCAGTGATACTTTTATGCTCATCAGAGCCCGATAGATCATCATCAGTGTGGGGTCTCTTTCGGTATAGAGCACGTATGTCATCCCAACCCATCTCCATATTGGACTCTGTACCATTCTGTCTGGCCAATTCTTCATCCGAGGTGGACTTGTTGAAAGGAGACCCGTTCCAGAAACGATTTTTCGGTCTAGGTGGTTTGGATCCGCTCGAGTTAGCCGTGCCAATCTTTCCACCATCTTCAGATATTAATGACACGTTGTCATCACTCCTGTTAGCATCGACGCGTTTCAGAACCACTGAAAGCACGCGTCGCTCTTCTATTAAGTTTTCTTTTCCTATCTCTCTTCCTACATCTATCTGGCGACTGTTGCCCCCCCCAGAATACGAAGTGGGGCGCGACTCTTTAGCTCTTCCCGAGGTAGTAACCCCGGGGAGAGCCAAACAGTCAAGGGATTCTCCGACTACTGAGCCGGTACCCTCCTGGGGTAGTTTATTACTATTGCAATCACCCATATTTGCTGATCCACAGCTTTGTTGTGCTGATCCACAGCTTCGTTGACGCTCTAATGGTTGGGCTCCCCCCAGCCATGCATCCCCTCACCGAACGCCAAAGCTTAGGATTTGGGTAATTTTTAAAGAGGTTTTCTTCCTCGCAGCCCCCATCTTAGAGACGGCGGCCCTCGCCCCTAACACCTATGGGTCAGGATTACGAGTCGGCCGACGGTGGCCAGAGCCCATCCGGAAGTCATAAGACTAACGGAACCGTCGCCCTACCACACTGAACCCTCAGGTCAGTCACCTCCTGGTCTCATCTACTGTGCCCTCTGCTGGTCAGAGGGACACGCAGAGAGACACCCCTTCCTTGACCGTGTCCCTAAAAAGGACTAAAGGCACGCCCACGCCCAGTTGGTTTTGGTTCGCGCCGGAATATCCGGTACCCTCCATATCTGGAGGGCATTCCCCTATCCACCACCCGGGGGACGCGCCCGATGGGCGACCAACAACTCCACACGGGAACCTAACCTATCCTAACCTAACCTAACCTAACCTAACCTAACCTAACCTAACCTAACCTAACCTAACCTAACCTAACCTAACCTAACCTAACCTAACCCACCGTTCACAATGGCTGAACTGCAATTTGCCAGCGCGTCGTTCAACCCAAAGAAGGCTCCAGGGGCTGACGGCCTTACTGCCGACATATGCTGCCATAGCATCAATGTCAACCCCGAGCTCTTCCTATCATTCCTAAATAAGTGTCTCGAGCATCACCACTTCCCTAAGCCCTGGAAAAGTGCCACGGTAGTAGTCCTGAAAAAAAAAACAAGGTTAAGACAATTACACCAACCCTAAGTCATATAGACCCATCGGACTACTGCCTATAATGGGCAAAATCTACGAAAAAATGTTGGTGGCCCGCCTCAAGTTCTACTTGCTACCGAGGATGAGTACTCGCCAGTACGGATTCATGCCGCAAAGGAGCACCGAGGACTCCCTCTATACCCTTATACAACATACCCGCAACATGCTGGACCAAAAGAAAATGGTAACATTGGTTTCGTTGGATATAGAGGGGGGCCTTCGATAGCGCCTGGTGGCCGGCCATAAGGGTCCGACTGGCTGAGGAAAAGTGTCCTCGGAACTTGAGGAGGGTCTTTGACAGCTACCTGAAGGACAGGGAAGTAACGGTGAGGTACGCTGGAGAAGAATATAGGAAGAGCACCAACAAGGGATGTGTTCAGGGCTCCATCGGCGGCCCAATATT
>CAMYPC010000055.1:15000-53782 GCA_947284805.1 Coleophora flavipennella | reverse complement strand
ATGGGCCTTGATCCAGTATAAATTCACTGCTCCACCATTTTTTAATAGGTCCGTAATTTTCGTTTGGATCTCTACTACCAACGGGTGTGTGTTGTGAGGGTTAGAAAGTGATTCCAGGGCTGAGCGGGAGTCACTGATAATATTGACATTTTGTGATCCAATTTTGTTGTTTATTGTCATATGCGTTGCTTTTAGGATTGCTGCTAGTTCAGCCTGGAACACGGAGCAGTAATCCTCCAGTTTTATTGTGCTGTATTTCTTTTCCTTATCTCCTTCCCACCAGGAAACTGCAGCACCTACTGTCTTCTATTTTACTGCCATCGGTAAACAGTCTTGGCCAGTCATTGTTTATTTCGTCAATGTCTTCTTGTGTTGATATGAAGTCGAAGTCTAGACATTTTCGGTTCGCTGGGTGTGGCAGTTGAAAGACACTGACTTTTCTTTCAATGCTCCTACCAGGGAGATAGGTTATTGGTTTGCCCTTAGGTTAGGTTAGGTTAGGTTAGGTTAGGTTAGGTTAGGTTAGGTTAGGTTAGGTTTTTTTTTTTTTTTTTTTTTTTTTTTTTTTTTTTTTTTTAATCTTACACCTCCAAAGTCATCGGAGACTGTGTTTTCAATTTTAACTATTTTCCTCATTCGTTCAAGTTCTCGCATTTATGCCTCTCGCACTTTCTTTCTTCATACTTTATCTTTCTTGCTTTCATCGTCTTTTATTCTGCTACGGGTGGGAGTCCCGTCTATCTATACTCCCCAGTCGCGCGCATCCCCCCGCGCCGAACGCACACTTTGAACGCTGCTCCGCGCAAAAAATTTTCTTTAAAAAATTCAAAAAATAGGATTTTCTGAAGCTAGAGTGAAGTGCGATATACCAAAACACGCGGGAAGTGACGGCCTATCTTTTAGTGAAAAAATTTTTCTCATGGATTTTCTGGAAAAAATTTTATTGTGAAAAAAGTGAAATTCTACAAAATTTGAAAACTTTCACCGCATACGCTGCAAGATTAAGCGCTGTGACCTAGCTGTTTTTTGAAGTCATAACGTCGGCGCCGTGGAGGACCATCTGTCTGCAAATTTTTGGATTTTTCCCCCCAACCGGGGGGAAGATATTCTCGAAAAACCCGGAAACACGTGGCCATGAGGTCATTGATCCCGTGCCGTGCGGCTGTTCCTGATGGACCTGAAAAATAGTGGACACGTGTGGAAGACCCCTCCCGTTTTTAGATTTTAAATATTTGGACAACTCAGTGAGTTAAAAATTTTTCAAAAAACTCTCAAATTTCAAAATTTTCTATCTCGATATCAAGATCAGTGACCTGCACTTTTTATTTGACTGATATTTAGTAACTAAGTGATAGTATTTATGACAAAAATTTCAAAATTGTTTGTTGTGTAGTTATTTTATTAAAATTTTTTGAAAATTAATGCCTGCCACGTGGTCATATAAGTAGCAACCCCTGAACAAAAACTTTTTCTCTAGAAATCTTTATTTTATTAGTGTTAAGAACTGACAGCCAAAAAAGGCAAAATTTTTCTTTTGTTCTAATTTTTTATTGCGATTTTCCTTAAATTTAAGTGTTTTTTATAAATATAAAATCAGGTTTTTATTCTATTTTTAAGTGTGTATCCTCAGTTTGTAGCTCTTTTCAAGACCTTCAAAACGAGCCCAAACTCGGCCCGATTCGACCAAGGAGAACGATTTTGAGAGCATACGCAAATTTCGGTCCGCCATATTGGCCGCCATTTTGAATTTTTAAATAGTCTATAACTTTGTTATTTGTGATCGTAGAAGGACGCGATTTTTTGTGGCTATAAGAGAAACAGTGACTCTACCTTAAAATAGAGCCAAGACTCTACATAGAGTGTCCAAAATTTGACCTCGTTTTAGCGGTCATAGTGATACCCTTGGAAACGCCCATACCCTTGGTCTTTGTCCCGTCCTTCTACGACCAAAACTGACCTCAAAATCTTACTTTTAAATAACGGCGGCCATTTTGGACGCCATATTGGAAAAATCGTTTTTTGAATAACTCGAGAACCGTTGGTCGCATCGGGACGCGGTTTTCTTTCCTGATATTGGCACCAGAAAACCTGTCGTTTGGACTTGTCGAAATAACAAATATTGACGGCGGCCATCTTGGTGGCCATATTGGAACCGCTCTTTTTGACTTAGCTCAGGCTGTATTGACGCTACCGAGGTACGGTTTTCACAGTACGTCTTGAAATTGCTGGAGCTTTTTTACACACACGTGACAGACTCTATATAGAGTCATTTTACATTTATTTTTATTTTATTTTTTGTAAATATTTACAACTTTTACAAATTTACTTTTATATTCTTAATTTTCTCTGACGCACACCTTCAAGATGTTCGGTATTAGGACGCCACCTAAAGACCAAAGTGGTAACGTAGAGACACAAAAGTCACCTCCCAAGACCCAGACCCTGGTTTCTAAGGTGAGGAGCAGCATTGGCGCCTGGGAGGCAGCGGGGACGCAAAACTCTACCCCTGTAACCAGCAAGGTTGCTGAGATGAGTCAAAGAGTGAACGCACCCAAAGCCTCCCCACCTAAGCCATCTTTTCCCGACCGAGTCGCAGAGGCACGAGCCCAATTAACAAAGGCCAAAATGCACCTCAACAACTCAAGAAACCTGAGGTCAGATATAAAGACAGGGGTTCTAGAAGCTGTCGACCGCCTCTATCAACTAGTAAAAGATAGTGTGCTTGAACACAAGAAAGTAAAGGGGAAGGCAATGGAGGGAACTTCTGCCTCCAATAGTGTAGAATGCACTGAAGCAACGGAAAAGCCCGGATCGGAAAGAGATATTATTACCCGAATCCACGAACACACCAAACTCCTGCTAGAGAACAACAGGCAAATGGAGGAGTTAAAAGAAAGAATTGGAGAGCATAAACTGCTGATGGAATCAAAAACTTACGCCAGCGTTGCTGCAAGCCAACAAAATAGAATCTCCCCATTAAAAGGCACCCTGCACTCGGTGATCGTCACGTCTAAAGCGGAGTCGGATACCGGGGAGCAGGTGCTTGCAAAACTGAGAGAGGTTGTAGACGCTAAGGAGGGATGGGTTCGGGTGGAAAAGGTGAGGAAAGCAAAGGATAGGAAGATAATTATGAGCTGCAAAACAACGGAAGAGCGCGAAAAAGTAAAAAACCGCATTGAAAATGCAGGCACAGATTTGATGGTCGAGGAGGTCAAGAACAGGGACCCACTTCTCATGCTTAGGGACGTCTTGGTGGTAAACACCGACGAAGACATCCTTAAGGCATTGAGAAATCAAAATAGAAGTGTCTTCCAGGATTTAGAACCCGGAGAGGAAAGGCTCGCTATTAAATATAGGCGCAGAGCTCGCAATCCTCATGCTTGCCACGTAGTTATCACTGCCTCCCCTACAGTCTGGAGGAGAGCGCTAGCAGCTGGTACTCTGCATATAGACCTCCAACCTATCCGTGTCATGGACCAATCCCCGTTAGTACAATGCTCCCGATGCTTAGGCTACGGACACAGCAAACGTTTCTGCAAGGATGAGGTAGATCTATGCAGTCACTGCGGTGGCCCGCATCTTAAGGCGGAGTGCCCGGAATGGATGGCGGGGGAAAAGCCTTCCTGCAGAAACTGCACAAAAGCAGAGTTAAGATCTACCGAGCACAACGCTTTTAGCCAAGACTGCCCAGTAAGGATAAGATGGGACAGACTGGCTAGAGAGTCCGTGGCCTATTGCTAAGGGCGAGCAAGGCAAAATACTTCCCTACCACATTCTGCAGGCTAATTTGCAGCGAATGAAGCTGGCGACAAATGAAGCCCTTATTGAAGCAGATAAACGCAAAATAGCAGTAGCTCTCTTTCAGGAGCCGTATGTGGGTGGGGCAAAGACTATGAAGAGCTATCACGGGGTGCGAATCTTCCAAGGCATAGGAGAAGGGGTCGTTAAGGCAGTCATAGCCGTCTTCGATCCCGACATTGACGTGATCCAACACCCAGATCTCACTACAGAAAATATCGTTGTTATAGAGATCAAAACCAATGCCTGGAGAATCGCACTCGTGTCCTTCTATTTCGAGCCCGATAAACCCATAGACCTCTACATACGGCACCTACAGAAGATCGAGAAGTCACTTCCCATCAAAAGTTTGATTATGGGCGGTGATACTAACGCAAAGAGTATATGGTGGGGAAGTAAACAAACAGACCACAGAGGAGAAGACATGATTAGCGCCCTGCATGAGATGGGCCTCCATGTACTAAATAGCGGTAACATTCCAACTTTCGACACTATACGTGGAGGGAAAAGGTACTCCAGCCAAGTGGACGTAACTGCCTGCTCAACGGATCTGCTTGACCAAACAGAAGATTGGAAAGTTGTTGAGGGTCTCACTAGCTCGGACCACAACGGCATCGTTTTTGATATAAAGTTACAGAAATCTAAAGGAAATAATATAGAAAGGACAACAAGACTTTACAATAGCAAGAAAGCAAACTGGAACTTGTTCAATGAAAAACTTGAAGATCTTAAGAAAGTCCATCACCTAACAAATACTGAAATAGACCTAATAAAACACAAAGATCAAATAGAAAAGACAGTTGATACACTTAACATGGTGATAACAAAAGCTTGCGAACATGCAATTCCAAAAAAGAGAAAGAACGTAACACTTACTATGCCGTGGTGGTCCGAGGAGCTTGCAGCGTTGAAAAAGGAGGTAGCGACTAAACGCCGCAGGATCCGATGCGCTGCACCCGTCCGCAGAGCTGGAGTAGTCGAGGACTATCTTTTACATAAAGAAAAATACGAAACTAAAGTGATGAAAGCCCAAACTGAAAGTTGGAAAGATTTTTGCAGAAAGCAAGACAGAGAGACTGTATGGGATGGAATATATAGGATAATATCAAGAACTACCAAAAGAGAGGAGGACATTCCACTGGAGAAGAATGGTGAGTTTCTAGATGCAAAAGGATCGGCGAATCTATTAGCAGAGACCTTCTATCCGGATGATTGTAAGGATGCAGACACACCATACCACCGCCAAGTCAGAAAAGAAGCTGATAAGGTGAACGATGGAAACCATTGTGATCAATGGGATCCTCCGTTCACAATAACTGAGCTCATGACGGCAACAAAATCCTTCAATCCTAAAAAGGCTCCAGGCATCGATGGGTTCACCGCAGATATTTGCGTCCGAGCAGTGGAAAGCGATCCTCACCTTTTTCTGGGACTTATAAATAAATGCCTAGAGTACTCTTATTTTCCCAAAAAATGGAAGGAGGCTATAGTGGTAATATTAAGAAAACCAGGCAAGGAAAAATATACGATCCCAAAATCATACAGGCCGATCGGTCTCCTCCCGATCCTGGGAAAGATCTTTGAGAAAATGTTGGTGGGCCGCCTAAAGTACCATCTTCTCCCGAAAATAAGCACACGCCAGTATGGGTTTATGCCCCAGAGAAGCACCGAAGACTCCCTCTATGACTTAATGCAGTATATTCGCAACAAGTTGAGCCAAAAGAAAATATTAACACTAGTCTCCCTAGACATAGAGGGAGCCTTCGACAGTGCCTGGTGGCCAAACATAAAGCTCAGACTGGCAGAAGAAGAATGTCCTATAAATATTAGACGGGTTTTTGACAGTTATCTTGCCGATAGAAGGGTCACAGTTAGGTATGGGGGGGAAGAAGCTAGCACCGAAACCACCAAAGGCTGTGTCCAGGGTTCCATAGCTGGACCAATCTTATGGAATCTTGTCATTAACCCCCTTTTAAAAGACCTTGAGGAAAATGGCGATTATTGCCAAGCCTTCGCCGATGATATAGTGCTCGTCTTTGATGGTGATACGGCTCAAGAAATACAGGTTCGTGCAAATGCTACCCTTAGGCGTGTTCAAGAGTGGGGTGTCAAAAACAAACTGAAGTTTGCTGCTCACAAAACTAGCGCAATGGTTTTAACCAGAAAATTAAAATATGACACGCCACTGTTGAGCATGGGGGGGGTTAGTATTTGCATAACCAAGGAGATCAAATTGCTAGGGTTGACGATTGACGACAAACTTACCTTTGGCAATCACGTCGCCAATGTGTGTAGAAAGGCTGTAGCAATCCAGAGACAATTGATCAGGGCCGCAAAAGTTAGCTGGGGCCTAACCCCTGAGGTAATTCGTACCATTTATACAGCAACAGCCGAACCCATTATCACGTACGCCGCAAGCGCGTGGGTGCCGGCGGTATCAAAATTAGGCACTATAAAACAGCTGAATGCAGTTCAGAGGGGTTTTGCGCAGAAAATGTGTAGAGCCTACAGAACTGTATCCCTAAACGCAGCACTGGTCCTGACTGGGATACTCCCCCTTGACATACGAATCCGCGAAGCGGCATCACTATACGCGGCTAAAAGAGGGGGGCCCCTACCAGGGCTAGCCGACCGGGATATAGAAAAACCGTCACGGGCATTAGACTCCCCACATCCTGCGGAACACAGTGGCCTGAGGTTCGTAAGCCTGGTAGACCAGGAACAGCTAAATTCACAAAGCAACCACGACCTCTGCATCTACACCGACGGGAGCAAGATTGAGGGACGGGTCGGAGCAGCGTTATCCATTTGGAGTGGCGCCTCTGAGGCCAAGTCCCTCAAGCTTGCATTACCGTCCTACTGTACCGTCTACCAGGCTGAACTTCTGGCCATATGTGAAGCGACCCGCGAAGTACTCAAGAATAAAGCAAGTAGTTATGGAATCTACAGCGACTCGATGGCAGCAATCCAGACCGTGACTAACATAAGTTCCCTCCATCCTTTGGCCGTGGAAACTAGAGGAAATCTTAAGAAAGCTGAAATCCAAGGAAAAAACGTACAGCTGTACTGGATCAAAGCCCACGCCGGAATGGAAGGGAACGAACGCGCTGACCATCTAGCTAAAGAGGCCGCTGTGGGTTCCAAACGAAAAGCTGATTATGAGCTGTGCCCTGTTTCATTCGTCAAGCGAAGCATTCGCATGGCCTCGCTTGAGGAATGGAATGCAAGGTACAAGAAAAGTGAGACAGCTGGAGTAACCAAAATTTTCTTCCCCGACGCGGTTGCGGCGTACTCGGTAATCCGGAAAATCGAGCCCACGGCAATTACAACTCAAGTATTGACTGGACACGGTGGGTTCTCCGAATACTTGAACCGCTTCAGGTGCAAGGAGGACCCATCGTGCATATGCGAGCCTGGTGTTAAAGAGACCGTACCCCATTTATTGCTTGAATGCCCAATTTACGGCAAAGAAAGGTATGAAATAGAGCATAAACTAGATGATAATTTAACAGTGTACAATATAAATGAAATTATGTTAAGCAAAAAAAGAAGTATATTTTTGGAATATTGTAAAGATATAGTTCAGAAAACAATCTTAAGAAATAAGTAGTCTAAGTTATGCTGATAAAATATAATGAGTATATTTTATCTCAGCATAAAAAATGTAACAGTGTATAAAAATTGATAACCGAATTAGAATAAATATCCAATAAGTATATTACCATGTAACTGTAAGTAAGAAAGAGAAAAGTGTAAAATATGTCATAAAAACTAAGTGTAAAATTATTTCCCCCCTGAAATAAATACAACAATCCTAGGTTAGGTTAGGTTAGGTTAGGTTAGGTTAGGTTAGGTTAGGTTAGGTTAGGTTAGGTTAGGTTCTCCCCCGTTGTGCTGCCACCTTAACGTGGTGGGGGGGTTTGCGTGTCCTAATGACCTTCAGGGCTATACCGGATAGGGCTTCCCATACCGGACAGGCTTGAAGCGAAGGGCCAGACAAAGAGCAGCACAAGGAGGGCCCTCCGTGTGTTTCTCTGATAACAGAGAACTCACGTGATCTGGGCCAATATGGGACGGGCCAGCACACTGCCCAATTGCGGTGTGTCTGGCAGGCATATGTGCCACCGTTGGAGGAGAATGACTAGCCACATGTCTCGCGTTCCGTAAGTCGCGGCACACTTCAACGACCCTGCCTGGTGGCTCCAGCAGGATATGTTGTGTGTTCGCCTCCCGGAGGGCTTGCCTTAATTGGCCGACCCGCGGGAAGGTAAACCCTATAAAACCCGAGAGAACCCTCGTTAAAACCTGCGGATATCTGGCGACCTCTGCAGTATGTAGCCCCTCCTCTAATTGGCGTAACGGGGAGCGATCTTATTTCGCCTACTACTCGTGGGAACAAAAATGAGCACTGAACCCCCCCCCCCGCCTAGTTTTAAGTTTAGCGTAAGTGACGAGATGGATGGCGGATTACCCGCCTCGATGAAGGATGACGTAAGAGACGGAACCCCTGCTGGGCCCACGTCTGACTTCGTCTACATATCCGAGTCTGACTCGGATATGAGCCTCGCGAGTTCCAACTCGCGAGAGACGCAGCGGAAACGCCCCAAACCTCCAGAGGATGGAAAGGACGCGGAAGGCGAGGATTCGCCACCTGCCAAATCTTCTCCGGCCCGTCGCGGGCGTGGGCGCCCGCCGACGACGGGGCAGTACGTCGGTTTGGCGAAAGCCAAGCAAGAACTCTTAGTAGCCCGAAGGAAGGAGCTGGAGCTCCAAGCGGAGGAGGAAGTCGCCGCAATCGCTCGCGAAGTCCGTCTGAGGAATGTGTCTGCTGCGAGGGTGCCGGTGGCGGGCCTAGGTGGCGGCAATGATGATGATTCGTGCCTCTCTTCGACCCTGGCAGATAGGGTCGAGGAGTGCACGAACGTCATTACGCAAGTTGCCACCAAGTCGAGCAACCTGAAGGGCACGTTTGTCAGGGCCTTGAAGGATGCGGCGGCGACCATTCGAGAGGCAGTTACTCTGCTCAGGAATAACACCTCTACTGAGGAAACCCTGAGACTCCAGGCGGACAACAACCGGCTACGGGAAGAGCTGGCTGCGCTCAGGAGGGAGGTCACCAGCATGCGCGCAAGCGTGGCTGCTGCTGCTGTGAACGCCGTGCCTCCCGTCCCGGAGCAGTTGTCAGCGCAGCACTCACAGACGGAGGCCATAGCGCGCGATGTACTGTCCCGGGTTGGGACGTTAATCAGCGCGCGGTTTGAGGCGCTCGAGGAGCGCCTGCTGCCTGAGAAGCGTCTCAGGCCGCCTCTGGCAGCAGACAGGCGAAATATAGAGCCCGAGCCCCAGCCTGGATCGTCGTCGGCGCTGGATCCCCCCTCTTTCCCCTCTTTGGAGGAGGTGGCGACATGGAGTGCGGTGGCAAGAAGAAAAGGCAAGGGAAAAGGAAAGAAGACGGCACCCACGCCTAGCGCGGTGGTGCCAGCCCCCACTGCCGCAAAGGCCAAGAAGTCTGTGGCCAAAAAGCCCGACTCTGCTACAACGTCGAGGCCAGCCTCGGTGCCTAAGCCCGCTTCAGCTGGCGTAAAACCTGCAGCGGTGCCGAAGCCCGCAAACAGCGGCGGGAATGCCGGAAAGCCTGGCAAAAGGCGCAAGCGTGGCGGGCGCCAAATGCGTGCTCCCACGACGGCGGCTGTAGTTATTACGCTGCAGCATGATGCCGTCGAGAAGGGAGTCACGTATAAGGATGTTCTCCTGAAGGCTCGTCAGAGGCTTGACCTGGCGGCCCTCAATATTCCGGCAGGCCTCAAAATAAGGCAGGCGGTCACGGGAGCTCGGGTCCTGGAGCTGCCGTCCGCGGTCACGGCAGAAATGGCGGATCGCTTCGCAGGGAAACTCCGTGAGGTCCTGGCTGGAGAGGCGCGGGTCGCTAGGCCTGTTAAGTGCGCAGATCTGCGCCTGGCAGGCCTGGATGACTCCGTCACAAAGGATGAGGTCCTCTCTGCAATCGCTGCCCAGACGGGCTGCCCCATTGACCATGTCAAGGGGGGCGAAATCCGCGTGGGCCGCATGGGTGCTGGCTCTCTTTGGGTGCAGTGCCCAGTGGCGGCCGCGAAGGCATTAGTGGCTGCCAAAAGCCTCAGGGTCGGGTGGAGCAGTGCGCGCGTTGAGTTACTGGAGCCGCGCCAAATGAAGTGTTTCCGATGCCTGGAAATTGGGCACACGCGGCTCCAGTGTCCCTCGGAGGTGGACCGCAGCGATCTGTGCTACCGCTGCAGCGCTCCTGGGCACAAATCGGCGATGTGCTCCGCAAAACCACACTGCATAGTGTGCGCGGCTGCGGGTAAGCCTGCAGAGCATGCGGTGGGGGGCAAAGACTGTTCCCCACCGAAGAAAGGCAAGAGGACCGCTCAGGCCCTGGTGTCACAGCAGGCGGGTCGGGAATTACCCCGACAGGAGGAAATGAGTGTTGATCCCAATGATGGATAGGGATCCACACCGTTTCCTCCAGGTGAACCTAAACCATTGCGCTGGTGCCCAGGATCTGCTTTTCCAGGCACTGGCGCAATGGGGAATTGGACTTGCCATTGTGGCAGAGCCCTACTGCATCCCGGCCAGCTGGGCAGGGGATGCGACTGGCGTGGCGGCCATCTGCGTCCCCAGCGGTGGCTCACCTCTCCTGGCGAGAGAGAGGGGATCTGGGTTTGTGGCGGTGGACTGGGGGGAGTACACTGTATTTTCAGTGTATCTCTCGCCCAGCAGAACCCTCGCGGAGATCGAGGTGGTCCTTGGCGAGATGCAGGCGGCCGTTAGGCGGGCTGCCCCTCGTTCTATAGTCGTGGCGGGCGACTTCAATGCCAAGAATTTGGCTTGGGGTTCGCCTGCCACCGATGCGCGAGGAATTGTGGTTGAGGAGTGGGCAACGGAAACGGGGTTGGCTCTCCTTAACTGCGGCACTGCGCACACCTTTGTTAGCCCGCAGGGGTCGTCCATTGTGGACCTCTCCTTTGCGTCCCCTGCGGTCGCGGGGGCAGTGCAAGACTGGCGGGTCGAGGAGGAGATGGAGACGCTGTCGAATCATTTATACGTCCGTTTCAGCGTCTCCTCTTCTTCCGGGAGGGTTCGGCCTCATCATCGCCCCCCCGTGGGGAGCTCAGCGTTTCCGCGCTGGGCCCTCGTGGGGCTAAATGGGGATCTCTTGGAGGAGGCTGCGATCGTGGAGTCTTGGGGCTCTCCGATCGAGACAACACCTAACGGGGGCGCACTGCATTTTCGCGATGCGCTAACGCGGATCTGCGACGCCTGCATGCCCCGTGCTCGGCATCGGGGTCGCGGAAGGCAGGTCTATTGGTGGTCGCCTGCCATCGCGGAATTGAGACAGCGCTGTATCGTGGCCCGCCGGCAGTTCCAGCGCCAACGTGGGAGACGGCCTCGAGCGGAAGATCTGGAGGAACAGCTGCGGAGGGTGTACGGCGACGCTAAAAAGTCTCTGCAGCTGGCCATCCTGCAGTCGAAGGACGCCGCCTGGGGGGAGCTTCTTGCGGGGCTCGACCGCAACCCATGGGGCCGCCCCTACAGGGCCACCCGGGGAAAGCTCTGTCCCGGCCCGCCGGTGGCTGAGTCCATTGCGCCTGAGCAACTGGCTGGGGTGCTCGAGGCGCTTTTCCCGACGCCGGTTGGAGAAATCCCACCCGTGTTGGAAGCGGATGCCACCGAAACGGTACCCCCAGTTTCGGAAGGCGAAATGGGTGCCGCACTTCTTCGCCTTCGTGGCCGCAGAACTGCGCCTGGTCCCGACGGGGTGCCCGGCAGAGTCCTGGTGTCGACTCTGGGGCCCTTGGAGGAGAAGCTGCGGGAGCTGTTTACGGCCTGTTTACAGAGTGGACAGTTCCCATCGTGCTGGAAGGAGGGCAAAGTTGTCCTCCTTCGGAAGGAGGGACGCTCTCCTGAGTCTCCCTCGGCTTACCGGCCGATTGTCCTCTTGGACGAGGCCGGTAAGCTAATGGAGAGAATTGTGGCCTCACGCATCGTTCGGCGTATGGTGTGCGAGGGGCCGGATTTGTCGGAGGCGCAGTATGGCTTCCGGCCAGCGCGTTCCACAATTGACGCCATCCTCACCGTCAAGGAGTTCGCGGAGGAACAAGCGGCGAGCGGCGGCGTGGTGTTGGCGGTGTCTCTTGACATTGCCAACGCCTTCAATACCCTGCCGTTTGCCGCCATCGAGGATGGCCTGCGCTTCCACCGACTTCCCAGCTACTTGCGCGCGCTTATCGCGTCGTATTTGCGGGGGAGAAGAGTGGCGTGTGTGGGGCGTGGTGGTGCAGTCATATGGAGGGACGTGTGGTGCGGTGTTCCACAGGGGTCGGTCCTTGGCCCTCTGCTCTGGAACATCGGCTACGACCGTGTCCTCCGCGGTGCCTTGCTGCGCGGGCTGCGAGTCGTCTGCTATGCAGATGACACACTTGTACTTGCCCGCGGAGCGACGCATGAGGAGGCTAGTAGGCTCGCGGCGGTGGGCACTGGGTTGGTGGTGTCCCGCATCCGGGACCTGGGGCTCAGGGTCGCTTTAGAGAAGACTGAGGCCCTCTTCTTCCATGGACCCCGGAGGAGACCGCCTTTCGGGGCGACAATTCGCATCGCCGAGGTGGAGGTCCGAGTCAAGACCGAGATCAAGTATCTCGGACTTGTCCTGGATGGAAGATGGACGTTCGCCGCCCACTTCCGCCGGCTGACGCCGAAACTGATGGGAGCGGCGGCCGCCCTCGGACGCCTTTTACCCAATGTGGGTGGACCGGGTTCCGTCTGTCGCCGCCTGTACATGGGGGTCATCAGATCGATGGCCCTCTATGGCGCCCCCGTATGGGTGGGAGCACTGAACGCCACGAACAAAGCGCTGCTGAGAAGACCGCAGCGCGCCATGGCGCTCAGGGCCATACGCGGTTACCGCACAGTAGCCGGCGAGGCAGCGTGCGCCCTGGCGGGATCCCCACCATGGGACTTGGAGGCAGGAGTTCTCGCGGAGGTCTACCGACGCGTCGCTGAAATGAGGCGGCGCGAAAATGACCTTGTCGCCGAACGCATCGCCAGGTGGCGTCGCCAGGCGCGCGTCATACTGATGCGCAACTGGCGAGATCGTTTGGCGGCACCCTCCGCCGGGCATCGGGTGGCAGAGGCCGTAGGGCCATCATTGGTGGAATGGGTCGGCTCCCGTAACGGCAGTTTGTCGTTCCGGATGGTGCAGGTGATGACCGGGCATGGCTGCTTCGGTCATTACCTGCACGCTATCGGGAGAGAGCCGACTCCAAGGTGCCACCACTGCACGAGCGCCGACGATACGGCGCAGCACACGTTGGCGGAATGCCCGGCGTGGGACGGGCCGCGAGAACGGCTTCGTGACGTCGTCGGGTCGGACCTCTCGCTGCCGGCCATCGTGAGAGCGATGGTCGGCAGCCGGGTGGCGTGGGAGGGGATGGCGTCCTTCTGTGAGACCGTCGTCTTACAAAAGGAGGCCGCTGAGAGGGAACGGGAGGACGACAGCTCTTCCGACCCGATCCGGCGACGTCGCGTGGGACGGCGACGGGCGGCGCATGAGCGCCGCCTGCCGCCATGAGCGGGCCCCCGGGTGGCAGACGTGGGGACGTCTGTCACCTAACGGTAAGGGGCCCCGCGAAGGCAGAATGCCCCCTGGTGTCAAGGGCATTCCAGCGGAGTACGTGCAAGACACGTGGTGTGCCCAGACCTGAAGTCTGATGGTTAGGGCGGCCGTGGCCGGTCTGCAGCAGAATCGCTTTGGCGGGTCCTGCAGTCCGTCAGATCACGGCGGTGGAGGACACCCGATGGGTTTTAGTTGGTAGACTGCTTCTTTGCAGGAGTCCAACATAACCCCCTGGCTCCCCGGCCCGAGGGTATGCGTAACGCATTTCCCATCGTAAAAAAAAAAAAAAAAAAAAAAAAAAAGGTTAGGTTAGGTTAGGTTAGGTTAGGTTAGGTTAGGTTAGATTAGGTTAGGTTAGGTTAGGTTAGGTTAGGTTAGGTTAGGTTTTTTTTTTTTTTTTTTTTTTTTTTTTCTCTAACCTCCAACATAATCGGAGACTATGTTTTCCTATTTCTAAGTCTTCTCTTTCATTCAATTTCTCACTTGTATGCCTCTCGCACTTCTATGCTTCATCCTAGATCTTTCTTTCATTCATCTCTTTCACACAATTCAGGGTGGGACTCCCATCTACTTTATCTATTCTTTCTAAACCTACTTTGAATTTTATTTATTTTCAATGGGGAAATAAATGGGACATCAATTTTTTCTTTACAATATCCTTAATACTAATTCCTATTTTAATTTCACGGCTTATTCCTAATTTTATACATTTCAATAGTTATGCTTAGCATTAATATTGTACATAATATTATGTAAGCATATTTATGTTGTGCTTTTATTTCTTTTGACAACTCTTCCTATAATTTTGTCACAATATGCCAGGAACTTATTCCTTTTTTCTCCCATCATTATTTCGCAAAAGTTTTCTATTTTTATTGCCATACCTATTTGTTGTTCACTGTTAAACCTGTCGATTGAAAAGACGGGGCACTCCGCAATGATATGTGGAACCGTCTCTTCGACCGCCGGATCACAAATGCAGGATGGGGACTCCTTAAGATTGAATCGCTTGAGGTAGGCAGAAAAGCCTCCATGTCCAGTCATGAGTTGGGTACGCGTATTACTGGGTTCAATCTTCCTTATAATTCTGTACGCCGCAACTGCACTGGGATAGAACAGTTTGGTAACCGACGCCGTGTTGGATGATGTGTACCTTCTCTCCCATTCGTCAAGAGTAGCATTACGAATGCTTCTCCTGACGAAAGAGACAGGACACTTGTCGTAATCGGGTCGCTTTTTAGACTTTATGGCGGCCTCCTTGGCTAGGTAGTCAGCTCTCTCGTTGCCCTCTAAGCCTGCATGTGCTTTGATCCAGAAAAAGTCAACAGCTTTGTTCTGGAGAGAGGCGGTGTTCAGGTTCTCCCTGGTCTCAACGGCTAATGGATGCAGGCATTTAGGGTTTACGACTGTCTGGAGGGCCGCCATAGAGTCGCTGTAGATCCCAAATGACGACGCGCCGGATTTACAAATCTCTCCTGTGGCTTTGCTTATGGATAGGAGTTCGGCCTGATAGACGGTGCAGTGATTCGGTAGAGCAAGCTTAAGGGCTTTGGTTTCGGTAGAGCCCTTCCACAAGGATAGCGCCGCTCCGACCTTGCCCTCGATCTTGCTCCCGTCTGTAAATATGCACACGTCATAACCGCTATTTGAACTCAGATCCTCCACACTCACAAGGGGTTTGAATTTTAAACTCTGTTGTGCAGCTGGATGTTGACAGTCTATGGCAGATGTTACCCGCTCCACCTCCCTATCACCCAACTCCACCAGAGGCACCCCTCTCTTTGCTTCGTAAAGCTTGGCTGCTTCCCGAATACGCAAGTCGAGAGGAAGGATGCCTGCAAGCAGGAGAGCTGAGTTGAGGGAGACAGTGCGGTGGGCCTTACAAATCTTCTGTGCTATTGCACGCTGCACGGTACTCAGTTGTTTGATGGTCCCGATTTTGTGGGCAGCTGGTGCCCATACACTTGCAGCATACAGAATTACAGGCTCAATGGTTGCTGTGTAGATGATACGAACAATCTCAGGGTGGAGTCCCCAGCTTGCCCTTGCCGCCCTGGCCAACTGTTTATGGATGCCTATCGCCTTCTGACAGACACCTGCGACGTGTGCGTTGAAAGTTAGTTTGTGGTCTATAGTGACGCCGAGTACTTTAAGCTGGTTGGTAAGTGTTATGTTACACCCGCCCATGCTCAGGCGTGGGGTGTCGTATTTTAGTTTCTTGGTGATTATCATAGCGCTAGTTTTATGTGGCGCAAACTTTAGTTTGTTAGCAACACCCCACGTCCGAACATGTTCGAGGACACTATTTGCGCGAATCTGGATATCAGATGTCTTCTCGGCGTCAAACATCAACACAACATCGTCCGCAAATGCCTGACAGTGGACTCCCATGGAGTCCAGATCTTTAAGAAGCGGATCCAATATGAGGTTCCACAGGATGGGACCTCCTATGGAACCCTGGACACACCCTTTATTTGTGTTCCTGCTGCACTCCTCCCCGGCATACCTAATTGATACTTCACGGTTGCTCAAGTAGCTGTCCATAACCCGCCTAAGGTTCACGGGACATTTTTCCTCCGCCAAACGGACTCTTATTGCTGGCCACCAGGCACTATCGAAGGCGCCCTCTATGTCCAAAGATATCAACAGTACGATCTTTTTACCATCCAGTTTAATGCGTATGTTCTGCATTAAGTCATAAAGGGCGTCCTCGGTGCTCCTTTGCGGCATGAATCCGTATTGGCGTGGGCTCATCCTTGGGATGAGGTGAAACCTTAGGCGTGCTACTAGCATCTTCTCATAAACCTTTCCTAAGACAGGTAGCAGTCCAATAGGTCTGTAGGACTTTGGTGTAGAATAATTGTCCTTCCCGGGCTTTTTCAATATGACAACCGTGGCCTTTTTCCAAATCGAGGGGAAGCAGTGCAGCAGGAGACACCTATTCAGCAAGTTTAAAAACAGTTCGGGGTCGCAAGCTATAGCACGGTGGCAGATGTCGGCAGTTAACCCGTCTTCTCCCGGAGCCTTTTTAGGGTTGAAGCTTTTGAGCGCAGTGTCGAGTTCGGTTTTTGTAAACGGAGGATCGCAATCATCATTTTGTTCACCTTCGTTCACCAACCTGGCATATTCTCTGACACGGCGGTGCTCGTCATTGTCGGTGCTCTCGAGGTCTTCCGGGTAGAAGGTGTCAGCCAGCAGGTTTACAGAGCCTTTGGCATCCAAGATGTTGCCCTCCCTTTCTAGCGGCACGTCCTCCGATCTCCTGGCGGTTCTACTAATGACTCTATATATTCCCTCCCAGACCCCCTCCCGATCCTGTTTGGCGCAAAACTCTTTCCAGCTCTCTACCTGGGCTCTAGCTGCTTCTTTCTCGTAGGCTTCCTTATGGTGGAGGTAATCGTCAACCACCTTTTGTCTCCTGATGGGGGCTGCGCATCTTATTCTGCGCTTTCTGGTGGCCACTTCATTCTTCATCCTCTGGGGTGTTTCGGACCACCACGGCAATTTAATTTCCTCATTCGCCCTCTTTTTTGGTATGCTATAATTTGCCGAAATGTTGATCGCGTTTGTATAGATTTCCACAAGTTTTTCTAATTCACTCTTAAATTTAATTTCCCCTATTTTCTGAATATTTATATTGTGACTGTCAAATTCTTGTTTTAATTTTTCGTTAAATTTATCCCACTTTGCTTTTTTGGTATTAAAAACCCTGGTAGTCCTGCTGATCTTGATACCTTTAGACTTCTGAAGGCGAATGGAGAAAGTAATGCCGTTGTGATCCGAGCTTGTGAGTCCCTGGTCGACCTGCCAGTCATCCACTAGATCCAATAGGTCAGTAGAGCAAGCTGTGATGTCCACAAAGCTGCTGTACCGCTGGCCTCCCCTGATAGTCTCGAAAGTGGGAGTATCGCCATTATTCAAGATGTTTAAATTTAGATCTAGTAGATGACCGAGCAGTTCGTCTCCTCTGTGGTCAATTTCCGTGCTACCCCACCATGAACTTTTTGCGTTGACATCCCCTCCAATTATCCATTTGCCCCCCCCTATTTCGCTGTGTATGCGTCTTAGGTGATCAAGATATGGGGCTATTGGCTGGTCGGGTTCAAAGTACAAGGAGACAAGAGTCATGCTCCACGCTCTGGTCCTGATTCCCACCACGGAGATGTTGTGTGTGGTGAGTTTCGGGTACTGTGTCACGTTTAAGTTCTGATCAAAAACAGCTATTGCTGATTTGACAGTACCCGTCCCAGGTTCAGAGCACTGGAAGATTCGGACTCCACTACAGTTCCTCATGACCCTGACCCCGCCCACATACGGTTCCTGGAGGAGAGCCAACGCAACACCTCTATTTCTACACTCAATAAGGATTTCGTTTGTAGCTAGCTTTTTGCGCTGTAGGTTGGCCTGGACGAGTTTATACAGAGTCATTTCGCCTGGGGCGCCTTCAGCAATATGCCACCGTAGACCTTGCTATTTCGTCCCACCGCCGCCGGACGGGACAGTTGGAACTGAAAGCATTGTGGTCCACGCGATCCAATTTGGCCCTAGTACAGTTTTTACATGCTGGTGGCGCCCCAGTTATTAATTCTGTGCATTCCGATCTAAGATGCGGACCGCCACAGTGGATACAGAGGTCGGCTGGTTCTTTGCAGAAGCGCTTTCCATGACCAAAACCGAGGCAACGTGTGCACTGCACCAGAGGGGTTTGGTCTTCAACTAGTATCCTCTGGAGGTCGATACGCACGGAACCGACTTCAGTAGCTCGTCCCCAGATGGATGGAGAGACACGTAGGACTATATGACAGGCTAACGGGTTTCTCGCTTTCCTTCTAAATCTTACTTCTACCCTGTCTTCCTCAGCGTCGAGGCCGCTGAAAAGGGATCGATTCTGATTCCTCAAGGCCCTGAGTACATCTTCGTCAGTATTGACTTTGATTACATCCTTGAGTATCAGCAATGGATCCCTGTTTTTCACCTCCTCGGCGCTCAGGAGACCTCCACTTTTTTCCACCCTTTCTATTATTTTATTTCTCTCTTCTTTGGTCTTGAAACCCATTATAACCTTTCTATCCTTTGCCTTCCGTACCCTTTCAACCTCTATCCACCCTTCCTTTGCATCGACTGTCTTCCTGAGCTTTTCCAGGACATCTTCGCCGGTCTCCGACTCATCCCTTGAGGTGATAACCACAGAGTGTAGAGTGTTGCGTTTGGAATCCTGTTTGCCCGGAACATTGGCGGCAACACTCGCGTATGTTCTTTCTAAGTTCGCCTTTTGTATATTTAGCATTTCTTTCAGATCTTCCAAACTCTTACTATTTTCAGATAATAATTTGGTGTGCTCATTTATTTTGTCCAATTTTTTGTTATTTTCTTCAAGTAATTTTGCATGTTTTTCTATTTGTTTTATCAGATGCTCTTCGGTTCTCACCACGAAGGTAGAGTCGGAAATCGGGGTTGATGGTTCCTGTTTTTCTTTAGTCTCCTCTAAGGACTTTTGGCTTTTACTTGTTTTCAGTTCGATTTCGGCCTCTTTTACTAATTGATAGAGTCGGTCGATCGCCTCTACAACGCCCACCTTTATATCTGTTTTTAAGTTACGTGAGTTGTTCATATGTAACTTAGCTTTGTTCAAACAGGCTCTCGCCTCAGCTGTCCTGTCTTGATATGCCGACTTTAGAGGGCTACGATTACCTGCCGACATCCTTCTTTCTGACAACTTGCCTCCCTGTGAATTGCCCGGTTTATTTTTAGCAGGGTTGACCTGCTTTGTCGTGGACGCGGGGGGATTGTTTGCTGCCTCCCACTCGCCGATACTACGGCGCACATTTGAGGTAGTGGAGGTGGTCTGCTGAGACATATCGTCTTTGTCAGTATTGCTCGGTGGGGTTCTGAAGCCGAACATGGAGGAGGTTTGCGTCAGTTAGTTAAAATAAAGTTTGTAAAAGTTGTATAAGAAGAGTTGTCAAAATACAATACAATCTTAAGGACTAGGTCAAAAAGCGAATACACTATTAAGACAAAATGTTTTAAAAGGTCAATTGACTCTATCTTCTCTATGTGGAGTTGACGTCCTACTACTGTACAGGGCTTGGTTCTTAGATTAATACACAATATGAAACAAAACAGTTTGTGCAATAAAACTGCTGTCAATTTTTGAAACGTCAATAATAGCAACAAAGTAACAAAAGAAAATAATTTTTAAAAGTTATGTAAAAGAAATCAGAAGCTCTATCTAGGGCATAAGGCTCTGTCAGTATACAAGATATCTTAAAAGTACTAAAGACAAGATAACAAAATTCAAGAGAACAAAAAACAGGGTAATAAAAATTTTTTCTCTACATAGAGTAATGGTAGAGTCGTAAAAATATTAGATTATTTAAGATTTAACTAAGCTCTTACAAATACAAAAAAGATGGTCTTGATCGGACTAGTAGTTATCGAGATAACTTGGGTAGAATATTTTCAAGATGGCGTCCAATATGGCGGCCAGATTTTAAAACAGAAACTATAGCTCCAATTTTGATCGCACAGATTTGCGGTTTTTTCGAGAGTGTTAGTTTTGGCACGATCTACACTATGCTATCATAGGAAACAGGTGTTTTATTTCGACTCT
Source organism: Coleophora flavipennella (assembly GCA_947284805.1). Taxonomy (NCBI): domain Eukaryota; kingdom Metazoa; phylum Arthropoda; class Insecta; order Lepidoptera; family Coleophoridae; genus Coleophora; species Coleophora flavipennella. The sequence goes on along the minus strand of CAMYPC010000055.1, from coordinate 33,719 downwards.
ATGTAGAGCCGTAGAGTCATTAAAAGTGTAGTTCCAGTATGGATAGTACCTTTGCAAAAAAACCGCAAATCGCTACGTTGAGAGATGCCGAAGATATACGGGATTTAAAATTTTCAAAATGGCCGCCAAGATGGCCGCCGAATTTTAAAATCTGTCTAGCTGTCTCAATTTTTGTCCGATCAAGCCGTGCTTGGCCTCGTTTGAAAGGGCATTCCAAGACGTTTATGAATTTATATAGACATGGGGTCCAAAATCAGCCCCTAAAATTTTGTTTTCAAAAAACACCAAAAAATATACAATTTTACACTTAAAAAATACCAAATTAGTTTTTAAAATTTAGCAAATTGCGAAATATTATTAAAAGAGCTTAGAACTATATTTACAAAAACAAATTATCAGTCTAGGGTGCTTTTTAAGGGTAGTTGAAATCTACCCCTAAGTTTCAAAAAATTTTTACAAAAAATTTTTCCCGGACAACTATATTCCAAAATTTTTTATCTTATAAAGCTACTTACTTACTATGATATAGTCAACAAAAAACAGTAGGTTGCAGCGCTTGTTCTCTTGCTATTAATTTTCAAAGTTTTTCAAAATTTTGTTGGTTTTTCAATTGTCCATATCTCGAGAACGGAATCACTTTTTTGAGTTCAAAAAACGGGTTACACCTCCGGGCGATGTCTTCTTCTGTTTTCCTTGGTCGGCGCCAGCCGGACGACTCGGGAACTGTGACCTCGTGGCCACGTGGTTTTTGTTGTTTTTTCAATATCTCCGTAGTCTTTGCAGATAAAAATCCGCAAAAGGTCTCAAATTGTAGATCTCACTAGTGACCATCTCACAGCACTAAAAAACACATACGTCACCACTGCAGAAATCGCAGCGTACGCGCACAAAGTTTTAAATTTTTGCAATTTTTCACTTTTTCTTTGATATCAATTAACCGGAAAAAGTCCGGATGTCACAAATTACACTAAATTGTAGAGCGTCTTTTTTCGCGTTTTTTGACGTATCATTTGTCAATCTACTGTCAAAACTGCCACTTTTAGAGATTTTAAAAAGAAAAATCGAGCGCGGAGCAGTGTTAGAAGTGTGCGTGCGGCCGGGGGGGTGGCGCGCGACTGGTTAGGTTAGGTTAGGTTAGGTTAGGTTAGGTTAGGTTAGGTTAGGTTAGGTTAGGTTAGGTTAGGTTAGGTTTTTTTTTTTTTTTTTTTTTTTTTTTTTTTATCTTGCACCTCCAAAGGAATCGGAGTCTGTTTTTTCTGTTTCTCTTTCATTCTAGTTCTCGCATGTATGCCTCTCGCACTTTCATTCTTCATACTGTGTCTTTCTTGCATTCATCTCTTTTATTCTGTTACGGGTGGGAGTCCCGTCTATCTAAGCTATACTTTTTCTTTACTTACTTAACTTTACTTTTCTTTAGTTACTTTACTGGATATATTTTTATTTTCAGAAAAGGGGAAAATAACTTCACATTTCAGTTTTTTATAGGGTTTTACAATTTTCTTTTCTTATCTACTATTATATTTATACACCTTATCTTTAAACAATTTAAACATTTCTAATTTCTTATATATTAACTTAGTTCTATTGTTACTTCTATAGTTTAATGCTATTTTATTTTATATGCTGAGGAAAATATACAATTATATTTAATCAGCATAACTTAATCTACTTGTTTCTATTAATTGTTTTCTGAGCTACATTTACACAATAGTCTAAGAATATTTGCCTCTGCTTACCTGACATTATTTCAGGTATATTACTTAAGGTTAGTTTTATGTCCAATTGTTGTTCCAGTTCGAATCTATCTTTACAATAAATAGGGCATTCTAGCAATATGTGGGGAACGGTCTCTTTAGTGTCGGGTTCACATATGCACGATGGGTTCTCCTTACACCTGAAACGATTCAGGTATTCAGAGAACCCACCGTGCCCAGTCATCACCTGGGTCGCAACGGCCGTGGTCTCGATTTTCCTGACGATAGAGTACGCAGCAACCGCATCGGGGAAAAAGATTTTAGTTATTCCCGCCGTTTCACCATTTCTGTACCTAAGGCTCCATTCGCCAAGCGAGGCACAGCGGATGTCCCGCTTCACGAACGAAACCGGGCACAGATCGTAGTCAAACTTGCGTTTGGAGCCTACAGCGGCCTCTTTGGCTAGCAGGTCTGCGCGTTCATTTCCCTCCATTCCGGCGTGGGCTTTAATCCAATAAAGTTTTACGCTCTTTCCCTGGGTTGCAATCTGTTTAATATTACTTCGAGCTTCGACTGCCAGAGGATGGAGGGAATTTATATTCGTTACTGTTTGAAGTGCTGCCATTGAGTCGCTGTAGACTCCAAAACTGGTTGCTGCGCTTTTTAATACTTCCCGAGTCGCTTTGCATATGGCCAGGAGCTCGGCCTGGTATACGGTACAGTAAGACGGTAATGTAAGCTTGAGGGCTCGAGTCTCGGATGCGCCACTCCATATGGATAGCGCTGCTCCGACCCGTCCCTCAATCTTACTCCCGTCGGTATAGATGCAAATTTCATGCTCACTATGTGAGTTTAATTGATCCTGATCTACCAGGTCCGTAAACTCCAGGCCGATATGTTCTGCGGGGTGCGGGGAGTCTAGTGCGCGCGCTGGGCGCTCGACCTCTCTATCAGCTAGTCCTGGTCGGGGTACCCCCCTCCTCGCCTCGTATAATGCGGCTGCTTCGCGAATCCGCAAATCAAGAGGGAGCATCCCGGTCAGGACCAGTGCTGCATTTAGGGACACGGTTTTATACGCTCTGCACATTTTCTGTGCGAAACCCCTTTGTACTGTGTTGAGGTGTTTTATGACACCCAATTTAGAGACAGCCGGTGCCCATGCACTCGCAGCATACAGGATTACCGGCTCGGCCGCCGCAACGTAGATGGACCTTATGACTTCGGGGTTGAGGCCCCAACTAACCTTTGCTGCTTTGGTTAATTGCCTTTGAATTGCTATCGCCCTCCTACAAACATTGGCGACGTGGCTATTAAAAGTTAGTTTGTTGTCAATAGTTAACCCGAGTAACTTTATCTCTTTAGTCATGCAAACGCTAGTTCCTCCCATCCTGAGCAGTGGGGTGTCATATTTTAACTTTCTAGTTAAGACCATTGCGCTGGTTTTGTGGGCGGCAAATTTAAGTTTGTTTTTGACACCCCACTCCTGAACATGTTCGAGAGTAGCGTTTGCCCGAGCCTGTATTTCCTGAGCCGTGTCTCCATCGAATACGAGAACCACGTCGTCTGCGAAAGCTTGGCAATAATCGCCTCTACTTTCCAGACTTTTGAGAAGAGGATCGAGAAGGAGATTCCAAAGTATTGGTCCAGCTATGGAACCTTGGACACAGCCTTTAGTTGTTTCGGTTCAGGCCTCTTCCCCCGCATACCTAACCGAGACTCTTCTGTCAGTGAGGTAATCGTCAAAAACGCGTCTGATGTTTAAAGGGCATTTTTCTTCCGCCAGTCTTAGTCTGATGGCTGGCCACCAGGCGCTGTCGAAGGCTCCCTCTATATCCAATGAAACCATTGTCACTATTTTCTTATGGCTTATCTTGTTTCGGATGTACTGCATCAAGGTATAGAGGGAGTCCTCGGTGCTTTTCTGGGGCATGAAGCCATATTGGCGGATGCTCATTCTAGGAAGCAGATGATGCTTTAGACGACCCACTAGCATTTTTTCGTAGATTTTTCCCAAGATTGGGAGGAGGCCGATAGGTCTATAAGACTTTGGAGCAGTATATTTTTCTTTGCCTGGTTTTCTAAGTATTACAACTATGGCCTCCTTCCATTGCCTGGGAAAACATCTATGCTCTAAACACTTATTTAAGAGTCCCAGAATTAGGTGGGGGTCATTTTCCACTGCTTGGAGACAGATATCGGCGGTAAAACCATCGATTCCCGGAGCCTTTTTCGGGTTGAAGCTGCTGATCGCGGTTTTGAGCTCAATTACAGTGAACGGTGGATCGCATTGATCAGAATGTTCTCCCTCGTTCACTTTTTCAGCTTTTTGTCTTATACCCTGATGATGTGGCATATCCGTGTCTTTGGAGTCGATCGGGTAGAAAGTTTCCGCCAGAAAATCTGCTGACCCCTTCGCGTCCAAGACCTCACCGTCCCTCTCTAACAAAATATCCTCCTCTCTTCTCGTGGTTCTCGATAGTACCCTATATATGCCATCCCAGACAGTCTCTCGATCTTGTTTTCTGCAAAACTCCTTCCAACTTTCCGTTTGGGCCCTCATGACTTCTGCTTCATACCTGTCTTTGTGAAGCAGGTAATCCCCGACCACCGTAGCCCTGCGGACGGGTGCAGCGCATCGGATCCTGCGGCGTTTAGTCGCTACCTCCTTCTTCATCGCTGCAAGCTTCTCGGACCACCACGGTATGGTGAGGGTTTCATTCTTTTTCTTCCTTGGGATTGCATATTCACAAGCTTCTGTAATTACTTCTCTAAGGTTAAGAACTGCCTTCTCTACTTTATCTTTACTATTTATTTTGCTTATTTCTGTTAAATTCAAGTTACGGTTTTTCTTACATTCTTCAAGTTTTTTATTGAAAAGGCTCCAGTTGGCTTTTTTTGTATTATAAAGTCTCGTGGTTCTTTTGATATGAAATCCCTTAGATCTGTGTAGTTTTATGTTGAACATTATAACGTTGTGGTCCGAGCTGGTGAGGTTCTCCACGACTTGCCAGTCCTCTACGAGGTCAAGCATGTTTGTAGAGCAGGCCGTAAGGTCCACTCGACTAGAATACCTCTTTCCGCCGCGTATGGTGTCGAAGGTCGGGGTGTTGCCACTATTGAGTACATGAAGGCCCATTTCGTGTATAGAGCTGGCCATATCCTCACCTCTGTGGTCAGTCTGCACACTGCCCCACCACAGGCTCTTCGCGTTTGCATCCCCCCCCATTATCAGGCTTTTAGCGGTCAGTGACCTCTCAATTTTTTGCAGGTGGTCTATGTAAGAGCCTATGGGCAGGTCGGGCTCAAAGTAGAAAGACACGAGGGCGATCTTCCAGGCACTAGTTTGAACCTCTACCACAACGATGTTGTCAGTGGTGAGTTCCGGGTGTTGTATAACGTCGATTTCAGGGTCAAGGATGGCAATGACCGCCTTTACAACCCCAGTACCTGCGCCTTGAAAGATTCGCACCCCGCGATAATTCTTCATTACCTTGGCCCCGCCCACGTATGGTTCCTGGAGGAGAGCCACCGAAGCTCTACAGTTGTTAGCTTCTATAAAAACTTCATTGGTTGCCAACTTCATTCTTTGCAGATTAGCCTGTATAACGCGGTAGGGTTTGCCTCTTTGTTCGCCTTTAGCAGTATGCGACTGACTCTCTGGCCAGTCGATCCCACCTCTTTCTCACCGGACAGTCTTGACTGAAGGCGTTATGCTCTGTGTGTTCCAACTCAGCTTTTGAGCAGTTTCTGCATGAGGGCTTTTCGCCCGCCATCCAGTCCGCGGTTAGGTTAGGTTAGGTTAGGTTAGGTTAGGTTAGGTTAGGTTAGGTTAGGTTAGGTTAGGTTAGGTTAGGTTAGGTTAGGTTAGGTTAGGTTAGGTTAGGTTAGGTTAGGTTAGGTTAGGTTAGGTTAGGTTAGGTTAGGTTAGGTTAGGTTAGGTTAGGTTAGGTTAGGTTAGGTTAGGTTAGGTTAGGTTAGGTTAGGTTAGGTTAGGTTAGGTTAGGTTAGGTTAGGTTAGGTTAGGTTAGGTTAGGTTAGGTTAGGTTAGGTTAGGTTAGGTTAGGTTAGGTTAGGTTAGGTTAGGTTAGGTTAGGTTAGGTTAGGTTAGGTTAGGTTAGGTTAGGTTAGGTTAGGTTAGGTTAGGTTAGGTTAGGTTAGGTTAGGTTAGGTTAGGTTAGGTTAGGTTAGGTTAGGTTAGGTTAGGTTAGGTTAGGTTAGGTTAGGTTAGGTTAGGTTAGGTTAGGTTAGGTTAGGTTAGGTTAGGTTAGGTTAGGTTAGGTTAGGTTAGGTTAGGTTAGGTTAGGTTAGGTTAGGTTAGGTTAGGTTAGGTTAGGTTAGGTTAGGTTAGGTTAGGTTAGGTTAGGTTAGGTTAGGTTAGGTTAGGTTAGGTTAGGTTAGGTTAGGTTAGGTTAGGTTAGGTTAGGTTAGGTTAGGTTAGGTTAGGTTAGGTTAGGTTAGGTTAGGTTAGGTTAGGTTAGGTTAGGTTAGGTTAGGTTAGGTTAGGTTAGGTTAGGTTAGGTTAGGTTAGGTTAGGTTAGGTTAGGTTAGGTTAGGTTAGGTTAGGTTAGGTTAGGTTAGGTTTTTTTTTTTTTTTTTTTTTTTTTTTTTTTTTTTTTTTTATTCTAGTACCTCTATCGGAAGGACAGAGTCTTTTTCTTTCTTTTTTCTATTCTATTCTAATCTCAGACATTCCAGTTCTCGCTAGTATTCTTCTCGCACTTTTATTCAGCATACGTGATCTTTCTTTCATTCTATCATCTTTTACTCTTTTCGGGTGGGATTTCCCGATTCCCTATATTAATCTAACAATCTACATTTTTCTTTTTATTGGGTTTTTGTTATCATATCAGCTCCTAGGTTTTGGGTATTTTGAAGGAAGTTGAGTACACAGTTTTATTTATAATATTACTTACAGCTATTTCATTATGTATCTATCTTTTTTACATTGATGTTTATTTCTAATACTACTTTTTACTTGTCATTACATATTTTATTTTTATGTTACTCTAAATATCACCATGATATTTGGAAACATAGGTTTTTATACAGTTTTGTTTCTTTTTATAACTATTCGGACAATTTTTACACAGTATTCTAAAAATGTATCTCTATATTTACTTTGCATAATAGCTGCAATATCATCGACTGCCATATTGGAGCATATCTTGTGTTTTATATTATGCCTCTCATTGAGGTGGACTGGGCATTCTATGAGAATGTGGGGGATTGATTCTGCAGTTCCTGGTTCACAAATGCATGAGGGGTCATCTTTGCACTTGAACCTAGCCAAGTACTCTGAAAACCCCCCATGGCCGGTCAAGAGTTGGGTCAGTTCACCTGCTGGGCTGATTTTTCTTATAATACTGTGCGCAGCTATGGCGTCAGGAAAAAATACTTTTGTTACGCCCGCTGTATTTCCGTTTTTGTACCTTTCGTTCCATTCGTCAAGCGACCGCCCTCGGATGCATCGCTTGACGAATGAAACGGGGCACTTATCGTAATCGTGTTTTTTCTTTGCGTTTAGAGCCGCCTCTTTAGCCAACAGGTCTGCCTGCTCATTCCCTGCCAATCCTATGTGCGCCTTTATCCAGTATAAAGACACAGTTTTATTTAACTGAGATAAAGTGCAAAGGTTTTTTCGTATTTCAGTGGCTAGGGGGTGTGAGTTGGTCAGACCCGTTATTGTTTGTAGCGCTGCTCTTGAGTCGCTGTAGATGGCGAAAGATTTTTCTGTGCGACGTAAGACCATTTCAACAGCCCTGTGCACAGCCAGGAGCTCCGCCTGGTAGACGCTGCAGTAACTTGGGAGACTAAGTTTGACGGCGCACGCTTGGGATGTCCCTTTCCATAAAGAAATTGACGCCCCAACCCCGCCGCCAATCTTGCTCCCATCCGTGAAGATTTGCACGTCGTAATTGCTGTTTGCTTGAAGCTGTTCCTCGTCCTCCAGGTTCTGGAACTCCAGACTGGGCACATGGGCTGGATGTTGTGACTCTATTGCTGGGGTTCTGCTTTCAATTTCTCTCCCAGGTAGATCTGGCTGCGGGAAACCTTTTTTAGCCTCATAGAGGGCAGCAGTCTCTTTGACCCTTATGTCCAGGGGCAGTATTCCTGTCAGGATCAAGACCGAGTGAAGGGATGTGGTTCTGTAGGCCTTACAAATTTTTTGCAGGAAGCCACGCTGCATCATGTTTAGTTTTTCTGTTATGCTTTTCTTGTTAGCTGCTGGAGCCCATGCGCTAGCCGCGTACAAAACTATTGGCTCTATTGTAGCCACGTAGATTGTTCGTAGTATTTCAGGGTGTAATCCCCAAGTAGCTTTAGCTGTTCTGCAGAGCTGTTTGTACACGGCTATTACCTTTTTGTTAATGTTTTTAATATGAGCGTTAAATGTTAATTTGGAGTCGATTGTGAGTCCCAGCAGCTTAAGCTCTTTAACCATGCAAATATCGATCCCGCCCATGGCCAGGCGCGGGACATCGTATTTTAATTTATTGGTAATGACCATCGCATTTGTTTTGTGTGGTGCAAATTTTAGTTTATTGGCGATTCCCCACGCCCGGACACGCTCGAGGACGACATTTGCATGGTTTTCTATCTCTGTAGCAGTTTCACCCTCGAATATGAGGACGATATCGTCCGCGAAAGCCTGGACGAATTCTCCTTCATCGTGCAGTCCTTTTAGCAGTGGATCCAGGAGAAGGTTCCACAAGGTGGGACCACCTATCGATCCCTGTACGCAGCCTTTTTCTGTTTTCTTACAGCACTCCTCTCCTGCATATCTTAATTTTACGCTCCTTTCGCTGAGATAGCTGCTGATAACTCTTCTCAAGTTCAGTGGACATTCTTCCTCCGCCATCCTGACGTTTAACATAGGCCACCATGCGCTGTCAAAAGCGCCCTCTATATCAAGTGAAACCAGTGTAATTATTTTCTTTTGGTGTAACCTAGACCTAACATGGTTTATAAGGGTATAGAGGGCGTCTTCTGTACTTTTTTGCGGTACAAATCCGAATTGTCGGGTACTTGTCCGTGGAATGAGATAGAACTTGAGGCGGGCTACCAGCAGCTTCTCATATATCTTGCCTAATATTGGCAGCAGTCCAATAGGCCGAAAGGATTTTGGAGTGCTGTAATTTTCCTTTCCTGGCTTACGAAGGGCCACCACTGTCGCTTCTTTCCAAATTTTTGGAAAGAAATTTAATTCCAAGCACCTGTTTATGATTGCCAGAAATAGTTTTGGGTGGTTTGTGATAGCGCGGCTGCAGATATCTGCGGTTAAACCATCGGATCCCGGTGCTTTTTTGGGGTTGAAACTGTTTACTGCCCAGTTAAGTTCTGTGAGGGTAAAGGGTGGGTCCAGATTTTCATTTGGACCGCTTGTGTTGTTGATTTTGATTGCCCTTTCTCTTATTTTTCGATGTTGTTCTTCATCCTCACTTTCGATGTCCTCAGGGTAAAACGCATCGGCTAGGGCACGTGCTGAGTCCATGGGGCTTAGAGTTTTACCTTTTATTATCATGGGTGTGTCTTCTTCTCTTTTTGCTGTCCTGCGGATGACCCTGTAGATTCCATCCCACATGGTCTCTCGATCCTGTTTTTCGCAAAACTCTTTCCAACTTTGGATTCTCGCCCTAGTTGCCTCCGCTTCGTATTCGTCTTTTTTGTGGAGGTACTCCTCCACTACCTTTGGCCGTCGACACGGTGCAGCACACCTGATTCTCCTCTTCCGGGTGGTGACCTCCTTTTTTAATTTTTCGAGGTTTTCGGACCACCACGGCATTTTTAGTGTCTCTTTATTTTTCTTCTTAGGGATGGTACTCGCGCAGGCCTCCGTTATGGTATCTGTATACAGGGCCACCAGACTCTCCAGCTGCTCTCTGTCACTAGTTTTTGTTGCATTTTCAGGGGTAAGATTACGCTCTTGTGTTAATTGGCTGAATTTAGCATCAAATTCAGACCAATTAGCTTTTTTAGTGTTGTAGAGTCTGGTGGTCCTAGCAATACTGGTGCCTTTGGATTTTTGCAATTTTATTTTGAAGAAAATGCCGTTATGATCCGAACTTGTCATACTCTCGTCAATGGTCCAGTCCTCCACCCGGTCCAGAAGGTCAGCCGAGCAGGCCGTGACGTCAACGTTGCTGCTGTATCGTTTCCCCCCTCTAACTGTGTCAAAAGTTGGTTTATCCCCTTTGTTTAATATTTGAAGCCCCAGTTCATCCAATGCCCCCAACATTTCATCCCCCCTCCTATCTGTTATAGTCTCTCCCCACCAAACATTCTTAGCGTTGGCATCCCCGCCAATAATAAGGCATTTTGTTCCTAACTCCGCTCCGATTTTCCTTAGATGGTCGAAACTGGGGCCCATGGGCACGTTCGGCTCAAAGTAGAAGGACACCAGTGTGGTCCTCCAGGCACTGGTTTGGGCTCTCACCACTATGATGTTTTCTGTGGTGAGCTGCGGATATTGTATAATATCTATGTCGGGGTCAAAGACGGCAATTGCTGCCTTGACCGTACCCGCTCCAGTGCTCTGGAAGACCCTTACACCCCGGTAATTCCCCACACTTCCAGCTCCACCCACATAGGGCTCCTGCAGCAACGCCAAGCACGCATTCCTCTTCTGCGCCTCTATCATTAATTCCTCGGTAGCTAACTTTTTTCGTTGAAGGTTGGCCTGAAAGATGGTATATCTGGGATATTTGTCCATTGCGCCCTTAGCAATAAGCAATTGATGCCCTTGCTATAGTATCCCATCGTTTGCGTACAGGGCACTCTATGCTAAAGGCGTTATGGTCCCATGTTTCGTGTTTGGCGTTGCTACAATTCCTGCATGCAGGTGCCGCTCCTGCCAACCACTCTGCACACTCGTCCTTTAGGTGTGGACCGCCGCAGTGGCTGCACAAGTCAACGTCTTCCCTGCAGAACCGTTTACTGTGCCCATAGCTTAAACACCTTGTGCATTGCACCAGGGGTGATTGATCCTCAACTGTTACACGTTGAAGATCTATGTGCACAGTTTCCATCTCGGTCGCTCTTCTCCAGATCTTCGGAGATACGCTAAGGACAACGTGATTTGTGAGCGGATTACGTGCTCTTTTTCTATATTTTATTACAATGCGTTCCTCTTCGGGGTCCAGATCGCTAAAGATGGCTCGATTCTGGTTCTTAAAAGCCTTCAGCAGTGCCTCGTCTGAGTGGATTTTGAGGACATTTTTCATGACTATGAGAGGATCCTTGTTTTTTACCTCTTCACAGGTAAGGCTTTTACCAGAGTTTTTTATTCTGTCCCTTATTTTAGCTCGGTCTTCTTCACTCCTGCAACTCATGATAATTTTTCTATCCCGTGCTTTACGGACCTTCTCAATTCGCACCCATCCTTCTTTCGCATCTACCGCGTCCCTCACCTTTTCCAAAACGCTTTCACCGTTTTCCGTTTCATCTTGCGATGAGATTACGATTGAGTGCAGCGCAGTTCTTTCGGGCGTTCTATTTTTATTTTTGGTGACTATGCTTGAGTAGGTTTCTTTATTTATTGTTTCCATTTGTTCTTTATGTTTGTTTATCGCCTCCGTTAGTTCATCAATTTTTCTATTGTTTTTTAAGATGTTTTCTGTAGTTTCCTGTAGTTTAGCTAGTAGACAAGCGCTTTGGTCAGTTACGGTTTCACTAGTGGAGGTCGTTTGTAAGTTACCTTCAGCTTTCTCCTCCCCCTTGTCTCTACTCTTTTCTTTGAGAGCAGTCTCGAGCTCCTTCACGATTTGGTAGAGGCGATCGATTGCCTCAGTAACGCTGGACTTAATATCGGTTTTTAAGTTCCTTGATATGCTCAAGCATTTCTTCGCTTTACTGAGGCAAGCTCTCGCCTCTGATGTCCTATCTTTGAAGGTCTGGGCAGGTTCTACTTGCGTTGTTCTAGATGTTTTGGGAGTCACCGATTTATTTAAGCCCGCTGCCTCAAAAGCATCTATGCTTCGTCTCACATTTGTGGCTTTCGTCACTGTTTTTGAGGGGGACGCGTTCGACTCGTCAACACTTACGTTTTTCGGGGTCCTAAACATTTTTAGAGGTACGCGTCAATTAATTAATATAAAATAAAATTTAAGTTTGTAAAAGTTGTATAGAAGTGTAAAGATTTACTAAAACTAAAACTAAAACTAGTTCTCACCCAAGAAGCAGCGTCCAATATGGCTTAGTCAAGTATATATCAGACTATCAATTTAAACACAAAGTACACGAAAATCAAAAGGCAAAGAAAAATGTTCGTAAGAAAAAACAAGTGAAAAGGAGATAATGGTGAGATACTTAATCGCTAACTACAACTAATGTAATCACTTACTGTTAATCATTTACAATAGGTCAAAAGAAAAATAAAATATACAATTAAGGCAAATTTAAACAATAGAGATTTGTAGAGACAAAATTGAGGGTCCAATAAGACCCCCGTCAATTTCAAAAGGTCAAAGGCAGTAGTTAGGTGAAGTTCAGTAGCAAATTTAGAAATTTTTAAAATTTACATAGAGTCTGTCTCTACATAGAGTCTATCTCTATATGTCAAAAGATAGCCATTGCTGAGCCTCGCACGATACAAAAAGTCTGGTCAAAATAGGTACACTGGTTGCGGAGATATCGAGCTTTGAAAATTTCCAATATGGCCGCCAAGATGGCGGCTGCTGATTAAAGATAGTTTTTTAAGGTCAGTTTTGATCGCAGAAGAGTGGGAAAAAGACCAGCGATATGTGCGTAGTCAGGAGCGTCGTGAGAGTCACTAAAAAAGGTATAATATTTTTGGGTCTCTACGTAGAGTTTTGACTCTACCATAAGATAGGGTCACCGCTCCCGACTCAAACACAAAAAATCGCGTTCTTCTGCGACCAAAGCTTCTCAAGTTATTGGCAAAATAGATTTTCAAGATGGCCGCCAAGATGGCGGACGGAAAATTAAAATGCCCGTATCTCCGTTGCTTTCTGTCGAATCGAGCCGAGTTTGGGCTCGTTTTAAAGGGCTCAGCAATAGCTATTTGAGTAGCATACAAAAATTTAGATTAAATGGAAGCCTGATTTAATAATCGCAAAAAACACAAAAAACACACTAAAAGTACACAAAAAATAAAGAATTGAGGCAAAAGTCAGAGTTTTTTCGCCATCAGGCCACAGTATGCTAAAGTTCTTAAATTTAGGGGGTGGTTTGGTGAATCCAGCTGTGTTTCTTCTTCGACCACGTGGTAGGTCCAAAATTTCAAAAATTTATAGTTCGAAATTTTTTAGGGGAAAGTTGTCCAAAGTTTTTTACCACGTATTAAGTTCATTTAGCACTATTTTTAGGACAATTAAAAATATGGGGTCGTAGCGGTCTTGAGAGAGATATGAATTTTCAAAAAATGTCAAAAATTTTAAAAGTCTATAATTTACGAACCACATGGAAAATTTTATCACTTTAAACGGCAAATGTTTGTGTCCAGTAGCAGCAAGAAATCCACATCACCAAAAACAGCCGCACGTCTCTGGGTCTGCAACCTCGTGCCACGTGGTTTTTGGGTTTTCCGGTCACAGCTCCGTCTCCTTTGACCGGAAAAATCCAAAATTTTGCAGCGAGGTAGAACTTCCAGGCCCCGATGTTATAGCTCCAAAAAATTCGTGTGTCACAGCGACTAATCAGCCAGCGTACGCACTCAAAGTTTCAAAATTTTGTAAATTTTTGGTTTTTCACTTATAAAATTTTTTCTGATAAAGTGTCACTCAAACTTTTTTCACAAACGAGTAGCACTTGTTCTGACGCGTACAACGGTATATCGCACAATGCTATAGCTTCAAAAAATCCATTTTTTAGTAATTTTCGAAGAAAAATCCGAGCGCGGAGCAGCGCTGGCAGCGACCGTATTGCGCGGGGGGTTGCGCGCGACTGGTTAGGTTAGGTTAGGTTAGGTTAGGTTAGGTTAGGTTAGGTTAGGTTAGGTTAGGTTAGGTTAGGTTAGGTTAGGTTAGGTTAGGTTAGGTTAGGTTAGGTTAGGTTAGGTTAGGTTAGGTTAGGTTAGGTTAGGTTAGGTTAGGTTAGGTTAGGTTAGGTTAGGTTAGGTTAGGTTAGGTTAGGTTAGGTTAGGTTAGGTTAGGTTAGGTTAGGTTAGGTTAGGTTAGGTTAGGTTAGGTTAGGTTAGGTTAGGTTAGGTTAGGTTAGGTTAGGTTAGGTTAGGTTAGGTTAGGTTAGGTTAGGTTAGGTTAGGTTAGGTTAGGTTAGGTTAGGTTAGGTTAGGTTAGGTTAGGTTAGGTTAGGTTAGGTTAGGTTAGGTTAGGTTAGGTTAGGTTAGGTTAGGTTAGGTTAGGTTAGGTTAGGTTAGGTTAGGTTAGGTTAGGTTAGGTTAGGTTAGGTTAGGTTAGGTTAGGTTAGGTTAGGTTAGGTTAGGTTAGGTTAGGTTAGGTTAGGTTAGGTTAGGTTAGGTTAGGTTAGGTTAGGTTAGGTTAGGTTAGGTTAGGTTAGGTTAGGTTAGGTTAGGTTAGGTTAGGTTAGGTTAGGTTAGGTTAGGTTAGGTTAGGTTAGGTTAGGTTAGGTTAGGTTAGGTTAGGTTAGGTTAGGTTAGGTTAGGTTAGGTTAGGTTAGGTTAGGTTAGGTTAGGTTAGGTTAGGTTAGGTTAGGTTAGGTTAGGTTAGGTTAGGTTAGGTTAGGTTAGGTTAGGTTAGGTTAGGTTAGGTTAGGTTAGGTTAGGTTAGGTTAGGTTAGGTTAGGTTAGGTTAGGTTAGGTTAGGTTAGGTTAGGTTAGGTTAGGTTAGGTTAGGTTAGGTTAGGTTAGGTTAGGTTAGGTTAGGTTAGGTTAGGTTAGGTTAGGTTAGGTTAGGTTAGGTTAGGTTAGGTTAGGTTAGGTTAGGTTAGGTTAGGTTAGGTTAGGTTAGGTTAGGTTAGGTTAGGTTAGGTTAGGTTAGGTTAGGTTAGGTTAGGTTAGGTTAGGTTAGGTTAGGTTAGGTTAGGTTAGGTTAGGTTAGGTTAGGTTAGGTTAGGTTAGGTTAGGTTAGGTTAGGTTAGGTTAGGTTAGGTTAGGTTAGGTTAGGTTAGGTTAGGTTAGGTTAGGTTAGGTTAGGTTAGGTTAGGTTAGGTTAGGTTAGGTTAGGTTAGGTTAGGTTAGGTTAGGTTAGGTTAGGTTAGGTTAGGTTAGGTTAGGTTAGGTTAGGTTAGGTTAGGTTAGGTTAGGTTAGGTTAGGTTAGGTTAGGTTAGGTTAGGTTAGGTTAGGTTAGGTTAGGTTAGGTTAGGTTAGGTTAGGTTAGGTTAGGTTAGGTTAGGTTAGGTTAGGTTAGGTTAGGTTAGGTTAGGTTAGGTTAGGTTAGGTTAGGTTAGGTTAGGTTAGGTTAGGTTAGGTTAGGTTAGGTTAGGTTAGGTTAGGTTAGGTTAGGTTAGGTTAGGTTAGGTTAGGTTAGGTTAGGTTAGGTTAGGTTAGGTTAGGTTAGGTTAGGTTAGGTTAGGTTAGGTTAGGTTAGGTTAGGTTAGGTTAGGTTAGGTTAGGTTAGGTTAGGTTAGGTTAGGTTAGGTTAGGTTAGGTTAGGTTAGGTTAGGTTAGGTTAGGTTAGGTTAGGTTAGGTTAGGTTAGGTTAGGTTAGGTTAGGTTAGGTTAGGTTAGGTTAGGTTAGGTTAGGTTAGGTTAGGTTAGGTTAGGTTAGGTTAGGTTAGGTTAGGTTAGGTTAGGTTAGGTTAGGTTAGGTTAGGTTAGGTTAGGTTAGGTTAGGTTAGGTTAGGTTAGGTTAGGTTAGGTTAGGTTAGGTTAGGTTAGGTTAGGTTAGGTTAGGTTAGGTTAGGTTAGGTTAGGTTAGGTTAGGTTAGGTTAGGTTAGGTTAGGTTAGGTTAGGTTAGGTTAGGTTAGGTTAGGTTAGGTTAGGTTAGGTTAGGTTAGGTTAGGTTAGGTTAGGTTAGGTTAGGTTAGGTTAGGTTAGGTTAGGTTAGGTTAGGTTAGGTTAGGTTAGGTTAGGTTAGGTTAGGTTAGGTTAGGTTAGGTTAGGTTAGGTTAGGTTAGGTTAGGTTAGGTTAGGTTAGGTTAGGTTAGGTTAGGTTAGGTTAGGTTAGGTTAGGTTAGGTTAGGTTAGGTTAGGTTAGGTTAGGTTAGGTTAGGTTAGGTTAGGTTAGGTTAGGTTAGGTTAGGTTAGGTTAGGTTAGGTTAGGTTAGGTTAGGTTAGGTTAGGTTAGGTTAGGTTAGGTTAGGTTAGGTTAGGTTAGGTTAGGTTAGGTTAGGTTAGGTTAGGTTAGGTTAGGTTAGGTTAGGTTAGGTTAGGTTAGGTTAGGTTAGGTTAGGTTAGGTTAGGTTAGGTTAGGTTAGGTTAGGTTAGGTTAGGTTAGGTTAGGTTAGGTTAGGTTAGGTTAGGTTAGGTTAGGTTAGGTTAGGTTAGGTTAGGTTAGGTTAGGTTAGGTTAGGTTAGGTTAGGTTAGGTTAGGTTAGGTTAGGTTAGGTTAGGTTAGGTTAGGTTAGGTTAGGTTAGGTTAGGTTAGGTTAGGTTAGGTTAGGTTAGGTTAGGTTAGGTTAGGTTAGGTTAGGTTAGGTTAGGTTAGGTTAGGTTAGGTTAGGTTAGGTTAGGTTAGGTTAGGTTAGGTTAGGTTAGGTTAGGTTAGGTTAGGTTAGGTTAGGTTAGGTTAGGTTAGGTTAGGTTAGGTTAGGTTAGGTTAGGTTAGGTTAGGTTAGGTTAGGTTAGGTTAGGTTAGGTTAGGTTAGGTTAGGTTAGGTTAGGTTAGGTTAGGTTAGGTTAGGTTAGGTTAGGTTAGGTTAGGTTAGGTTAGGTTAGGTTAGGTTAGGTTAGGTTAGGTTAGGTTAGGTTAGGTTAGGTTAGGTTAGGTTAGGTTAGGTTAGGTTAGGTTAGGTTAGGTTAGGTTAGGTTAGGTTAGGTTAGGTTAGGTTAGGTTAGGTTAGGTTAGGTTAGGTTAGGTTAGGTTAGGTTAGGTTAGGTTAGGTTAGGTTAGGTTAGGTTAGGTTAGGTTAGGTTAGGTTAGGTTAGGTTAGGTTAGGTTAGGTTAGGTTAGGTTAGGTTAGGTTAGGTTAGGTTAGGTTAGGTTAGGTTAGGTTAGGTTAGGTTAGGTTAGGTTAGGTTAGGTTAGGTTAGGTTAGGTTAGGTTAGGTTAGGTTAGGTTAGGTTAGGTTAGGTTAGGTTAGGTTAGGTTAGGTTAGGTTAGGTTAGGTTAGGTTAGGTTAGGTTAGGTTAGGTTAGGTTAGGTTAGGTTAGGTTAGGTTAGGTTAGGTTAGGTTAGGTTAGGTTAGGTTAGGTTAGGTTAGGTTAGGTTAGGTTAGGTTAGGTTAGGTTAGGTTAGGTTAGGTTAGGTTAGGTTAGGTTAGGTTAGGTTAGGTTAGGTTAGGTTAGGTTAGGTTAGGTTAGGTTAGGTTAGGTTAGGTTAGGTTAGGTTAGGTTAGGTTAGGTTAGGTTAGGTTAGGTTAGGTTAGGTTAGGTTAGGTTAGGTTAGGTTAGGTTAGGTTAGGTTAGGTTAGGTTAGGTTAGGTTAGGTTAGGTTAGGTTAGGTTAGGTTAGGTTAGGTTAGGTTAGGTTAGGTTAGGTTAGGTTAGGTTAGGTTAGGTTAGGTTAGGTTAGGTTAGGTTAGGTTAGGTTAGGTTAGGTTAGGTTAGGTTAGGTTAGGTTAGGTTAGGTTAGGTTAGGTTAGGTTAGGTTAGGTTAGGTTAGGTTAGGTTAGGTTAGGTTAGGTTAGGTTAGGTTAGGTTAGGTTAGGTTAGGTTAGGTTAGGTTAGGTTAGGTTAGGTTAGGTTAGGTTAGGTTAGGTTAGGTTAGGTTAGGTTAGGTTAGGTTAGGTTAGGTTAGGTTAGGTTAGGTTAGGTTAGGTTAGGTTAGGTTAGGTTAGGTTAGGTTAGGTTAGGTTAGGTTAGGTTAGGTTAGGTTAGGTTAGGTTAGGTTAGGTTAGGTTAGGTTAGGTTAGGTTAGGTTAGGTTAGGTTAGGTTAGGTTAGGTTAGGTTAGGTTAGGTTAGGTTAGGTTAGGTTAGGTTAGGTTAGGTTAGGTTAGGTTAGGTTAGGTTAGGTTAGGTTAGGTTAGGTTAGGTTAGGTTAGGTTAGGTTAGGTTAGGTTAGGTTAGGTTAGGTTAGGTTAGGTTAGGTTAGGTTAGGTTAGGTTAGGTTAGGTTAGGTTAGGTTAGGTTAGGTTAGGTTAGGTTAGGTTAGGTTAGGTTAGGTTAGGTTAGGTTAGGTTAGGTTAGGTTAGGTTAGGTTAGGTTAGGTTAGGTTAGGTTAGGTTAGGTTAGGTTAGGTTAGGTTAGGTTAGGTTAGGTTAGGTTAGGTTAGGTTAGGTTAGGTTAGGTTAGGTTAGGTTAGGTTAGGTTAGGTTAGGTTAGGTTAGGTTAGGTTAGGTTAGGTTAGGTTAGGTTAGGTTAGGTTAGGTTAGGTTAGGTTAGGTTAGGTTAGGTTAGGTTAGGTTAGGTTAGGTTAGGTTAGGTTAGGTTAGGTTAGGTTAGGTTAGGTTAGGTTAGGTTAGGTTAGGTTAGGTTAGGTTAGGTTAGGTTAGGTTAGGTTAGGTTAGGTTAGGTTAGGTTAGGTTAGGTTAGGTTAGGTTAGGTTAGGTTAGGTTAGGTTAGGTTAGGTTAGGTTAGGTTAGGTTAGGTTAGGTTAGGTTAGGTTAGGTTAGGTTAGGTTAGGTTAGGTTAGGTTAGGTTAGGTTAGGTTAGGTTAGGTTAGGTTAGGTTAGGTTAGGTTAGGTTAGGTTAGGTTAGGTTAGGTTAGGTTAGGTTAGGTTAGGTTAGGTTAGGTTAGGTTAGGTTAGGTTAGGTTAGGTTAGGTTAGGTTAGGTTAGGTTAGGTTAGGTTAGGTTAGGTTAGGTTAGGTTAGGTTAGGTTAGGTTAGGTTAGGTTAGGTTAGGTTAGGTTAGGTTAGGTTAGGTTAGGTTAGGTTAGGTTAGGTTAGGTTAGGTTAGGTTAGGTTAGGTTAGGTTAGGTTAGGTTAGGTTAGGTTAGGTTAGGTTAGGTTAGGTTAGGTTAGGTTAGGTTAGGTTAGGTTAGGTTAGGTTAGGTTAGGTTAGGTTAGGTTAGGTTAGGTTAGGTTAGGTTAGGTTAGGTTAGGTTAGG
>CAMYPC010000055.1:0-12500 GCA_947284805.1 Coleophora flavipennella | reverse complement strand
ACAATTACGGCAGGAGGGTGGGTCGCCGGTGAGCTTGTCAGCACACGCTGCGCTGAGGTGGGGGCCGCCGCAGTGGCTGCACAGGTCAGCCGGCTCCTTGCAGAACCGTCTGCCGTGCCCATACCCCAGGCAGCGCGTGCACTGGACTAAGGGAGACTGGTCTTTTACGACGATGCGCTGGAGGTCAATATGGACGAGCCCCAGCTCTGTCACTCTTCGCCAGATGGTCGGCGATGTGCTTATGACGATGTGACAGGCATGGGGGTTCCTGGCTCTCTTCCTATATTTGACCTCCAGGCGATCATCCCCAGTGTCGAGGCCGTGAAAAACACCCCTGTTCTGGTTCCTCAGAGCTTTTAGGACGTCTTCGTCTGTGTTGATTTGCAACACGTCTCTGAGGATGACCAGTGGGTCCTTGTTCTTGACTTCCTCGACACTGAGGGCCGTTCCTTCCCTTGCCAGTTTTTCCACAACTTTGTTTCTCTCCTCTGTGTTTTGGAAACCCATAACTATTTTGCGGTCTTTTGCTTTCCTGACCCGCTCTACCTTGACCCAGCCCTCCTTCGCGTCGATCACTTTCCTGACCCTATCCAGCACCTCATCCCCGGTCTCCATCTCGTCCCTGGAGGTTACCACTATGGAGTGGAGTGTTGCAGGTCTAGGTAGCGACCTGTCGCTTGCGGTGGCGGCTACGGCCGCATAACTCCTAGCCTGCTCCATTGTTGCCTTCTGGCTCTCCAGGGACTCCTTTAGGTCTTCCATAATTTTGGTATTGTTAGCTAAGAGTCTGGAGTGCTCCTCGAGACGGGCCAAAAGATTGGGGTCGGAGTTGACCATGAAGGTGGCGTCGGACACAGAAGCCTCCGGCTCCACCCCCACCGTCCCCTCCTTGTCACCAATCAATCCCGAAGCCCCTCCGGTCTTTCCCATTTCCGGCGTTTTGGAGGCCCTCTCTGCCTCCTTTACCAGCTGGTATAGCCGGTCTAGGGCTTCGGTGATGTTATTTTTGATCTCCGTCTTGATGTTGCGAGAAGCACTCAGATTCAGCTTGAAGCACTCAGATTCAGCTTACCTGAAACCAATAGGGCCTTTGCCTCCGCCGAGCGACTCTCGTAAGTTTTCCCCTTGGTCCCTACGGAGGCCCTACTTTTTTCAGTTTGAGACTGCGTCGGCCTTGATTTGGTGCTGGTAGAGCCGGTCTGTCCCGTTGTGGTCGAGTCCGTGTACGAGGCCTCCCACTCGTTAATGCTGCGCCTAACGTTGGTTTTCTGCGCAAGCTTGGATGGGGACTTCTTGGCGTCAACATCGGTCGCCTTCAGGGGAGTCCTGGCTGTGTACATGATGGAGGTATGCGTTTGAGTGATAAAAATACAGTGGTAAAAAAAAATTTAAGTTACTAACCCTAATAGAATAAATAGAATTTTTTATTTTGGCTCTACCTAGAGTCACTAGGTATAGGGTCTGTCAAGAAAAAGATATAATTGTCAATACTTAATGCTAAAACAATATAACAAGAATAAAATATAAATTTTTATATAGTCGTTAGAAAGGGCCCAATAAGACCCCGTCAATATAAATTTGTCAAAAAGCAATGTATTTCACAAGGGGAATAAAATTTGTCAGAGACTCTACCTAGAATTTTATTTTATATGATAAGAAAGTACACAAACATAACTTTAAAAAAGTAACATAAGTCAAAAAGAGCTTAAAATAGAGTTTTCAAAAAATTTCTCTACATAGAGACGATGTAGAGTCAAATAAAGTAGTCTTAATTGTAGTCTTAAATTAACACATATATACAAAGAAAAAATTTTTTAAAACGGACGGTTAGGTTAGGTTAGGTTAGGTTAGGTTAGGTTAGGTTAGGTTAGGTTAGGTTAGGTTAGGTTAGGTTAGGTTAGGTTAGGTTAGGTTAGGTTAGGTTAGGTTAGGTTAGGTTAGGTTAGGTTAGG
Source organism: Coleophora flavipennella (assembly GCA_947284805.1). Classification (NCBI taxonomy): domain Eukaryota; kingdom Metazoa; phylum Arthropoda; class Insecta; order Lepidoptera; family Coleophoridae; genus Coleophora; species Coleophora flavipennella. Next base: position 10,548 of record CAMYPC010000055.1, on the reverse strand, counting down.
TTAGGTTAGGTTAGGTTAGGTTAGGTTAGGTTAGGTTAGGTTAGGTTAGGTTAGGTTAGGTTAGGTTAGGTTAGGTTAGGTTAGGTTAGGTTAGGTTAGGTTAGGTTAGGTTAGGTTAGGTTAGGTTAGGTTAGGTTAGGTTAGGTTAGGTTAGGTTAGGTTAGGTTAGGTTAGGTTAGGTTAGGTTAGGTTAGGTTAGGTTAGGTTAGGTTAGGTTAGGTTAGGTTAGGTTAGGTTAGGTTAGGTTAGGTTAGGTTAGGTTAGGTTAGGTTAGGTTAGGTTAGGTTAGGTTAGGTTAGGTTAGGTTAGGTTAGGTTAGGTTAGGTTAGGTTAGGTTAGGTTAGGTTAGGTTAGGTTAGGTTAGGTTAGGTTAGGTTAGGTTAGGTTAGGTTAGGTTAGGTTAGGTTAGGTTAGGTTAGGTTAGGTTAGGTTAGGTTAGGTTAGGTTAGGTTAGGTTAGGTTAGGTTAGGTTAGGTTAGGTTAGGTTAGGTTAGGTTAGGTTAGGTTAGGTTAGGTTAGGTTAGGTTAGGTTAGGTTAGGTTAGGTTAGGTTAGGTTAGGTTAGGTTAGGTTAGGTTAGGTTAGGTTAGGTTAGGTTAGGTTAGGTTAGGTTAGGTTAGGTTAGGTTAGGTTAGGTTAGGTTAGGTTAGGTTAGGTTAGGTTAGGTTAGGTTAGGTTAGGTTAGGTTAGGTTAGGTTAGGTTAGGTTAGGTTAGGTTAGGTTAGGTTAGGTTAGGTTAGGTTAGGTTAGGTTAGGTTAGGTTAGGTTAGGTTAGGTTAGGTTAGGTTAGGTTAGGTTAGGTTAGGTTAGGTTAGGTTAGGTTAGGTTAGGTTAGGTTAGGTTAGGTTAGGTTAGGTTAGGTTAGGTTAGGTTAGGTTAGGTTAGGTTAGGTTAGGTTAGGTTAGGTTAGGTTAGGTTAGGTTAGGTTAGGTTAGGTTAGGTTAGGTTAGGTTAGGTTAGGTTAGGTTAGGTTAGGTTAGGTTAGGTTAGGTTAGGTTAGGTTAGGTTAGGTTAGGTTAGGTTAGGTTAGGTTAGGTTAGGTTAGGTTAGGTTAGGTTAGGTTAGGTTAGGTTAGGTTAGGTTAGGTTAGGTTAGGTTAGGTTAGGTTAGGTTAGGTTAGGTTAGGTTAGGTTAGGTTAGGTTAGGTTAGGTTAGGTTAGGTTAGGTTAGGTTAGGTTAGGTTAGGTTAGGTTAGGTTAGGTTAGGTTAGGTTAGGTTAGGTTAGGTTAGGTTAGGTTAGGTTAGGTTAGGTTAGGTTAGGTTAGGTTAGGTTAGGTTAGGTTAGGTTAGGTTAGGTTAGGTTAGGTTAGGTTAGGTTAGGTTAGGTTAGGTTAGGTTAGGTTAGGTTAGGTTAGGTTAGGTTAGGTTAGGTTAGGTTAGGTTAGGTTAGGTTAGGTTAGGTTAGGTTAGGTTAGGTTAGGTTAGGTTAGGTTAGGTTAGGTTAGGTTAGGTTAGGTTAGGTTAGGTTAGGTTAGGTTAGGTTAGGTTAGGTTAGGTTAGGTTAGGTTAGGTTAGGTTAGGTTAGGTTAGGTTAGGTTAGGTTAGGTTAGGTTAGGTTAGGTTAGGTTAGGTTAGGTTAGGTTAGGTTAGGTTAGGTTAGGTTAGGTTAGGTTAGGTTAGGTTAGGTTAGGTTAGGTTAGGTTAGGTTAGGTTAGGTTAGGTTAGGTTAGGTTAGGTTAGGTTAGGTTAGGTTAGGTTAGGTTAGGTTAGGTTAGGTTAGGTTAGGTTAGGTTAGGTTAGGTTAGGTTAGGTTAGGTTAGGTTAGGTTAGGTTAGGTTAGGTTAGGTTAGGTTAGGTTAGGTTAGGTTAGGTTAGGTTAGGTTAGGTTAGGTTAGGTTAGGTTAGGTTAGGTTAGGTTAGGTTAGGTTAGGTTAGGTTAGGTTAGGTTAGGTTAGGTTAGGTTAGGTTAGGTTAGGTTAGGTTAGGTTAGGTTAGGTTAGGTTAGGTTAGGTTAGGTTAGGTTAGGTTAGGTTAGGTTAGGTTAGGTTAGGTTAGGTTAGGTTAGGTTAGGTTAGGTTAGGTTAGGTTAGGTTAGGTTAGGTTAGGTTAGGTTAGGTTAGGTTAGGTTAGGTTAGGTTAGGTTAGGTTAGGTTAGGTTAGGTTAGGTTAGGTTAGGTTAGGTTAGGTTAGGTTAGGTTAGGTTAGGTTAGGTTAGGTTAGGTTAGGTTAGGTTAGGTTAGGTTAGGTTAGGTTAGGTTAGGTTAGGTTAGGTTAGGTTAGGTTAGGTTAGGTTAGGTTAGGTTAGGTTAGGTTAGGTTAGGTTAGGTTAGGTTAGGTTAGGTTAGGTTAGGTTAGGTTAGGTTAGGTTAGGTTAGGTTAGGTTAGGTTAGGTTAGGTTAGGTTAGGTTAGGTTAGGTTAGGTTAGGTTAGGTTAGGTTAGGTTAGGTTAGGTTAGGTTAGGTTAGGTTAGGTTAGGTTAGGTTAGGTTAGGTTAGGTTAGGTTAGGTTAGGTTAGGTTAGGTTAGGTTAGGTTAGGTTAGGTTAGGTTAGGTTAGGTTAGGTTAGGTTAGGTTAGGTTAGGTTAGGTTAGGTTAGGTTAGGTTAGGTTAGGTTAGGTTAGGTTAGGTTAGGTTAGGTTAGGTTAGGTTAGGTTAGGTTAGGTTAGGTTAGGTTAGGTTAGGTTAGGTTAGGTTAGGTTAGGTTAGGTTAGGTTAGGTTAGGTTAGGTTAGGTTAGGTTAGGTTAGGTTAGGTTAGGTTAGGTTAGGTTAGGTTAGGTTAGGTTAGGTTAGGTTAGGTTAGGTTAGGTTAGGTTAGGTTAGGTTAGGTTAGGTTAGGTTAGGTTAGGTTAGGTTAGGTTAGGTTAGGTTAGGTTAGGTTAGGTTAGGTTAGGTTAGGTTAGGTTAGGTTAGGTTAGGTTAGGTTAGGTTAGGTTAGGTTAGGTTAGGTTAGGTTAGGTTAGGTTAGGTTAGGTTAGGTTAGGTTAGGTTAGGTTAGGTTAGGTTAGGTTAGGTTAGGTTAGGTTAGGTTAGGTTAGGTTAGGTTAGGTTAGGTTAGGTTAGGTTAGGTTAGGTTAGGTTAGGTTAGGTTAGGTTAGGTTAGGTTAGGTTAGGTTAGGTTAGGTTAGGTTAGGTTAGGTTAGGTTAGGTTAGGTTAGGTTAGGTTAGGTTAGGTTAGGTTAGGTTAGGTTAGGTTAGGTTAGGTTAGGTTAGGTTAGGTTAGGTTAGGTTAGGTTAGGTTAGGTTAGGTTAGGTTAGGTTTTTTTTTTTTTTTTTTTTTTTTTTTTTTTTAATGTCTGTTCTTCTGTTTTCCTCTGATATTGAGGTCAGAGACTTTTTACATCAGAACACTTTTTTACTCTTTTGGGTGGGTAATGAGCAACATATTATAATGTTTTGTCATTGCTGGTTGTGTTTGTGTTTTTTGTTATTGAGTGTAAATGTAGTGACTGCGCACAGATACATAATATATATTTATATTCTTATTTTTAAAAAGGGGGAAATAAGTTTGATCACAAGTTTTTCTTTACATTGTCCTTAATACTAGTTTCTATATTCTAATTACACAATTTATTCCTAATTTATTACATTTGTATATTTATGCTTTGCATTAATATTGTGCAAAATATTATGTTAGCATACTTATGTTGTACTTTTGTTTCTTTTGACAACCCTTCCTATAATTTTTTCACAATACGTTAGGAATTTATTTCTTCCTTCTCCCATCATTATTCTGTTGAAATTTTGGGTTTTTACGTCTATGCCTATTTCCAGTTCTATGTTATACCGGTCGATTGTAAAGACGGGGCACTCCGCTATTATGTGTGGGACCGTCTCTTCAATCTCCGGATCACAAACACAGGATGGGGACTCCTTAAGATTAAAGCGTTTTAGGTAGGCCGAAAAGCCTCCGTGTCCCGTCAAAAGTTGGGTACGCGTATTGCTGGGTTCAAATTTCCTTATATTTCTGTATGCTGCAACTGCACTAGGATAAAACAGTTTAGTGACCGACGCCGTTTCAGACGTTGTGTACCTCCTCTCCCACTCGTCAAGTGTGGCACTACGGATGCTTCTCCTGACGAATGAGACAGGACACTTGTCGTAATCGGGTCGCTTTTTTGACTTCATGGCGGCCTCCTTGGCTAGATGGTCAGCTCTCTCGTTGCCCTCTAAGCCTGCATGTGCTTTTATCCAGAACAAGTCAACAATCTTGTTCTGGAGAGAGGCGGTATTCAAATTCTCCCTGGTCTCGACGGCTAATGGATGCAGGCATTTAGGGTTTACGACTGTCTGGAGGGCCGCCATGGAGTCACTGTAGAGCCCAAAAGAAGTCGCGCTGGATTTACAGATCTCCCTTGTGGCTCTGCTTATGGATAAGAGTTCAGCCTGATAGACGGTGCAGTGATTCATAAGAGCAAGCTTGAGGGCTTTGGTTTCGGTGGAGCTATTCCACAAGGATAGCGCCGCTCCGACCTTGCCCTCAATCCTGCTCCCGTCTGTAAATATGCGCACGTCATAACCGCTATTAGAACTCAAATCCTCTGCACTCACAAGGGGTTCGAATTTTAGGCTCCGTTGTTCAGCTGGATGTGGGCAATCTATGGCAGATGCAACACGCTCTACCTCCCTGTCACCCAACCCCAACTGAGGCACCCCCTTTTTTGCTTCGAACAGCTTGGCTGCTTCGAGAATACGCAGGTCGAGAGGAAGGATGCCAGCAAGCAGGAGAGCTGAGTTAAGGGAGACAGTGCGGTGGGCCTTGCAGATCTTTTGGGCTATTGCGCGCTGTACAGTACTCAACTGCTTGATGATACCGATTTTGTGGGCAGCAGGTGCCCAAACACTTGCAGCATACAGAATCACAGGCTCAATTGTTGCCGTATAGATGATACGGACAACCTCAGGGTGGAGTCCCCAGCTCGCCTTTGCCGCCCTGGCTAACTGCTTGTGAATTCTTATCGCCTTCTGACAGACACCCGCGACGTGTGCGTTGAAGGTTAGTTTCTGGTCTATGGTGACGCCGAGTATTTTAAGCTGGTTAGTTAATTTTATGTCACACCCGCCCATGCTCAGACGGGGGGTGTCGTATTTGAGTTTCTTAGTTATTATCATAGCGCTGGTTTTATGAGGTGCGAACTTCAGTTTGTTAGCGACACCCCACGTCCGAACATGTTCGAGGACATCGTTTGCACGACTCTGGATATCAGATGTTTTCTCGGCGTCAAACATCAACACAACATCGTCCGCAAATGCCTGACAGTTGACTCCCATTGAATCCATATCTTTGAGGAGTGGGTCTAATATAAGGTTCCACAGTATGGGACCTCCGATGGAACCCTGAACACATCCTTTATTGGTGATCCTGCTGCACTCCTCCCCGGCATATCTAACCAAGACTTCGCGGTTACTGAGATAGCTGTCTATAACACGCCTAAGGTTCACAGGACATTTTTCTTCCGCCAATCGGATTCTTATTGCTGGCCACCAGGCACTATCGAAGGCGCCCTCTATGTCTAGAGATATCAGTAGTATGATATTTTTCTCTTCCAGTTTACTGCGGATATTCCGCATTAAGTCATAGAGGGCGTCCTCGGTGCTCCTCTGCGGCATGAAACCATATTGGCGTAGGCTCATCCTTGGAATGAGGTGGAACCTCAGGCGTGCTACCAACATCTTCTCGTAAACCTTTCCTAAGACGGGTAACAGTCCTATGGGTCTGTAGGATTTTGGTGTATTATAGTTGTCCTTCCCAGGCTTTTTTAATATGACAACTGTTGCCTTTTTCCAAATTGAGGGGAAGCAGTGCAGCAGGAGACACTTATTCAACAAACTTAAAAAGAGTTCGGGGTCACAAGCAATAGCACGCTGGCAGATGTCGGCGGTTAATCCGTCTCCTCCCGGAGCCTTTTTGGGATTAAAGGTTTTGAGCGCAGTGTCGAGTTCGGTTCTGGTGAATGCGGGATCACAATGATCATTTTGTTCACCCTCGTTCACCAACCTAGCATTTTCTCTGACACGGCGGTGCTCGTCGTTGTCAGTACTCTCGAGGTCTTCCGGGTAGAAGGTGTCGGCCAGCAGGTTTACAGAGCCTTTAGCATCTAGGATGTTACCCTCCCTTTCTAACGGCGCGTCCTCTGATCTCCTGGCCGTTCTGCTAATAACTCTATATATTCCCTCCCAGACCCCCTCACGATCTTGTTTGGCGCAAAACTCTTTCCAGCTCTCTACTTGTGCTTTAGCTGCTTCTTTTTCATAGGCTTCCTTATGGTGTAGGTAGTCTTCAATTACTTTTTGTCTCCTGATGGGGGCTGCGCATCTTATTCTGCGCTTTCTGGTGGCCACCTCCTTTTTCATCCTCTCGAGTCCTTCGGACCACCACGGCAGTTTAATTTCCTCATTCGCCTTCTTTTTTGGTATACTATAATTTGCCGAAATGTTAATCGCTTTAGTGTAGTCTTCTACAAGTTTTTCTAATTCATTATTTAGTTTAATTTCCCCTATTTTCTGAGTATTTATGTTGTAACTGTTAAATTCTTCTAATAATTTTTTGCTAAATTTCTCCCAATTTGCTTTTTTGGTATTGTAAATCCTAGTAGTTCTGTTGATCTTGATTCCTATAGACTTCTGAAGGCGAATGGAGAAAGTAATGCCGTTGTGGTCCGAGCTCGTGAGTCCCTGGTCGACCTGCCAGTCATCCACTAGATCCAATAAGTCGGTAGAGCAAGCTGTGATGTCCACGAAGCTGCTATACCGCTGTCCTCCCCTGATAGTCTCGAATGTGGGAGTATCGCCATTGTTCAAGATGTTTAAGTTTAGATCTAGTAGATGACCGAGCAGTTCGTCTCCTCTATGGTCAATCTCCGTGCTACCCCACCATGAACTTTTTGCGTTGACGTCCCCTCCAATTATCCATTTGCCCCCCCCTATTTCGCTATGTATGCGTCTTAGGTGTTCGAGATATGGGGCTATTGGCTGGTCGGGCTCAAAGTATAGGGAAACAATAGTCATGTTCCATGCTCCGGTCCTGATCCCCACCACGGAGATGTTATGTGTGGTGAGTTTCGGGTACTGTATTACGTTTAAGTTCTGGTCAAAAACGGCTATTGCTGATTTGACAGTACCCACCCCAGGTTCGGAGCACTGGAAGACTCGGACCCCACTACAGTTCCTCATTACCCCGATCCCGCCCACATATGGTTCCTGAAGGAGAGCCAACGCAACGCCTCTATTTTTGCACTCAATAAGGAGTTCGTTTGTAGCTAGCTTTTTGCGCTGTAGGTTGGCCTGGACGAGTTTATATAGAGTAATTTCGCCTAGGGCGCCTTTAGCAATAGGCCACCGTAGACCTTGCTATTTCGTCCCACCGACGCCGGACGGGACAGCTGGAACTAAAAGCATTATGATCTACGTGATCCAATTTGGCCCTAGTGCAGTTCTTACATGCTGGTGGCGCCCCAGTTATTAAATCCGTGCATTCCGATCTGAGATGTGGACCGCCACAATGGATACAGAGGTCGGCCGGTTCTTTACAGAAGCGCTTCCCATGACCGAAACCGAGACAACGCGTACACTGTACCAGAGGGGTTTGGTCTTCAACTTGTATCCTCTGGAGGTCAATACGCACGGAGCCGATTTCGGTAGCTCGTCTCCAGATGGATGGAGAGACACGCAAGACAATGTGGCAGGCTAACGGGTTCCTCGCTTTCCTTCTAAATCTTACTTCAACCCTGTCTTCCTCAGCGTCGAGGCCATGAAAGAGAGATCGATTCTGATTCCTCAAGGCCTTGAGTACGTCATCGTCAGTGTTGACTTTGAACACGTCCCTGAGTATCAGTAATGGATCCCTATTTTTCACCTCCTCGGCGCTGAGGTGACCACCGCTTTTTTCCACTCTTTCTATTATTTTGTTTCTCTCTTCTTTAGTCTTAAAACCCATTATAACCTTCCTATCCTTGGCCTTCCGTACTCGTTCGACTTCTATCCACCCTTCCTTTGCATCGATTGTCTTCCTTAGCCTTTCTAGGACCTCTTCACCAGTATCCGACTCATCCTTCGAGGCGATAACCACAGAGTGTAGAGTGTTGCGTTTTGTGTCCCGTTTGCTCGGGACATTGGCCGCAACACTCGCGTATGTTCTTTCTAAACTTTCTTTTTGTATATTTAACATTTCTTTAAGATCTTCCATTCTCTTGCTATTTTCAGATAGTAATTTTGAATGTTCATTTATTTTGTCTAATTTTTTGTTGTTTTCTTCTAATAGTTTTACATGTTTTTCAATCTGTTTTATAAGACACTCTTCAGTCCTCACCACGAAGGTAGAGTCGGAAGCCGGGGTCGATGGTTCCTGTTGATCTTTAGACTCATTTGTGAGGTTTTTGCTTTTGTGTGTCTTACATTCGGTTTCGGCCTCCTTAACTAATTGATACAGTCGATCAATCGCCTCGACAACACCCACCTTGATCTCCGTTTTTAGATTACGTGAGTTATTTATATGTAATTTAGCCTTGTTCAGACATGCTCTTGCCTCAGCCGTTCTGTCTGGGTATGTCGTCTTTAAAGGGCTGCGGTTTTCTGTCGACGTCCTTCTTCCCGGCAATTTACCTGCCTGTGAAATGCTAGGTTTGGTTTTAGCAGGATCTACCTGCCTTGTCGTGGGCGCAGCGAGGGGATTATTTGCTGCCTCCCACTCGCCGATACTACGGCGCACGTTTGAGGCAGCGGAGGTAGTCTGCTGAGACATGTCGTCTTTGTCAGTTTTGTTCGGTGGGGTTCTGATGGCGAACATGGGGAGGTTTGCGTCAATTTGTTAAAATAAGGTTTGTAAAAGTTATATAAGAAGAGTTGTCAAAAGAACAATACTTAAGAACTAGGTCAGAAAATATTTTAAAAAGGGGTCAATTGACTCTATCGAATCGATATGGAGTCGACGTCTTATTATACAGGTATCTAAATATAGTACAACTTGTACACAATACAAAGCAAAAGTAGTTTGGGCTCTATGTAGAGTCAGTTCAGAACAGAAAAAGAATATAAGATAACTTAAAAGTTATACGAGTCAAAGAAAATCCAAAACAAAAAATTTTTCAAAAAATTTCTCTACATAGAGATAATGTAGAGTCAATCATGGCATTGATAAATGTAGTCCTAAGGTAGCCCATATAAAAGAAAAAAGAATTATCCAAATCGGGCCACTGGTTACAGAGATAACTTAAGTTTAATATTTACAAGATGGCCGACAAAATGGCGGCCGAAATTTTAAAGTGATTTTTTGAAGTCAGTTTTAATCGTAGAGGGACGGGAAAAAGACCAGCGATATGGGCTCACTCAGAAGTATCACAATAACCACTAAAAAGGAAACAAAAATTTTGGTGCTCTACATAGAGTTTTTGCTCTACGATATGATAGGGTTATTGGTTCTATGATGGCCAGAGAAAACCGCGTCCTTCTACGATTAAAAATAACAAAGATATGGTCAAAATAAAAATACAATATGGCGTCCAAGATGGCGGACCAAAATTTAAAATCACTGCCAAATCGCACTCCGTGGTCCTATCGAGACGATCTTGGGCTCGTTTAAGAGGGCTCAGAAAGGGCTACACGGTAAGTACATAAAATTTAAAATATAATAAAAGAGTGACTTGATATTTACAAAAAACACAAAAAATTTCAGTTTTACACACAAGAAAAATAAAAGGCAATGTTTAAAAATTTAAAAAGTCGCAAAATATCAATTAAGGGGCTTATCACTAATTTTTCACATGCAAATTATTAGACTAGGGTGTTTTTTAAGGGTAGTTGATATCTACCCCTAATTTTCAAAAAATTTTTAAACAAAATTTTTCCCCGGCAACTATAATTAAAAATTTTATATGTGTTAAAGCAACTTATGTTCTATTATATTGTCTACAAAAAACACTAGGTAAAAGATCTTGTTCTCTAGTTATTAATTATCAAAGTTTTTCAAAATTTTTAGGTTTTTTCAATTGTCTATATCTTTGGAACGGACTCACTTTTTTCACTTCTGAAAACGGATTGTTCCTCAGAGCGATGTCCTCTTCGATTCCTTGTTGTCAGCGCCAGCCGGACGGCTCGGGAACTGTGACCTCGTGGCCACGTGGTTTTTGTTATTTTCTTAATAACTCCGTGGTTTTTGCAGACAAAAATCCGCAAAAGGTCTCAAATTGTAGGGGTCACTAATCGTATTCACGCGACACTATAAAACACATATGTCACCACTCCAAAACAAGCAGCGTACGCGCACAAAGTTTTAGATTTTTGTAATTTTGCACTTTTTCTTAAATATCAATTTATCGGAAAAAGTCCGGATGTCACAAATTTCACTAAACGAAAGAGCGTCTCTTTCCGCGTTTTTTGACGTATTGATTGTCAAGCTGCTGTCAAAATTGCCACTTTTATGAATTTTTAGGAGAAAAATCGAGCGCGGAGCAGCGTTGGAAGTGTGCGTGCGGCCGGGGGGTTGGCGCGCGACTGGGTTAGGTTAGGTTAGGTTAGGTTAGGTTAGGTTAGGTTAGGTTAGGTTAGGTTAGGTTAGGTTAGGTTAGGTTAGGTTAGGTTAGGTTAGGTTAGGTTAGGTTAGGTTAGGTTAGGTTAG
>CAMYPC010000054.1:0-53903 GCA_947284805.1 Coleophora flavipennella | reverse complement strand
ACTAAAGCAACCTGAAGCACACGTAGCTCCGTGCGATACATTGACTTAAGCAACCTGAAGCACACGTAGCTCAGTGCGATACATTGACTATAGCAAACCTATAGCGCACGTAGCTCCGTGCGATACATTGACTATAGAAAACCTATAGCGCACGTAGCTCCGTGCGATACATTGACTATAGAAAACCTATAGCGCACGTAGCTCCGTGCGATACATTGACTATAGCAAACCTATAGCGCACGTAGCTCCGTTCAATACATTGACTGTAGCTACCTGAAGTGGGCGTAGCTCAGTGCGATAGTTCATAGTTCATAGTTCATTTATTCATAAACAATTTACAAATTGTGTTTGAAATAACCTAAGCTAACATTAAAACAAGTTAAAGTCAATTATAAAATTTACAACACAAAATAACAACAATAATAAAATAAAAAAAAAGCATAAAAACATGATATTAATTTTAATTTTAGTCTGCATTGTGTTTATCTTGGATATAATCATTTACTGTATAATAACATTTACGTGTCAAAAATTTCCGCAACCCTCTTTTAAACAGTCCATAGCTTGCAGTTGACTTCAGTGCGATAGGTAGTTTATTAAACAAGTTCGGAGACTGATAAAAAGCAGCGTGTTTTACTACGTCTAATCTCGGCATTATCTGCTGTTTCACATCTTTGCGTCTAGTCCGTTCACGCATAACTTTGTCTGTTTCTGTTTCAATACTTAACAACTGTTTTTTTGTAGTCACAGAGCAAAACCATAATATAAAGGCAGGGGGCAGTGAGAATATCTAACTCGACGAAATGATTTTTACATGATTCCCACTGAGGAATTCTAACTATTGTACGAATAGCACGTTTTTGAATAATAAACGCTTTGCTCATATTATAAAAGTAGCTGTTCCCCCAAAGCTTTATGCTATAACGTAACTTAGACTCGACGAGAGCATAGTATATTGTTTTAAGCTGCAAAGTTGTGAGTTCATCCCGCAAACTTCTTAGCGCGTAACAGGCAGAACTGACACTATTCTCAATTGACATTAACTCATCTTTCCAATTTAAAAACTGATCAATAAAGATCCCTAAAAACTTTACTGTTTTACTCAGCTCTACTTTATGTCCGTCAATTTCAATGTTTATGGTGTCATTTTTCCTAGCTGTAGTTTTAAATAAAATGATGCTTGTCTTCTCTGTATTTAGTATAAGATTATTGTTTCTAAACCAATCATGAAAAGCTGTTAGAGTTTTGCTTACCTTCAACGTTAGGTCATTATGATTTCTTGCTGAAAGTATAGCGTTAGTGTCATCTGCATAAATAGTTAATTCAGCTCCATCCACAACGTTATCAATATAGCTAACAAGGTCATTTAAAAATATTATAAATAGTATAGGTCCTAATATAGAGCCTTGTGGTACCCCTCTTTCAAGACGTGTTAGCCTAGAATTGTATACTTTTTCATGTTTTGATTCAATGTTTTTAATCTCTACAAATTGTAATCTGTTGAATAAGTATGACTTAAAAAGTTCCAAATAACTCTTTCTAATACCATAGTGATACAATTTTTGTAATAAAATACTGTGGTCAACGCAATCGAACGCAGAGCTTAAGTCTAAGAAGAGACCAGCTACCCTGCACTTTTCGTTTAATTTTACAACTACATCGTCTACTAAATTATCTATAGCTTTTCTCGTTCCTAGTCCTTCCTGATATCCAAATTGTCGGCTGTTAATGATCGAATTCCTTTTGAGATGTGCCACAAGTCTCTGTTTTATTATCTTTTCGAATAATTTGGACAAAATTGGGAGTAACGATATCGGCCTGTAGTTTTTTGGATTAGTGGTTACACCCTTTTTATAGACTGGTAAGACCTTGGCTATCTTAAGTTGGTCAGGAAAAACGTGCAGATTTACGCAGTGATTAAAAAAGTGTGCGAGTGGGCCAGCTAGAATGTCAATATTATCTTTAAATATTTTTATCGGTATTTCGTCATATCCATGAGAGTTTTTATTTGTCATATTTTTTACAATTTTTATCATTTCTGTGGTACTAACTGGAGCCCAAGTAATCTCCTCATCTATTCTTTTGACATGTTGTTTTAAGAAGTTTAGTGCCATACCTTCACTGTTTCTGTTTTCAATCTTGCTATGATTAAACGTTTCCGAAAAGGTTTGTGCTACCTCTTGCGGGTTGTTCAAAACTTGATTGTCGGATTTTAGTATTATTGTTTTCCTCATTTCAACAGCTTTTTTGTTACGATGTTTGTTTACAACTTTCCATATCTCTTTCGTCGAATTCTGAGCTTTAATTATTTCCGATTGTACAGATAGTCGTTTAGCTTTTCTCACAACTTTCCTGTATATTTTTATGTAGTTGTCTCTGTATTTAACAATGGTTTCGTCCGAGATTGTTCTATGTGCTGATATCAGAAATCGTTTCATTTTACTGGCAGTAGATATACCTTTTGTGAGCCATATCAGTTTCTTTGTTTTTCTAAGATCTACTTTGCGTTTATTTTTTCTGTAACATATCTTAAAAATTCTTATAAATTTAGTTAGAAAACTATTAATGCCTTCTTTTTTCCAGTCAATACTTTCTATCATGTGCCGAAACTTTGTGTTACTACACTTATTAAAAGTTCTTTGCTCAATGAAAAACACTTGCTCTTGCTCTTTTATTGCTAAACCGTCCAATAGGGTAATTCCACATAAAATACCCGCATGACCATCAGATAAGCCGTTATGGTCAACCATATTCCAGGGTAAGTCATCATTAGGTAGGTTGGTGAGAATATTATCAAGGCACGACTCCGCACCACCGGATGCATATGTGACTGAATTTATTAGTGGTCTAAAGTTATAACATTTCAGGAGACTCAGAAATTCGTCCCTTTCTCGTCCGTTTTTTAGAAGATCAACGTTAAAATCACCACAAACCATGCACTGCTTATCAAAAAAGTGTTCAAGTAATTTTTCAAGCTGTTCCAAGAAGTGTTTAAACGTGCTTGTACGACTTTTACGATATAAGGAACTGCGATAAACACAACACACATTTAGTCCAGTCGTATTATCCCTAATACCAGAAATTTCAAAGCATTCCCGTTTATACATTTTCTTACAGACTAATAATTCATCACATTTACTTCCTTTCAACGCTAAAATAAGAGATCCCCCTCTTATCATGTTAACTCTAGCATTGCTTGAAATTACGTCATAATTAATTAAATTAAATAATTGTAATGTTGTGTTATTTAGGAAGTGTTCTGTCAAACATACATAATTAGGTTTTCTCTCAGTGGGTAATTCTTCTAAATATAATTCAAAATTATCTTTCTTTGGAGTTATACCACAAACATTTTGCAAAAACACTGTTAAGTTTCGTTTTTGATTTGTTTTATCATCAGAAATTAAATCTAAGTTGCTTGATGATTTGTTAGTAGCCGAACTGTTTCTCATATCAGAATCGTCATTATTTTCTATACTAATGTTAGTTACGAAAAAATTCTACGTTTACAGTTATGTCAGAATCAGTTTGTGTGTCTTTATTTACAAGTGACTTACCCAATGTTACACTTTTTCTGCAGGCAGACATACCCGCAATATAACTACTACGTACCTTGCTCTCTTCAGAGTAGATAATATTCATGATGCTTCTCCATAACGATCTACATGTATTAATTTTGTCTATATTACCGTACACTTTAAAAGTTTCAACAAATCCAGTATTTTCATAATTTGAGCTTACCATTTTTAGCAGTTTGTTTAAAAGATTAATATTTAAATGAGAATTCCTGCAGACCTCGCAAATTAAAACATTTGTATTATTTAAGTTACTTAGATTGTAGTACAAAAAAGATTGCAATTTTAAAGGATTATTATCGTTAGAGCCACCTAATATCAAAATAAAATCTCTCTTTGTAAGGTTCTTGCCCAATTCTTTACAGTCATTTAAAACATTATCCATAGAAGCATTCGGTTTTATAAAAGAAGTAACAAAGAATTTTGGTCCCAGTAGCCTTTGAAGTATATGTCTAAGTCCTTTTCCATCTTCATCAGCCATTAATAACACTTTATGTTTATATTGTAGCTCTGTATCTTCAGTGGATTTATTAAATTTGGAATCAAAGAGATCATGGGATTCTTTCGCATTAGACTGCACTATCACGTCATCATTTTTTACCTCCTGCAAATCATTTTCACAAATTCTTTCATAAGTAGGAGTTTCATCCTTTTGTTCTAAGTTTGTGAATTCCAATCTCGTAACATTGACACTTTTCTTAGGATTCGTTTTCTTCTTTTTCGGTGTTGACCGACATATATTTGTTAGTATTTCAGATTTCTTTTCACACTTTTGAATTATTTTTTTAAGATTACTATTCTCCAATAACAGATTTTCTATTTCACAATCTGCTGTAAGCAACTGTTTCTCTAAGTTCTTTATTTTTTCCTTTAATTCTATCAACTCTTCACTATCAGTTACTCTTATTTCAGGACAGCTTCTGTTTTGGCGAAATGATGTAGCCGGGTACGGTACTTCATCCTCTGAATCATCACAATGTAAACACTCAAAAGAGTTCTCAGTGGAGATATTGATTTTAAACTTGTTGCGTTCTGTCACATAATTTTGGGGAGTCTCCACTTCTAAGTTGTGTGTACTGGAAGTTTCCGTTTCAGGTATCAATGGTGTACTGGAACTTTCTTGTGTTTTAATATCTATGGTCAAATTATTTTGGGGAGTTTCCATTTCTAAATTGTGTGTAATTAAAGTTTTAGATTCAGGTATCAATGGTGTAGTATGAACGGAGCTTTCTTGTGTTTTATTATCTAAGATTACATATTTATGTTTTTCACTTATGCATTTTACACATCTCCACTTAGATTTTCTTTTGGGACTCAATATTTTAAATCGCTCCCAAGACACATTAGCGCATATGATATCGAAATGACAATTGCAAACCGAGCAAAGTAGATATTCTCTATTTTTAATAACCTTCCGGCATTTACTACATTTTCCAATGTTTGGAGTCATGATTCCAAAGTTTTCACAGTATTCCACTTGCCTAGTTTAAGAGTCAATAATAAACAATGTCACTAGCTTATTTAGTTAAAAGTTTTCACACGCTTTTAAAAACAAAAACTAAAAAAAAAACTAAAAAAAAAACAATCCGCCGCTTAGAATTGAACCACGTACTACTTGTAATCAGCCGAACGTGATAACCGCTGCGCCATTGAGCGTTAATCGAATACGGTGAAATAGTTATATGAGTCACGCCTTTGGCCTGCGAAATCTGGTTATTTATTAGTGTTGAGTTATGAGTCCAAAGGTCAACCTAACATAGTCTCGTGACATTCACTTAACGGTTTATTTTAAGTCAATATTTAAAATTTAACACTTTTCTGAGTTTTAATATTTTAATAGTTTTTTATAAAATAGTTTTTCACTCGATATATTATATGAATAATAAAAAATCATTGGCAAAAGGTGCTATTTTCATAGTTTTCTATCTTGGAATTTTTTACAGTGTTATTATTGTAATTTTCGAGTATAGTTTTTAACACAAACACTGTCACTTAGACACTAGAACTTCACCACAATGTTTTTGTTATTTATTGCTGGAAACCTCACTTTTTGCATTTTATTAGTTTAATTGATCGCAGAGTCGATGTTTAAGTACGCGCGCGCCACCTAGTTCTATGATTACATTGACTATAGCAAACCTAGATCAGTGCGATACATTGACTATAGCAACCTAAGGCGGGCGTAGCTCAGTGCGATACATTGACTATAGCAAACCTATAGCGCACGTAGCTCCGTGCGATACATTGACTGTAGCTACCTGAAGTGGGCGTAGCTCAGTGCGATACATTGACTAAAGCAACCTGAAGCGCACGTAGCTCCGTGCGATACATTGACTATAGCAAACCTATAGCGCACGTAGCTCCGTGCGATACATTGACTATAGCAAACCTATAGCGCACGTAGCTCCGTGCGATACATTGACTGTAGCTACCTGAAGTGGGCGTAGCTCAGTGCGATACATTGACTATAGCAACCTGAAGCGCACGTAGCTCCGTGCGATACATTGACTATAGCAAACCTAGATCAGTGCGATACATTGACTTTAGCAACCTAAAGCGGGCGTAGCTCAGTGCGATACATTGACTATAGCAAACCTATAGCGCACGTAGCTCCGTGCGATACATTGACTATAGCAACCTGAAGCGCACGTAGCTCCGTGCGATACATTGACTATAGCAACCTGAAGCGCACGTAGCTCCGTGCGATACATTGACTATAGCAAACCTAGATCAGTGCGATACATTGACTATAGCAAACCTAGATCAGTGCGATACATTGACTATAGCAAACCTAGATCAGTGCGATACATTGACTATAGCAAACCTTAGCTCCGTGCCATACATTGACTAAAGCATTGACATAGAAATAACGTTAAAAATTATAGGCCGATTTCAAAATTGTGTGTATTTGCGAAGGTTTTTGAGAGATTGGTCTATACACAAGTATACAATGCGTTGTCTTCTAGCTTCATTGTTGAACAACACGGATTTTTAAAAAAGAGATCTACAAATACCAATCTTATTACTTTTGTAGATTATACCTTAACTTCCATGGAAAACGGTGGGCAAGTAGATGCGATCTTTACTGATTATAGCAAAGCTTTTGATCGCATTGACCATGCGATGCTATTGCAGAAACTCATGAATGCAGGCATTCACGGTAACTTGTTTAGATGGTTTACATCGTACATTGAAAATCGGACTCAAGCAGTTGTAGTGTGTGGCTTTACCTCTGACTGGAATAAAGTCCCCTCAGGTGTTCCACAGGGATCGCTACTAGGCCCCTTGCTCTTCAATATTTTTATCAATGACATCAGCTCTTGTTTTCAGCACTCAAATTTTCTGTTATATGCTGATGACATGAAATTATTCAAAAAAATTAACAGCATTCATGACTGTTATCTTTTACAAGAAGACTTAGACAGATTCGAACAATATTGTTACCGTAACTTATTAGATTTAAATGTTTCTAAGTGTAATACGATAACGTTTACGCACAAAACAAAAAATATAAGTGAGTATAATTACAAACTCAAGGGACTAAGTATTAAACAAGTAGAAGAAATCCGTGATCTAGGCGTTACTCATGACAAAAAAATGTCCTATGATAAGCATATTGACAACATAGTCAAGAAAGCTAATAAAGCTATGGGTTTTGTTATGAGATCCAGCTCTCAGTTCACCAGCCTAAAAGCTATCAAAATTTTATATTGCTCATTTGTGCGTAGTACCCTTGAGTACTGTTCTGAGGTCTGGAATCCACAATACGATGTTCACATTAATAGACTAGAATCTATTCAGAGGCGTTTTATGAGATTTTTGCAGTACAAGTGTAGGAAACGTGATCCTTGTTACGAAAAACGCTGCATTAGACATCACATTCTACCGTTACAATACAGACGTAATATTGCTGACATAACATTCCTGGTAAAAGTTTCACAAAATTTTGTTGACGCTCCAGATCTCCTATCTAAAATTAACATTCATGTCCCATCTAGGTTGACTATCCGGCATCCCATATATTTAGACATACCTATAACTTCTACAAACTACAGGCGAAACTCGTTCTTCATACGTGCTCCTAAGGAATTTAATAAACTTACTGAATTTCCTCAAATTGATTTATTTAATTCCAAAGTTTCAATTATCAAAGCTATCCTATCTAAACATTGGTTCGACATGGTTCCCTAACTGTAAATGTTATAGCTTAAAAAACTTATATACTTTTCTTATTTATTTTTTTTTCATTCTTAAACATTAAAAATATGTAAATTAGCGTGTAGAAAACTATATGTGAAAACATTTAAATGGTGCTTAGTTGTTATTTATGTTAATTATTTAGATATTGTATCACTGTTTGTTTTCCGAATAAAATAAAATAAAATAAATAAAATAAAGTAACAATCGAAAAAATAATTTTCCGGGTAGGTAGAAACTTCATACTGCAGGGCTGTGGCAACATTGTGATAAAATTGTAACGCATCATTCGTTCAAACGAGACTAGTTTTAAACGCCTGCGTGGCGTAATGGTTAGTCCATTCGCTTCACATCAGGAGGTCGCGGGTTCGATTTCCGGCGGTGACAACATGTTTGGTTGGTGGTAGGGCTTTTTCATAGCCCGCCTGGCTAACTACCACCATCTTATCTAAGTCTTGCCGCCAAACATCAGTGTTAATAGTTGATGAGTTCCGGCTTGAAGATAACATAGCCAGATCCCCATTGCGTTGGGGAATCTTGGCAAGCCCGCTTTTATCTTGCGCATCATCGTCACTTTACATCAGGTGAGATGATGCCAGCTTATCAATTGTGGATTAAAAAAAGGTTTCAGTTATTACTATGCCTACTATCACATCACTTAAGCTCATATACGTCCCCATCGAGGGGCTCGAGCTTACCCTGAATTAGTGCGATCGGGCCTTAGTCGACCACGCGGCCCCAGTGCGGGTTGGTCGACTTCACACACAACCTTCGAGTTTCTCCGCAGGCGTATGCAGGTTTCCTCACGATGTTTTCTTTCACCGTAAAGAGCGTCGGATAAACGTACATATGAAATCGAAATTCAAAAACACATTGGTATGTGGCAGGATCGAACCACGACCTCCCGGACAGGAGGTACCGGCCCTCGCCATTACGCCACCGACGCTCATTGTCTACTATACGAACATGTAATCTCTTATTTTTAATGTTTCACCACCCTCGTTTTGTTAAGTCCAAATTGGAACAAGAAGATCTTTAATAAAAATTCTTGTTTTTTTATTATAAATCCTATCGTAATCTGGCAACCCTACCCTCCTTTTCCGTGTTGCTCAATGATGCGCAAAAAACGCACACGTTCTTTTGTTATTAAAGCATTTTACTCGCATGCTTCACTGTCGCTACATATTACGCTGTTATTAATTAACCTTTGTTCATTACGCTACCGTACTGACGTGAACACGAATGATAATTAATAAAAACAAATTGAAGCAACAAGTCGGTTTTTTTGAAAAAATAAATTGTTTCCTAATACATTCATACATATACTCACTTCTGCATCAAAATTAGATAGGTAAAAATTAGTAGCTGACTTTTTTACCTGACTGCGACAGAAGGCTGATTGATAAATTTTATGCATTTTTGAACAGTCAAAAAAATTTTTGAGAATTGACTTGTGGAATATTTTGTAAATACAAGAAAAATTTTAGTAGTCGGGACCCATTCTAGAAATGGAGGCTTAGTGAATTGAGAGCACATACCTACCTCTATTATATTGCAGATTACTCCAATCTACTGACTAGACGGCTGACTTTCTAGAATGGGTCCAGACTGCTACAATTTTTCTTGTATTTAAATATATTATTAAAAATACAATGAGCTACTTTTCTTTAATTTACCTACCCCTATAGTCGAGTGCCCGTTTGCACTAAACTTCTTAAAGCGCCTAAAGACTATTATGTAAGGTCTAAATTGTCATTTTTGGTATTAATTTGACGCTTGTAAGCATCGCCTTAGCAACTTTGGCGATTCTTAAGTTAAGTGCAATCGGGTATGAAGACTTTCTAGTTTTAGGGATTTTTCATTTCCAAATTACACAGAAACGCAGCCGGGTTTTTTAGTTTGTTAAATTACCGATTTCTTTAATTAAAGATTTGAGTGCATTTGACTGCATTCTCACCTGATGGTAAGACTGCATTAAAACCGGCCAAGTGCGAATCAGAACCGCACACATAGGGTTCCGTATCATCATAACCAAATGGCGCTCGTTTCTTCATGTTTAAAAAAAAGTTTTTTGCATGGAGCTCCCCCTCTCTCCCTTATTTTTTAACTTTTTCTAATTTTTAGTATTTGTTGTTATAGCGGCAACAGAAATACATCATCTGTAAAAACTTTTACTGTCTGGCTATCACGGTACATGAAGTACAGCCTGGTGACATACGGTCAGACATACGGACGGACAGCGAAGTGTTAGTAATAGGGTCCCGTTTTTACCCTTTGGGTACGGAACCCTAAAAGTTTGACGCGACTACCGAGTGGTACTTGCCACCACAGCTTTCCACACAAGTATATCAATTATGATCCGCACTGAGCCCGCGTGGTCGACTAAGGCCTAATCGCCCTGATTCAGGGTAGGCTCGAGGCCCTCGGTGGGGACGTATATGAGCTGATATGATGATGATGATGATACGGTTTTACTTTAAACAAAAGAAATCAACGTAAGCGATAAAAAAGCCACCCTACTCTGGGGCATTGCAGAAAACGCAAATTTGTTAATTTACCCGTTTAACGAAAAAAAATGCATATACATATAGACCATGCAGGGGATGGGTAGATAACGTCAGAGCAAAAGCAGGCAGAATTTAAACTACAACAGCTCGCAATAGACTTTAATGTACACAATTCGAGGAGGCCTTTATTAAGAAAGCTAACAGCTTGTGATTTCAGACATTGCAGAAACTGCAAATTTGTTAATTGTAACATTATAACTGAAAAGAAAATACAATTATATTTAATTTGTCTGAATAAAGGCTTTCAATACTAGATACCAATACAAGCAGAACTTTTGAAGTAAAAATTAAAAAAACCAAATGCTATTTTTTTTAATTTTTATTCGTGTGCTTGCGATAACTCGCTTGGGTTAATTTGCAAATCTACATGTAATTTATATGATTACGACTCTTAAATCCGTTTTAGAGTTCGCATAATAATTCTTTGAATATAATAAATATGATAAATATTTATTTTTAGGTGATTTGACGCGTATTCAAATTATTTATTCAAATTTCCCGCTAAATTTCAAGTTTTAGTTCGATGAAGTTTCATATGCGCAGTAGATGTTCCACGTGCGCAATGAATTTAATGAGTTAAATTATAATTGAATAGCGATAAAAATATTCACATTTTAATGAATTTTTGAATAATGGGCTAAATTAATGAACTAACAGTCAGAACAAAGGAAAATACAACTTCTGTATTCTAAATATTTCAATATTTTACATTTAAATCATATTGGAACGCAAAATTATTACTGGAAGCACTTATCTGTCAATGTTAGTTACATGAGACTGACATTCCGGTCTTATCTGTCTTTGATATCTCGGTCAAAAGTTCATTTCATTAACAACAAACTCTTTGTTGATAATTCAGTTCAAAATATTGTGATTTCAAATGAAATTTCTTGTTAAAACCTGTCAGAATTCGAATGACAGATCAAACTCAATAGGAAAAATATTCAAATTGAAAATTATTCAAATTTTGCTTCAAAAACGGCCACCTGAGGTTAAATTCGTAAAAGGACACGCTAAGAGGATAACGACATTCCTTAGCTATTTAAAAACTATTGTGCTTCAATGGATTACTAGGAAAACCAATTACAGGAAATCCAACACATCGCAAGTACGTGCGAGGATTAATTAATACATTCGCGCAGAACTTAACTCTGTGCTAGCAGGAATCAGCTTGCTGCTGATAATTCCGTTCTACAACAGCGACATCGCAAAATTGGTACTGGTGACAGTCGCTCTCACTTGCATGACCATCAGCTTCCCGACGATTTTCTTGTACACGGGAGAGCTCTTTCCGACAGTTGTGAGGAACATCGGATTCGCCGTCTGCAGCGTCGCTTCTAAAACCGGGAGCATTTTCGCGCCATTTTTAATCTACTTTTTTTCTATCATTTAAACCACTGCTGTAATTGCCAATTGCAATAAATGTTTGATTGTTTTTAGTTGGATGATCTTGCCTACTGGGTGATTCCTGTAGTCTTTGGAATGGGACCAATCCTGGGGGCGATTCTCTGCATATGGTTGCCTGAGACCATGAACTGCAAGCTGCCGGAGACCATTGAAGATGGTGAAAATTTCAAGAGGCAAGTATTGAACACTTCTCATTACGAACTACTTGAAAAACAAATACTTGTAATTTGTGCTAATTTTGTTTTTGTTACAGAAACAAAGAGAAGAAACCAGCCGCGTCTCCGATATAGTTCAATTTTTTTTTAGATAATTCTTAATAACTAATTATTGTACTGCTAGATAATAATTATCGATGTAAATATTGTTTGTTATTTTTAATCTAGTATTTAAGTTTGTAAATAATTGTAAATACATTAATTGTAAGATTAGGTTAATATTTATCACATCCTGAAGCAATGGTACCCTCAGGAGATAAGGATACAAATGTATACATTTAATGCAATGCTTATAATGCAATTACAAAAAACTATTCTATAACTCTAAACTTTTTTTTCCATACCTTATCCCTTAGTACATTTCTTCTTGACTGCTGATGGTCACGCCGACCTGTTGCAAATGTACCGTAAATGCTACAGTAATTCTAACGGTACATTACAATTTATATAAAACAGCTGTAGATAACCTCAAATAGAAAAATTAAGTACTAGGTATGAGAAATAATGTTGATTTTCAACTCTAATCATAGATTTTAGAGTAGACGCGATCTAAGTACTTTAGAAGTTTTACGTTATTGAAACTATGTCTTTTTTTAAATTAAAAGTTATAAAAGTCATCATCCAAATAATTTGGAACCAATATCACGATCGCCATAGAAAAAGCTTTGGTAGATTATTTTCCAGCGGAAGTTCTGGTATTTCTTTTTTATAACACAAATGGCTGTAGAAAGCACAGGCCATATGGCAAATTCGTCTGTGCAATGAGTTATTGATCATCTTTATGACTCAGTGTAATAATAAAAGTTAAGATATATGTTTCGTGACTGCATTCAATTAATCAAACAGACACGCAAATGTTGACTCAGAATCGGACATGTAAATCAACGATATCTTGACAGTTAATTAACGTTTATTGGATACAATTCCGTAGATATTCTCTAATGGTCTGAAAAGATTAATCATCAATATGACCTTAAAGGTGGTTGGAAGTAGAAAATCCTTCCTAAACTGACAATATTTCAGAACCACGTAATTATTAAACTTGTTATCGACTATTGATCTATTGTATGACTGACTTTACACAAGTGTCCTATTAACTCGCAAATAACAAAATTATGCGTCTTCGAATGTCTTCTAGATGTCCTTTACAAAAGTCTTGACTGTAAATGACTGAGTGTTCTGCAGATAGATTTTAAGAACCAGGACTTTGATCAAATTCGTTGAACTCAAGATAAGAGACACAAGTACCGTATACCGATTAGCTCGTAGCGACAAAACATTATTATTCATATGGTTTTCCTTGCTCAGTATCACGCAATTACGCTATAACAATACATTTAGAAGCGTGACTTTTTTAATGACCTCGTTATCTTATGCGGCCATGGTATGTTATGATGTCTTAGTTCACATTGTTAACGAATGTTGCTGATAGGTTAGGTGAATAATGGGCTAAATTAATGAACTAACAGTCAGAACAAAGGAAAATACAACTTCTGTATTCTAAATATTTCAATATTTTACATTTAAATCATATTGGAACGCAAAATTATTACTGGAAGCACTTATCTGTCAATGTTAGTTACATGAGACTGACATTCCGGTCTTATCTGTCTTTGATATCTCGGTCAAAAGTTCATTTCATTAACAACAAACTCTTTGTTGATAATTCAGTTCAAAATATTGTGATTTCAAATGAAATTTCTTGTTAAAACCTGTCAGAATTCGAATGACAGATCAAACTCAATAGGAAAAATATTCAAATTGAAAATTATTCAAATTTTGCTTCAAAAACGGCCACCTGAGGTTAAATTCGTAAAAGGACACGCTAAGAGGATAACGACATTCCTTAGCTATTTAAAAACTATTGTGCTTCAATGGATTACTAGGAAAACCAATTACAGGAAATCCAACACCTCGCAAGTACGTGCGAGGATTAATTAATACATTCGCGCAGAACTTAACTCTGTGCTAGCAGGAATCAGCTTGCTGCTGATAATTCCGTTCTACAACAGCGACATCGCGAAATTGGTACTGGTGACAGTCGCTCTCACTTGCATGACCATCAGCTTCCCGACGATTTTCTTGTACACGGGAGAGCTCTTTCCGACAGTTGTGAGGAACATCGGATTCGCCGTCTGCAGCGTCGCTTCTAAAACCGGGAGCATTTTCGCGCCATTTTTAATCTACTTTTTTTCTATCATTTAAACCACTGCTGTAATTGCCAATTGCAATAAATGTTTGATTGTTTTTAGTTGGATGATCTTGCCTACTGGGTGATTCCTGTAGTCTTTGGAATGGGACCAATCCTGGGGGCGATTCTCTGCATATGGTTGCCTGAGACCATGAACTGCAAGCTGCCGGAGACCATTGAAGATGGTGAAAATTTCAAGAGGCAAGTATTGAACACTTCTCATTACGAACTACTTGAAAAACAAATACTTGTAATTTGTTCTAATTTTGTTTTTGTTACAGAAACAAAGAGAAGAAACCAGCCGCGTCTCCGATATAGTTCAATTTTTTTTTAGATAATTCTTAATAACTAATTATTGTACTGCTAGATAATAATTATCGATGTAAATATTGTTTGTTATTTTTAATCTAGTATTTAAGTTTGTAAATAATTGTAAATACATTAATTGTAAGATTAGGTTAATATTTATCACATCCTGAAGCAATGGTACCCTCAGGAGATAAGGATACAAATGTATACATTTAATGCAATGCTTATAATGCAATTACAAAAAACTATTCTATAACTCTAAACTTTTTTTTCCATACCTTATCCCTTAGTACATTTCTTCTTGACTGCTGATGGTCACGCCGACCTGTTGCAAATGTACCGTAAATGCTACAGTAATTCTAACGGTACATTACAATTTATATAAAACAGCTGTAGATAACCTCAAATAGAAAAATTAAGTACTAGGTATGAGAAATAATGTTGATTTTCAACTCTAATCATAGATTTTAGAGTAGACGCGATCTAAGTACTTTAGAAGTTTTACGTTATTGAAACTATGTCTTTTTTAAAATTAAAAGTTAAAAAAGTCATCATCCAAATAATTTGGAACCAATATCACGATCGCCATAGAAAAAGCTTTGGTAGATTATTTTCCAGCGGAAGTTCTGGTATTTCTTTTTTATAACACAAATGGCTGTAGAAAGCACAGGCCATATGGCAAATTCGTCTGTGCAATGAGTTATTGATCATCTTTATGACTCAGTGTAATAATAAAAGTTAAGATATATGTTTCGTGACTGCATTCAATTAATCAAACAGACACGCAAATGTTGACTCAGAATCGGACATGTAAATCAACGATATCTTGACAGTTAATTAACGTTTATTGGATACAATTCCGTAGATATTCTCTAATGGTCTGAAAAGATTAATCATCAATATGACCTTAAAGGTGGTTGGAAGTAGAAAATCCTTCCTAAACTGACAATATTTCAGAACCACGTAATTATTTAACTTGTTATCGACTATTGATCTATTGTATGACTGACTTTACACAAGTGTCCTATTAACTCGCAAATAACAAAATTATGCGTCTTCGAATGTCTTCTAGATGTCCTTTACAAAAGTCTTGACTGTAAATGACTGAGTGTTCTGCAGATAGATTTTAAGAACCAGGACTTTGATCAAATTCGTTGAACTCAAGATAAGAGACACAAGTACCGTATACCGATTAGCTCGTAGCGACAAAACATTATTATTCATATGGTTTTCCTTGCTCAGTATCACGCAATTACGCTATAACAATACATTTAGAAGAGTGACTTTTTTAATGACCTCGTTATCTTATGCGGCCATGGTATGTTATGATGTCTTAGTTCACATTGTTAACGAATGTTGCTGATAGGTTAGGTGAGAAATTTTCAGCCGCTTACTTCTCTGATGAAATTTGTATTAAGTAAAATATCCAGTAGATAGAAAGGTTTAAAAGTAAAATGTATATGAGCCAACTTTTATTATACTAGCATTTGAATTTGCGCGCGCAAGCGCGCGCCTTAAATATAGACTTGCATATATTTTCATGCTTATCATATAATTGACCAATCACGTTACGAATAGTTTGATGCCACAGATATTTTATCTCAATTTTACTTTGGGATAAAAATATACTTATTAGTTTAAATTAGTGATTTCCATAAAAATATACTACCGAAAAAATTAAATTTAAAACGTTCAATTATTTTTAACAACTTATTTTAGGCTATAAAAATAAAACATAATTTCCAGTAATTAATAGTACAGATAAATATTTTTTATTGTACATAAGAACAATTCGAATAATCTGGTCAAGCACTGGGTACTTTACTCTAAGAATTGCATCATCCATTATCTGACCGTAAATCTCTATTTTATCGACGGAATCCTAATACTTATGTCAAAGAATGTTTATACCGACATTGTGGCAGACGATATTACCATTGCCGGGTTGCCGGGCTCGTTCATTCTGTCCGATCCTATATATACACGCCAATAGTGTTGAGCGTTAGTCATTTAATTGAGCGCTGCTAGCGGAGCGTACGTTTTCTTCTTGGAAAATTAATGGAAACAATATTTCCATAAAACATAAATTATTGTAATGAAGGCATACCGGATTGAGAGATATAAGCCTGGATACAAATGTTAGCTTTTATAAAATCAACAATTTATGATAGGAATTATAAACATATTAATAATATTTTTTAATTATAATTTTATCAAACTTAGTAAAATAAGATAGTCAAAAACAGCCACGCGCACGTACCCCATGCTAATTTATGAACGTAAGATCATACGAAATAGTTTTGGATACTCTTTGGCGACAGCAATGGACGTACGTGCGCGAGCAGAGTAAAAAAGTTGCTAATTACAAGAAGAAGGAGAGATTTAAGAAACCCTCAGTGTGCTATTGAATATTTAAATAAAGATTAAGTGACTACTTCTACATTTGAGTGGTTATTTCGACAAACTCTCACAGCTCAGTAAGTGGGATACTAGCGAGTAAGAGTGATAAAAAAAGAATCTCACTGGATAACGGATCATACGCCCATGTACCTAAAGTAACTATGGGAAAAGATAGACCATCTCGTAAACGTGAAAAGGATTCTGATGAGTCAACGGAAACAGATTCAGAGCCTGTAAGGCGTATTTCAAAACGGCGTCATCGAGATGAATCACGCCACCGGAGCCGTATGCGCTCTAAGCGCAGTAGGAGACGCAGACATCGTTCTTCGAGCAAATCTCGCCGAAGGCACAACGACGCTGAATTAAGTCGGCGTTATAATGAGTCACCAATACGTGATTCTGTTCCTGGCACACCACTAATAACATCTGGAAACAATAATACTACAATACCAACTGGAGGTATTCAATCCTTATCTAGTTCACAAAATACATTGACAATTATGAAAGAGCTCATTCAATCCATGAAAACAGATAATAGTAATGAACGTTATCCCACCTTGAATGTGATACCCGAATTTGATCCATCAAAACGTAATCAAACGGTTGATACATGGATACAGAAAGTGAATGAATGCACAATGATTTACAATTGGACAGAGCGTCAGACAATCCACTATGCTTTACCTAAATTAACCGGGTTAGCACAAAAATGGTACCAAGGGCTACCGAGTTTGCTGTTTTCATGGGCTGAGTGGCAAAACAAATTACGATCAGCTTTTCCAAGTGACGAAAATTATGGTCAGTTGTTGATGGATATGCTTGCTTGTAAAGCTCGTTACGGAGACTCTTTAGAAGACTACTTTTATGAAAAAAATGTATTACTCAACAGATGTAAGATCAATGGTAAAAATGCGATCGATTGTATCTTAATAGGTATTGAAGATAGGTCAGTGAGAACTAGTGCTGAGGCAGCACAGTTTACAGAGCCTGATAAGCTTTTAGTATTTCTCAGAAATGTTAAAATTCCACGAAAACCTGACAAAACTAATAACAATAGTTTGCAACCAGGCACATCCGACAACAAACGAACAAAACCATTTAAACCTGGACAAAACGATTTGGTTAAAACAGCTGTAAAATGTTATAATTGTGGAGAAGAAGGACATCCCTATTATAGATGTCAGAAACCGATCAAAAGGTGTGAACAATGTCACAAAGTAGGACATTCTTTAAATGAATGTAACTTTCGACCGGAATCTACCCCTAAAAAAACAGTGTTGCGTATCTCACAGGAAAAAGACAATGATTTGAAATATTTTAAACCAGCTATAGTAAATGGTCAACATTTGGAATGTTTTGTAGACTTTGGTAGTCATTGTACAATGTTAAAAGAATCTGTTGCTAAAAAAGTAGCTGAGACATGGTCTTTGAAAGATTTACCGATTTTGAGAGGTTTTGGAGATTCTGTAGTCAATTGTTTAGGAAAATGTGACGTAGAGATTGAGGTAGATAAAGCAAAAGCATCTCTTCAAGCTTTAATTGTACCTGATCAATTTTTGCAAGTACCCATACTTTTGGGACAAACATTTACAGAACAAGATCACGTAGTAGTATACAAAACTAATGACCAATTAAAAATTACGTCGAAATCGGAAGTTACACAGAAAAAGGTACCGCTATATGTTTCAAAATCAGTTACGATTCAGGGGTTTACAGAGATAGACATTCACTCTATACCAGTATATACTGGAGATATGTTTATAGAGACAAGCTTATGTCAACAAACTTCAAAGGAATATGAAGTTATTCAAAGCGTAATTAGAGTTATAGATGGACATGGCCAAATGGTTTTGAAAAGTTTAAATCCTTCATGTTTTATTTTGCCTAAAGACACAATGCTAGCCCGCGCAATTCCACTAAGTGAAATAAAAATAACTCATGTAAATAGAATCCAAAAGTGTCCAGAAAATTCATCCAATCTTGAGATTGATCCGACTCTTATCAATGTTAATGACAACATAGAACGACAAGATAAAGATAAATTGTCGAATTTGCTGAATGAATACAAGGATTGTTTTGCTTTTTCGGTCTCCGAGTTGGGTTGTGTTTCTGGAGTAGAAATGGATATAAAGCTCAACAACACTACACCTGTAGTATATCGTCCGTATCGTATGTCATATTCCGAACGCGAAATAGTTAGGAACACAGTACAGGAATTGGAAGAATCTGGTATAATTAGACCATCAACGTCAGATTATGCATCACCGATAATACTGGTTCGCAAAAAGACGGGTGATTATCGCCTTTGTATTGATTTTAGGGCACTTAATAAGAAAACCATTAAAGAACATTATCCCTTACCAAGGATTGATGATCAGTTAGATAATCTTTCTGGTTTTAAATATTATACTTCTTTGGACCTTGCATCAGGCTACTACCAAGTACCAATGTCAGAAACATCCAAACATTTAACAGCATTCGTAACGCCTGACGGTCATTACGAATTTAACCGTATGCCGTTCGGGCTTGTCAATGCTCCATCAACTTTTCAGAAAACAATTAACAATATCCTAGGCAATGCCAGGTTCAAAGAAGCATTTGCTTACATGGATGATGTTATAATACCTTCGAAGACAATTGAAGAAGGTTTTCAAAAGCTTCACGATACATTAGAATTGTTTCGAAAGTCTGGTCTGACCCTAAAATTATCCAAATGTCATTTTCTGATGCAATCGATAAACTATTTAGGTTTTGAGGTATGTGAAGAAGGCATAAGGCCGGGTAAGAAAAAGATAGATGCTGTTGAAAACTTTCCCAAACCCACAGACCAACATAAAGTGAGGCAATTTATAGGATTGACTGGGTTCTTCCGACGTTTTATAAAAGGATATTCCATCATAACAAAACATTTAACACAGTTGTTAAAAAAAGGATGTTAAATTTAACTGGGGCCCAGAAGAGGAAAATGCTTTTAAAACCTTGAAACAAGAATTAGTTAAGCGGCCGACACTTTCATTTTATAACCCCGCTCATGAAACTCAGTTGCATACAGATGCATCTAGAATTGGGATTGCGGGAATATTGATGCAAAGACCTGATGCAAAGACCTGATAAAAACTCCCCTTTCACAGCAGTAGCATACTATAGTAGACAAACGTCACCTGAAGAGTCACGATTCAGTTCTTATGACCTAGAAACATTAGCCGTTGCTGCTTCACTAGAACAATTTAGAGTTTACCTTTTAGGTATTCATTTTACAATAGTTACTGATTGTAACTCGCTTCGAGCAACGTTTGACAAAAGGGACATGTTACATAGAGTGGCAAGATGGTGGAGTAACATGCAAGAGTATGATTTTGATATAATCTACAAACCGGGTTTATCAATGTCCCACGTCGACGCATTAAGTCGTAATACTCTGCCTTCAAGCGTAGAACTTCAAATAAGATTAATAGATACTAATTGGATAGCAACAGTGCAACAAAACGATACAGAATTACAAAGGATAATTGACATACTCAAAGATAATAACACTAAAAATATTTTAGAAATCAAAAACAACTTTTTGATAAAGAAAGGACTTTTGTATAGAAAGACTGAACATGGTGATCGCTGGGTTGTACCAAAGGGGGTTAGGTGGCAAGTGCTAAGAGCCAATCATGATGAAATTGGTCATTTTGGATTCGACAAAACATATGATAAAATCAAAAGTATATATTGGTTTGGAAAAATGAGGCGATTTGTAAAAAAAATATGTAAATTCCTGTCTAGAATGTGCCCATGCTAAAGTACCATCAGGTAAAAAGGCAGGTGAACTGCACCCTATTAAGAAGATTGATCAACCCTTTCATACACTACATATTGATCATTTAGGTCCCTTTATTCGTAGCAAACGCCGAAACTCATATCTATTGTTGATAATAGATGCGTTCACCAAATACATTATATTAGTACCAGTGAAGAGTACAAAGTCTGTACACTCTATTAGGGCTATTAAAAATTACTTTCATACATTTGGTGTCCCCAAACGTTTAATATCTGACAGGGGTACCTCCTTCACTTCAAAAAGTTTTCATGAGTATTTAAATTCCCTTGGTGTTAAACACATACTAAATGCTGTTTCTACTCTCCGCGCTAACGGGCAAGTTGAGCGCTATAATCGAACGGTGTTGGCTGCTTTGACGGCAAGAAACTATGGGAAGCCTGAAAATGTATGGGATGAATGTGTGTCAGAAATTCAATGGGGTTTAAATAATACGATGAACAAAGGAACAGGAAAAAGTCCTGCTCAAGCACTATTTGGTCTAAATTTAGTAGGCACGACAGATTCTTTAATTCAATTAAACACAACTGGAACGGAAACAAAAACAGACAATAACATAGAAAATGTGAGGAATGAAATATCAAACCACATTATGATCAATCAACAAAAACAAAAAGAAAATTTCGATAAACATAGGAAG
Organism: Coleophora flavipennella; assembly: GCA_947284805.1. Taxonomy (NCBI): domain Eukaryota; kingdom Metazoa; phylum Arthropoda; class Insecta; order Lepidoptera; family Coleophoridae; genus Coleophora; species Coleophora flavipennella. The sequence continues at coordinate 32,579 of CAMYPC010000054.1, read as the reverse complement.
GTTGTAAAGTTTAATGTAGAAGACCTTGTTCGCATAGAAAGGGATATTCCATCTTTAGGTAAAAGCAGAAAGTTGGTCCCAAAACTGAGAGGACCATATCGTATTACTGAAATACTTGAAAATGACAGATATTTAGTTGAGGATACTCCAATATCTCGTAAAGGAAATAAGGCTTTTAGAGGAATATTCCCAGTAGATAAGATTCATTTGTGGATGGTTTTTAATAGAACTGATGTGGATTCCGAGTCAGAGTCTGGTAATAATAGTGACTAATCTATGAAAACTTTGAAAATAATTAATTTCAATGATTTATTAAAATCAAAAAGTATTGCACAAAATGTTCATACGTATAAATTGTTTAAATTATTAAATTGTAACTTTGAATAATAATGTAAGGTAGGGTAGACTGGGTACGGTTGTAACAGGGTACGGTTGAAACAACTCGAATATTATCGAAACTATGCGCGGTACGCGGAGGGGTACAAGGGGAGAGGCACGCGGGTGACAAGTTCCTACACGATTCCCAGAGTTGTGTCGCACTCCGCGCGCTAATTACGTTTACTTAGAGACCTATTGTGTTTTGTCAACCAAAAGTAAGATTTTTTGATGAATTTCTTTACGATATAGCTTGATATTAATTTAAGTATCGTATTTAAGTATTTGCATACATAATTGTTGTATTTTTGAGATTATAATGAGCTGGTTCGGTTTTGTATACGTTAACAAGCCTCATACCTGTGACAGTTTGATTTCCAAAATGGGAGGATGGGTACGGTTGTAACAATTTTCGTGGGTACGGTTGTAACATTATTTTTGTATTGCAAATGCCTAGAAAACGCATAAAAAAGACGTCAAGAGGTGAACGCGACATATTATTATACAAAAACGCTTATGATGAGGTCAAACTAGGCGTTATTATTGCCTTATTTGTTTAGAATCTTACTCAGCAAGTTGTTCTGGAGACAGTTGGATTCAATGTCAGGGGGGCTATAGACTGTGGTCACACGTAGCCTGTACGGATGGGAGTCGATATTACATTTGCCATAACTGCAGTGAGTCTGATTAACTAAAATTGTTTTTTTTGTTGATTTTTGTTTGAACACAGATTTTATTAGTTTTGTAATTATTACTAAGAGTTTTTTTGTGAGTCTGATTAAGTTCCTATAGAAAAAACTTTATTTTTGTTGTTTAATTTAAATTTAGCTCTAAAACTGACTTAAATACTTGAATTAACTATTATTTCTGAGTGTTACAACTGCCCCCCAACATTGTTACAACCGCCCCTGGCATGGGGTCGATTGTAACAGACGCACACATTCAATAAAATGACTCATTTCTGCCAAACTGTTTTACATGTGCTATTAATTTCAATATCAATTGAAAGAAAAATTAATAGACTCTTATCACAAGTGCTTTAATAGTTGTCTAAATTTATATTGCCATTGCTGTGAGTGATCAAAGGAAAATTGTTACAACCGTACCCAGTCTACCCTAATACATGCATTATATAGGTAAATATAAACATTTACTAAAATAACTAATTTACACTATGGGTGTGCAGGAATTGCAGAAACCAGCTACAGGAAGATGAGTGCGGAGAAGAAAGCCTCCTGGCGATGCCCTCCGTGCCGCTCTGGCTCTTCCATTACAGCGGAATCCTCGCCAGCGCAACCCGACATGAAAAGTATCTCGGAGGAAATGAAAGCTATGCGAAATGATTTTAAGGCTATTAAAGGTGAGCTTCATTCAGCGACAGAGGCAATGTTAAGTCTTAGTACCAAGTGGAGTGAGATGGAGAACCGTTTTACTAATATGGAGGATCGACTTATAACAGTTGAAAACAAAATTTTAGCTATTTCAAAATTGCAGTTGGAGCTTAATAAGGCTAATGAAATCATATCCAACCTCCAGTCGGAAAACAATTCTCGGGACCAGTATTCACGAATGAATAATGTGGAGATTTCCGGGGTACCTACTACAAAGGGCGAAGACCTGAAACATATTCTCCAAACAATTAGCACGAAGGTCGGTTTCGATTTGGATTACAAGGACGTAGATAGCATCCATCGTGTGCGTCGTTTCGACCCTGCGCCGGTAACCGAGGGTAAGCATCAGCGCCCAGTTACCCGTATACCCGCAATCGTTGTCAAATTTACTCGGCGCCTCGTCAAGGATCAGCTGTTATCGGCAGTCCGCTTGCGTCGTGGAATCACTTCCGCAGACATCGGATTGCCAGGCAACTCGAGCAATATTTACGTAGGTGACCACCTCACGCCATCTAACAAGGTGTTATTAAGGCGCGCACGCGAATTGAAAATCGAACTGAATTATACCTATCTGTGGATAAGGGATTGCAAAATCCTTATGCGTAAAAATGATAACTCGAAGGTTGTTCATATCTCTAAGGAGATGGATCTTACCAAGTTAAAGTGACTTATATTGTGTGATTTATGCTGGTACCTATTCTATGTATTAATTAAAGCATTTTTAGTATTTAAATTACGATTAGTTAATGACTTAGTTAACACTAACTCTGTGTATTATTGTGTATGCGTGGGTGTGTCTCGTAATGTTTTTTACTACGGTATGTTATGCGAGATTGTGTTATATCTTTTGTTGCGATCGACCGCTGTCCCTACTCAGTCAATCTTCATATATTATATAGCTTGGTTTTGCGACGCTGCTTACCTACCACTGCCCCATAAACTTGATTTAGTTAATTTATATATTTGTTTATTTAGTACTTTCATTTAGGATGGCCCTAAGTAAAAAAATTACAGGTTATTACCAAAATGTTCGAGGCCTTCGAACCAAGTCTCATGATTTTTTAGCGCAGGTTTTATCGGCAGATTATGATTTTATATGCATAACCGAAAGCTGGTTGACACCAGATTTTTACGATCGTGAATACTTTGACTCTCGATATACAGTTTTCCGGACGGACCGCTCGCTCGATGCGAGTGGCGCGCGGCGAGGCGGCGGTGTGGCGATAGCAGTGCGCTCTGAGTATCAGCCCCTGCGCCGGGAGTGGGGCGGCGCGCGCGCGGGCGCCGAGACACTATGGGTCTCATTGCCGCTTGGCGCTGTAGCCCACCCATCCCGCACGCATGCCGTCTCTTCTACCAACCCGTGCAGCTATCTACATATTGCATGTGCGTATATACCACATGGAAGTTGCTACACTGATGCCTTGAATGCATTCTTCGATGAAGCCGGGCAAATAATACTAGACCATACGCATGACTCATTCCTATTGACTGGGGATTTTAATATTTCAGACGCAACGTGGGTTCCAGATAGTCTTAATCATATTACTCTTGCAACAAATTCTAATTTACCTACTCAACTGCTGAGCGAATTTTTATCCTTTACCAGCTTAAAACAGTTTAATTCTATTCAAAATCATAACTTACGTATATTAGACTTAATAATGACTAACGGGGATTGTTCCGTTACACGCAGTGAATTTCCATTGACCAGTGAGGACTCTCATCACCCGTCTCTTAATATTTATTTGCCATTGGTATACATTTCTCCCTTAAAGACATGTATGAAACATATTCGTAACTATCATGCTGCTGATTACGGCGAAATTAACTTTGAACTTAATAAAATTGATTGGTACCCTTTCTTTAATGCCCTTTGTATAGAAGATTCTGTCTCCAAATTCTATAATTTGCTTAATGATTTAATTTTAAAGTTTGTTCCATTACGGTCTCAAAGATATTCAACTACTAAACCAGTATGGTATACAAAGTCATTAATAAAATTACTAAATGAAAAACAAAAATATCACAGACTTTGGAAACAGTATGGTAATCCACTGGATTACAATAGTTTTTCCATACTGCGTAAAAGAGCGTTTAAATTGGAACGTAAGTGTTACAACAAATATTTAGAATATTCTGAATCGAAAATAAATACTCACCCTAAATTTATTTGGTCCTATGTAAAGTCAATATTTCCTAATAATGGTTTACCACAAACTATGCATTACAATAATCATTCATCTAGTGACGGTGCGGAGATTTGTAATTTATTCAATGTCCATTTTCATTCGGTGTTTGAGCCTTCGTCGGTACGTAGCCCTGCATATTTTAACGATTTGAATTCGCTAGATCAAGCTGTGTTTGATTTACATACTATTGAAATATCGGAATCCACCGTTTTTAAACATTTACAATCATTGAACACCAATAAAGGAGCAGGCCCTGATGGTGTGCATCCTCTGCTCATTCGTAACTGTGCTTCTAGTCTGGCTTTGCCTCTTACAATTATATACAAAAAATCAATTAGCGAAGGTGTCGTGCCGAACATATGGAAACAAGCTCTAGTAACCCCTATACCCAAAGGTACCTTTAGTCAGGATATTCGAAATTACCGTCCCATTTCCAAATTGTGTCAGTTTGGCAAAATTTTGGAAAAAATAGTCACTGTACAGATATTTAATACAGTCTATCCACATATAAGTCCAAATCAGCATGGGTTCTTTAAAGGTCGTAGCGTTGAAACTAATTTAATAAATTTCACTGATATATTATTAAATGCACTTAACGAGGGTTACCAAGTTGACGCCGTGTATACCGACTTCGCAAAAGCATTTGACAAAATTTGTCACAATACGTTAATTATAAAACTAAGGCTTCTCGGCATACACGGCGATCTCCTTCGCTGGGTGAAATCTTATGTAGAAAATAGGAGTCAAGCTGTAGCACTTGGAGGTTTTAACTCAGATTACAAATACATTAGTTCCGGAATTCCACAAGGTTCGCATTTAGGTCCTTTGCTTTTTATTCTTTATATTAACGATATTGACAATATTGCTAAATATTCAAATATGTTGCTTTACGCAGACGACACAAAGATATTCAGAATTATCCGTAATGTTGAGGACTGTGAAAAACTTCAATGCGATCTTGCTAATTTTGAATCATACTGCCACAACAATAAATTGTATCTTAATATTGACAAGTGTCAAGTAATAACTTTCTCCAAAAATACTAAACCAATAGTCTATAATTACACTCTGTGTAACAATAATTTGACAAGAGTAACACAAGTAAGGGACCTAGGAGTCATCATAGATTCAAAGTTAACATTTGTACCACATCTTGACAAAGTTTTAAATAAGGCATTCAGGCAGCTAGGCTTTATTTTAAGGATATTAAAACCTTTTAAACATGCTCGTACGTACAAGCTACTATATAATAGCTACGTTAGAAGCAATCTGGAGTTTGCTTGTAGTGTATGGCGTCCTTTTTACAGTATACACATAGAAAGAATTGAGAGATTACAGAGGAAGTTCGTGAAGGCTTTGGATTATCGTACTGGTGGTTTTTACAACGATTATGAATCTTCGGCAAGGAGACATAGGGTCGAAAACCTGGAGCAGCGTCGCAATTATCTTGATTCGGTAATCTTGTATAAATTATTGAACAACATTACGGATTCACCCACATTATTGCAAAAAATTTCTTTTAGAATACCACGTCAACGCGAAAGAAATTGTCGTAAGAAGATGCTATTTCTTTCAGATGTTAGTAAAAAGTGTTTTGTTAATAATAGTTTCATTCGTCGAACTTGTAAGTTTTATAATGATCACCTTATGGATGTGGATATGTTTTCTTCTTCTTTGTACAACTTTAAGCGTCAAGTAAAAACTAAACTCCTTTTCTCTTTTTAAATCTCTCTACTTGTAACTTCTTTGACTAGTTGGTTTCTTCTATTAAATTCTTATTAATTGTTCTGTTAAGTGTTTATCGTGCATCGTCCACAGCGATGGCTTTTTGTAAATTAATATAGTACTTTAATAATTAAGGAAACTATAGGTCTATATTGAAGTAAGACGTTTTATAGATTTATTTAAATGACTGTTTGTTTCTATTGAATAAAAAAAAAAAAAAATAATAATAATAATAATATTGAAGATAGAAAGGTCTTCAATGTTATTATTTTGTACTTAATTATATACGTATATTTAATGAAAAGTTAGTTTATTCTAGAAACAAAGGGGCTACACTGACAAGAGTTTACTGTATGTGGATATGTAGAGGCTACAACAGTTGACTTCTATAAATTGTAATTTAATAATTATACGTGTAGATATTGTAATCTATGTTAAATTGAGGTTATTGTAGATATGAAGAGACTACAATGACTATAGTTTACTGGATGTGGATATGTAGAGGCTACACCAGTTTATCAGTTTTTTGTAGATATGCAGAGGCTACAATAACTAACAAAATAGAAATGAAGAGACTATGTATTAAGATATTATGTGGAATAAGTATTCAGATTTTTTTTAGCTCATAATAAGGTATTGTAGATATGCAGAGGCTACAATAACTAAGAAAATAGAATATAACTATATTATAATATAATGCATAGCTATGAAGATACTATGTATTAACACTTTATGTAGCATGAGTATTCAAAAATGTTAGTCCTTAATATCTAACTTTAATATAATTTTGTATTTTTAAAAAACTGTTTATGTCATAAAGTTCTCCAAACTTTCACGAGACGTGAAAATAATCAGGAAAGGCCGACTGTTAGCTTTTATAAAATCAACAATTTATGATAGGAATTATAAACATATTAATAATATTTGTTAATTATAATTTTATCAAACTTAGTAAAATAAGATAGTCAAAAACAGCCACGCGCACGTACCCCATGCTAATTTATGAACGTGAGATCATACGAAATAGTTTTGGATACTCTTTGGCGACAGCAATGGACGTACGTGCGCGAGCAGAGTAAAAAAGTTGCTAATTACAAGAAGAAGGAGAGATTTAAGAAACCCTTAGTGTGCTATTGAATATTTAAATAAAGATTAAGTGACTACTTCTACATTTGAGTGGTTATTTCGACAAACTCTCACACAAATGTAAGATTTTTTAACATATTCTAGTACAATATATTCAGTGTCTACATAAATTATTTCTCAAATGAGTTTTTGAGTATATTTTCTTCCCATACCCTTACCTCATTCAGTACGAAAACAGCGCATGCGCTAAATTTTGTACGCTTAGGCTGATCTAGACTGTACATAGCGTTATCTGTTTGTTAGGCACAAGTTGTGCTTTGAAGGTCAAATTTAGAGATACAAATTGGGTGATTGAACTCTCGCGGAAACTATAAATTTGCGTAACAACCTTTAAGTGGCTGATTTATTTGTTTGGTTTTAGATGAAAGCAAGTAGAGTCAACAAAAAAATAATTTATGCTATTAAATTTAAGCACTTGCCTTTTCCGGAGATTGATAAGTACGTATGCGTGCCGTACTCTTGGATAATACATCGACTAGAGGGTCGGCAAGTTCTTTCTGCATACCCGAAAAATGAAGCTCCTTTTGTGACTCGGAATCGCACGAAGAATAGAGAGAAATACAGTGACGAGTGGAGCTTCTATATAGGGTTCATTAAATTTGAATCAGGTAACTGTTGTTTGAATTATTTTTGTAGTTACTTTTGGTTCGATGTGAGCAAGCAATAAGATGATTGTTTTTTTCAGAAAATTATGAGGAAGTTGTGCAATGGATTGAGGAAATGATTACTAAAGGTGGTGACGACCAGGAAGACGAACCAGAAATTCAAGGTATTAATTTTTCATCATAAATTTGGTTTAAGATTTCTTGTGGGTTGAGTATTTATTTTTTATATTTTTTTTCAGATCCTCTAGCAAAGCCTGTAGGAAGTAGGCAGCTACGTAGTGCAAAAAATCCGGTTTTGTCAGATATATTACCGGAAAAACCACATCTGGCAGTGAAGCCTTATGATAATCCTCGGAAACCGCTACCTAGAATGCTGATTAGACGACCACTACCCCTGAGACCCTGGAAACCGAAACCAATAGAGCCGAGTAAACTTGCTGTCAGTTCTGCAAACGCACCTACGAAAGATCAATCAGTTATTATGGAACATCAAAGCAAGCCAGAATCTGTTGATACTTCAGCCCAGTCTCCACCAAAGCTCCCAGATGATAGACAGCCTTCACCAAAGCCAGCAGATGCCAATTCAGCCAGCCAATTCAGAGGGAACCTTGGCTAACAAGTGAACTCAACTTGTAGCGCGGTGCGCAGATATTCATTCCCTTTCATTCGACTATCTTTTTATCCCATTTATTTCTTTTCCGCGCATGCGTCAATCTATTTGACAATATCATTCTAAATATCACAAAACTTAATAAATTATAAAATAAATTACCGAAACACCTAGATATATTTACCGGCTGCTCCCTTTATAAGACCCATTTTGGGTAATACATAATTATATGTTTAATTAGTTTGTGTATAGTGTAAATTTAATGTATGTTTTCTAATTTTCGTATATTTCTTTTTAGGTCTTATTTTTACTAATAAAATTAATTCTGTGGCACGCATATTCTATTTAAACCCACGCCCTTTTAACTACTGCCTACAAGTCGTGCTACAAATTGATCAATCAAATCGCCCTTAGAAGTATTAGACTGCAGTCTACCTTATGTAGGCACTTACTTGTAAGTAAGTTTTAAATAACTCTAAATTAACTAAAAAATATAATTTATTTGCTGTAAGAGGAATGCAATTAACCGCATCCGTGGCGCAATGGTTAAGTCTATTAGTTTCACATCAGGTGATGGTGGCGGGTTTGGTTCCCGGTTAGACTTAACTTTATGACTCGGTTTGGTTGGTTGAAGGAAATTTTTTAAGCCCACCTGGCTAGTTACCACCATCTTAACACTTCCGGACACATATCGAACCGCCTAATTTTCATTCACGATCTCAGTACATTTTCGTACAAATAGAAGGTCCAAACGGCAAAGATCATTATTTTTTAAACCAAGAAAAGTAAGGGAAATGATTTTATTTTTTTATTCACAATTGATAAACCCTTGACAACATCTCACCTGGTGGTAAGTGACGATGTTGCCGAAGATTGAAGCGGGCTTACCAAGACTCCCCAACGCAAAGTATAAAAATATAAATGTAAAAATTATAAAGTGCAGTCATTAGGTTAGATCCTACAACTACAAATTTTGCATAAGCATAACATTTTGCAGTTACTGGTGAACCCAGTAGACTTGTCACAGCAGAGTTTAGGGTAAATTGCCACCCATACCTACGGAAAAAAATATTCGCAAGTCTCTGCCGAATGTTGTGTTCTTAGAATTTGTAGCAAAGGATCTCACTTGACGAATGCAGTTTGAAGTTTTTCCTTACTATTAACAATTATGAAAAAGAGTTGTTTCTGTTTGCATTCTCTCTTTGTATGAAAGTGTATTGAGAAAAATTAGGCGGCACCATTGATGTGTCCGTAAGTGTATAAGTCTTGCCGCTTGATGTTCAACATAACATAAATATAAAACAAAAAAAAATTACGAAGTTATCTAATTAAATTTTGCTCATTGAAACCAGATTAAACGTATAATATTAGTAACTAAAATAAGCAGTTTAAAGCATAAACAGAGTAATAAAGAATGTCACAGAAAAACATGAGTTACTGAGCCGGGAAGTAGTTTTTTTGTACGATCATAAAATCTTATTTCCCGTCTTCTTTTTAAGAATCATCATATCAGATCATAAACGTCCCCACTGAGGGGCTAGAATTAGGGCGATCGGGCCTTAGTCGACCACACGGGCCCAGTGCGGGTTGGTCGACTTCACACAGGCGTGTGCAGGTTTCCTCACAATGTTTTTCCTTCACCGTAAGAGCGTTGGATAAACGTACATATGAAATTTAAATTAAAATCACATTGGTACGTGGCAGGATCCGAACCACGACCTCCCAGACAGGAGGCGGCGGCCCTAGCCGTTACGCCACCGACGCTCATGACGCTTAAGAACGTAAAGTGAATATTTTAAAGCGTTCTAAGTAAAAGATTTATCCGATTTCTACATTTCTAGTAACCTAACCTTAGTGGTCTAGCAGACTTTTGATCCTAATAAACGCCAATCGTTCCTGATTGGCGTCATATTTTTTTTGTGAAAATTGACTATTTTTTAGCTGACTGTACCTAAATTTTATCCAAAATCTTTGAATGCAGAAGTGAAATACTCTGAAAAGTTATGGCCAAGACTCCTTGGTACGTTTTCTTGTAGATATAATGCTTCTTGTAGCTGCCTTGTGTGACCCGTCACGCTGCCTTGTGTGACCCATCACGCTGCCTTGTGTGACCCATCACAACTTTCGACCCTTACGCACAGATTAGGTAATAGTACTAAGGTAGGTATAATGTATGTATGCCTGTAGGTATAAAAAAAAATTCGAGCGAGACCTACAGTACTCGCATATGATGTGTAACATGTGACAAAATACTTTAGGTTAGTTAGATTTGATGACGATATTGTACCTGGGTGGCGGATCTGACAGTAACGAAAAAAACCGACCAAGTGCGAGTCGGACTCTCGTAAAGTAGAATTCCGCGCTTTCACGACTTCCTGTTACACATTTCCGTCCCATGTTACACATTTCCGTCCCATTTCACGAAATCACTCCCACAAATTGCAGGAAAGCGAGAGCAAAGATGTTACACACCAAAAAAGATAAAAGGACGGCAAAGATACGGCAGACTAGGCTGTATGGTCATAGATACCTTTGCCTTTTCCGCGCTTTTAAAGCCTGAAAAAAGGACGGCAAAGATACGGCAGACTAGGCTGTATGGTCATAGATACCTTTGCCTTTTCCGCGCTTTTAAAGCCTGAAAAAACGCGACTTCCTGTTACACATTTCCGTCCCATGTTACACATTTCCGTCCCATGTTACACATTTCCGTCCCATTTCACGAAATCACTCCCACAAATTGCAGGAAAGCGAGAGCAAAGATGTTACACATCAAAAAAACAACAAACACTCCAGATAACCTAAGCACAGTATATACAGGGTGTAACATAAAGGTGTGGTGATACTTTAAGGTGGGCTTGTACCCATCAAACTGAACAACTTTCTCCATGGAACCCATAGTCAAATCGCAAAAAAAATTTGAACATCCCATACTAAGTTGGCTGATCAGCTGATCGAGTTAGTATGGGAGAGCCAAATTTTTTTTTGCGATTTGACTATGGGTTCCATGGCGAAAGTTGTTCAGTTTGATGGGTACAAGCCCACCTTAAAGTATCACCACACCTTTATGTTACACCCTGTATATTAGTACTAACGTAACCTAAGCAAAGTAGATAGGAATTATAATTGCTACCCGACTGCCTAACAATGTGGAAATCACCTCGCACTTCCTAATCCATCAAATCGTTTTACTAAATACATAAAAAAAGATTTACGAATTTTAAGATTACTATGAGAACCATTAAATCACAATTATTCAGTGAAAACACTTTTTTTTTCAATTTAATCTATTTTGAAGAGATCGTATAGCTCTACGCTTATCTATAACATCTCCTTTTTCTTTAGCTTACAAAGTGAATAAAGAAAGCTGTGCCTATTTTTTATAACTTACAAGTGCATTTTCAATTATATCACTGAGATTACTCCCCCTGATGACTCGTTGGTGCGTCATAACATAGTACACAAACTAGGATTTCGCGGCTTGCATAAATGTATAAAGTTTCATTAGAATCGGCACATCCGTTTTTAAGGTATGGGAAACGATTTTGTGAATACGCTTTTGATTTTGCGATATTTTATGTAATTTTCAACGCAATATATGTTGCTGATAAATAAATGAACTTGAAATTGAATTGGACTTATTGACCTTAATAAGGCTAAATAATAACTACTTTTCGTCATCATAGGTATATCAGTATTGCGAACAGTAGCAATACGAAACGTATTTAATATCCCATAAATACAAACACCCAAAATTTACTACGCTTTTCTTAAGGAAAGTTTTCATTATGCTATGCAGAACACCCATTTTATGAGTGCTAAACAAATTTTGTAACACCCCAGCATACCTCTGAAGGTAACTAATTCGTCTGTTTCTCCTGTAATCTTCGACCTAAAACGAAAACTCAATAAACACATTTTGGCTTATTGATACAAATAACTTGTGTCATTTTACTGTCGCTACTACTCACCAACAGCGAGGGAAATCGCAAACAAAACGGCCAGTATCACGTTGAGTTTAGACATTTTCCAACCAGTCACTTCACTGTTGTTCTTTTAATATTGAATAGGCATAGTGTAGGGGCGCGCGGCCGTCCGGGGCGCGTTCGCGAGCGATCTGAATGGGTACCACTTCACCCCTCCGCCCGGGATGTAAGGGGTAAAGTGGGGGGAGCAGGAGGAGGGAAAACTCGAGCTATTATGCGCGGGAAATTGGGAAATTGTATGACTGGAACTAACACGAGATGTGCCGTGTATTGTGATGGAATTTACATTTTTGTTAAGGCCTTAAGATGGGTCATCATCATATCAGCCACAAATCGTCCAAGGATTTCCACGACGACCGGTCCTGCGCTGCCCGCATCCATCGAACATTAAGATGGGTCAAATGGCAATATTTAATTCAAATTATTGAAAGACTGTGTGAAGCTATCACTATGGAAAAATATATAATATACTTACACTTATAAAAAAACGATTTAATTGAATACAGTTTTAAAAATATTTTTGATGTAAAAAAAAATATGCTGTAGACCCTGTTTTTGGCATTAATTGTAGAATTTTTGAAAATAAATAGTTAATGTTGAATAAACCAACACACAAAAATCGGCGACTTTAACTTTCCTAACTACGAAAACCTATAAAGCAAAACACCTTTCATTATAATTGAAAAACTTTTTTCAAAACTTTTTACTTTTCTGCAGTAATAAAAACATGTAAAAATCGAGAATTGGGCGTTCGGTTTCAACGTAACAGCCGCGTTGAAGTGCGCATTGATTTGGACTTAAAATTAATAGACTTACGTTCGATATTATTTTAACACGTTTCACAACCTGCTCGGATTGAGTCATCTTAAAGCCTTAAGTAGGTTTACTTATTTGTTTAGTTATTTAATAGTTTATTGTACACAGGATACATAAATTACAGATTTTAAACATTAAGGTGATACAAAGGGTACAGCTTATTTATAAAGAATATTTCTTCTAGCAGACCTGGGAAAGAAGAAAGTTTTGACTGATAAGGCAGACACACAACCTTACCAAACAAAAAAAAAGTAATACTTAAAGTAATATTAAATAAATACTAAATTTTAACAGATATAGACAACAAATACATAAATATATAATATAATTATAGACCGATTTCAGTTTTACCTGTGGTTTCCAAAATTTTAGAGAAATTGATTAATATCAGGCTACTTAGTTACTTAAATTCATTTGACCTACTTTCCGAGTCTCAATTTGGGTTTAGGAAATCTAAATCAACTGAAGATGCTGTGACTGCTCTAAGTAATATTATTATAGATCAACTTGATGCAGGAAACAAATGTGTCTCAGTATTTTTAGACCTTAAAAAAGCTTTCGATACTGTCTCTGTCCCCATTCTTGTAAAAAAGCTTGTAAATTGTGGTATTAGAGGCCCTCCTTTGACTCTACTTGAAGATTACCTTAGTAAACGTAAACAAACTATTAAAATTGGTTCTTACATCAGTGATGAGGCTGACATTACCTATGGAGTTCCTCAAGGGAGTGTCCTTGGGCCAACCTTATTCTTAATATACATCAATGATCTCTGCAAAATGAAAATTAAGAATGCACACATTTTCTCTTATGCTGATGACACTGCTGTTGTTTTCTCTGGTAAATCTTGGAACACTCTTCGGACAGATGTTGAACAGGGTATGGCAAAGATTGCGAATTGGCTTGACTGTAACCTTCTCACCCTAAATACGAAAAAAACTAATTACATTTGCTTTACCATCAATAATCGTACTCAACCTGATACTAACTTCAAAATTAAGATACACAAATGTGGGAATTCCCTTGATTATAATTGCTCCTGTCCCGAAATTGAAAGGGTTGCTAATACTAAATACCTGGGTGTTTTTATTGACCATAGACTAAAATGGCACTGTCAAATAGAACATATTTCAAACCGAATACGTAAATTAATATGGATCTTTAAGATTCTACGCCATATTGTTCCAACTAAATATACACTTAATACTTATCATACGACTAAAATAAATCTACTTAATACAATTTACATTGCTATGGCTCAATCTGTTATAACTTACTGTATCCCGATTTGGGGATGTGCTCTAAAAACTAAATTTTTAGAGTTAGAAAGATCTCAGCGTTCATTGCTCAAGGTAATGTATTTTAAACCTTTTCGATTCCCAACTGAAACTCTATACTCAACATGCGAACTAATGACAGTTCGTAAATTGTATGTTATAAATACCATACTGAAAAAACATAAATCTCTCAATTTTACCCAGGATTTACTAAGTAAAAGAAGAAAGGACATTGTTGCCTATTCCAAGACCATTAGAACTAGTTTTGCAAGGCACCAGTACAAAACTTTATCAACCTTCTTATATAATACTGTGAACAAAAAACTTAATATCTACCCTACGACTCACAAAGAATGCAAAAAAACAGTGATCGAATGGCTGAAAAGTCTAAACTATGACGAGGTAGAAGACCTACTTACACACAAATCCTGATGACACTTGCAAATTTACTCCCTCACTATATCCTTCCCTGTCGCACACACTAACACACACACACACCCACCCACCCACACATACACACACACACACTCACACATACATATACACATACACATACACAAACACACAGCCGCGAGCTTGCGCCTTCTATAAACTACTAATTTTAAATTTAATTATTATTTTTCAATTATTATTACTATTTCTTTGAATCTGTCTTAGAGTAACTATTTATGTACCCTTGTTTTTGGTAAAGAAGAGCGAATACTTCTGACACAAGCAGTTTAACATTGCTTAAAAGAAGTATTCAGAAACTGTATACTATTTGTAAACTTAATGAAGAAAATAAATAAACAATATTTTATATAAGTACTTAAATATAGATAACAAATAGTATTAATTTGAATAGATAAATATATAGTAACTAATATAAATACATAATGTAAATACATAATGTAAATTGTAAATAATACATAAAAATGACACGGCTTATCAATTAACTTAATTATGAAATGTAAGGTACCTATTTTTGTTGTTTTAGTGTAGTTAAGTAATATAATATGACTTGCTGGCGTTTGGACATCCGTCTGTTTACAGCATGTACTTTTGAAATAAATAAATAAACTCAAGATGACAGAGAAAAATAGTGTTCTTTGAGTTTCATTTTAAAAGAGTATAGGCTCTCACAGTCACGAATTTCATGCGGAAGAGAATTCCACAACCTGACGGCATGAACAGAGAAGGAATAGGAGTAGAAGTCAGTACAGTGAGAGGGGATAATATGGAGGGACTTTTGGTGGGATCGGGATAGTTGGTCTGGCTGGCGCTTCCAAGTGAAGCGTTCGTGTAGGTAACCAGGGGAGGAAGGTTTATGAAGAATGTTAAACAGAAGACAAAGGATGTAGGAGTTCCTACGCAAACGAATCGGGAGCCATTTGAGCTGGGTTCGGAACTGGGAGACGTGGTCATACTTGCGCAGTCCAAATATAAATCGGATGTACAGGTTCTGCAGGCGCTCAAGCCTGTTGAGAAGTTCCTCGGTAACATCCAAGTAACACGAGTCAGCATAGTCAAGCTACGGGAGAATAATGGATTGAGCGAGTGAAATCTTAGTTTTTAAGGGCAAAAACCATTGGAGACGCTTAAGCGTATGAAAACAATAGTGTACTTTTCTGGTGACCTCATTGATATGGGAAGCCCATGATAATTTTGAATTAAAGATAAGACCTAAATTTTTTGCAGTATAACTAAACGGGATTATTGCGCCGTCATAAACAACAGCCTGGAATGTCTGTAATATCAATTTGTGTCAGCATGTGACTGCTACCAATTAGCATTGCCTGTGATTTTTTAGGATTGACTAGGAGATCACGTATACGTTTTAGATTTTTATTAATAAAATTTATAGCTATATTAAAACAGGAAGTCTCAAAGTGGTGATAAAGTTGCAGGTCGTCTTCGAAGTGATAACCTTAGTGGCTGTATCAATAAACATTGAAAAAAGGAGAGGAGAGAGGACGCCACCTTGTGGCACGCCCGCATCTAAACCGCACCAATCTGAAGACGAGTCTTCTGTTCGAACACATTGCGAACGGCCACGAAGGTAAGAATTAAGCCAAGCTATTGCGGAAGGAGAAAGATTAAAGGAATGAAGTATAGCAATAAGAACATCGAAATCAACAGAGTTAAATGCACAGCTGAAATCAAGAAGGTTCAATAGAGTAACCTGTTTGCGTTCCATCGCTAAGCAAATATTATCGTGACCTTCAGCAATGCAGTGATAGTACTATGGCCCGAACGGAAGCCAGACTGGAATTAAGATAGAGCTGCTTGTGGACAACATGCTCTAGAACTTTGGAGAGATATAGGAAGATAGAGATAGGACGAAATTCTGAAGGTGTTTATGGATTACTGGTTTTGGGTAGAGCGATAAAGTAGGCCTGTTTCCAGGAAGACGGAAAAGTACTGGAAAACAAGGAATAATTGAAAATATGGGTAATAATGGGTAGGATCTCAGGGAGAATCATTTTGATCATTCTAGAGCACATTTTGTCATTTATTACGGAGAAGTTTGTAGCGAGCAAGATTCAGTTCGGTGGGTCGCCTTTTGAAGCGTCGTTTCACCTTATTACGCTGAGCCATCATAAGTTTGATTGGCGCGGTAAGCCAACGAGCAGGTGTATGTAATTCTTTTTGCAAAATTGCTTATCATTGTAATTAAAAATAAAAAAGTACATACCTATTAAAAATAAAAAAGTACTTAACCTATTAAAAATAAAAAAGTACATACCTATTGCTCTGTGATCACCACCTACCTAGTCAAATCGCGCCAAGGGGAAAACAGCTTTTTAAAAACTAAATTTAAAACTAGTTTACAAACGATTCGTAGTTGGGTCGATGTAAGACTGACTTTTTATTACATGTAAAACTAAGAGCTAGGGCCTCAATCTACTCCAGAGGCTTACTATGCACTTTTGGTAGCCACAGCATTTATGCTTACTACGCGGTCTATATACTTATCTTTATTTTATTTTCGGCATGGCCCCCTAGACAAGTAACTATTTAGTAATCTGTGCCTAGACCTAGATGCACGTCGTGACCAACTCGATTAGGTACAATCTAGTCGGCCGTGGCAAGCGGCCATTGCGAAAAGGTAGGAGGTTGGATAAAGGTAAACTTAATTTATTGATATCTAATTAATATTTTATATCATTTATATAATACATTTCCTCACAGTCGAAATGAAAAGTAGAGTGTTTAACTCGGGCGAACTATTGGCGCCCTCACTTCGTTCGAGCGCCAAAAATATCTCGAGTGAAATGGGTCACTTTCTTCCCATGATTATCAATGTATTATTGGTATTAATCTCTATTTTCAGTACAGGTTATAAGAACAACAAAAAAATATTTTTGTCATTTGTTGTCATTCATTTCCTTGTGAATTTTATTTATGTATTGAGTTTGAATGGTAATTTAACTATAAATACATATAATTTATTCTGCTGGTGGATCTAGTGACTCTAAACCTGATATGGTATTCGTTAAAAGCAAAAGAGGTGAAGATGTTCTGTTACGAGCTGGTTAATTTGGATAGCTTTCGACGTTATTAAAACAACATTTGATTTATTAAAAGATGATAAGTCCTGAAATTCTTAGGTTTTTTTTTATTAATTGACGACAGCGAAGAGGATGACAGGATCTTGAGGGAAATGAAAGCTGAACTTGAAAATATGGCTGTTTTTTTAGAAAATTTAAATCTGTGCCGAATCCATTTGTACAGCTATACACAATTCATGCGGTTTATAACAGTACAGAGGTGTCGACGTATATTCTACCTGTATTTTTTACCCGACTGCAAAGGAAGGGTAATGTTTTTCGCGCGTATCTTGTATGTAATATTCTTTATTACCTCATATCTCCAGAACCGCTGAACAGATTTGCATAATTGAGGTATTGTTAGGTTCTTCTTAGCAGCCCAAGTGTTCTTAGATAGGTGACGTTAAAAAACATGGCGGCTGTGCGACGCCATTGGACTTAGTGATTTTTTTTTTACGAATACCACAATGTGGGTATCAAATTAAAGGGCTCAACACAAGGATTTCAAAAAGGGATATCATCATTATCATTACCGTAACGCTGATGTAAATAATACAATAAGAAAGTAAAAAATTAGTACTTTGCCACTATTTAGTAATCTGTGACTTTGCTCTTTTACTTTCTGAAAACGGTGGGGTGCCAATGTGACACGACCGGAAAAGGAAAAAAGGACCTAATATTTACATGCCCTTCAGCCAGACTAGAAACAATAACGCAAATGTATGTTGTTGCCCCTCGCCGGAATCGAACCGAACTCCTTCTAAACCATGCAAGCGACGGATTTTAATGGGGTTTTCATTGATATTTAGAGTATTTATTGCAAAGTGCGAAGCCGGGGCTGGTCAAAAATAAATAATAATACGTACAAATTTAGACCGGGCAGTTGTCGATTTAAGCAGTCACCTATTTGCTAAAGGTCAGGCTTACGTTGCTTTGAGCAGAGTGAGATCTCTCTCCGGGCTTGCTATTAGTTCTCTTTACCCTGAAAAGATACTTAATCAACCACATGACATAAACTCTTTAAATGAATTAACCGATTACGTAATTTGTCAAACTAAAAAAAATAACTAGTAATTTTTGTGTCCTTAGAAAAAGTGATTGAATTCCTACTTACAAATATGCACCTAAATAGTTCGATAGCTGCTTGGTGTTACATCTTCTCCGTCCATAGGTATTGTTTTAAA
The DNA here is from genome assembly GCA_947284805.1 of Coleophora flavipennella. Classification (NCBI taxonomy): domain Eukaryota; kingdom Metazoa; phylum Arthropoda; class Insecta; order Lepidoptera; family Coleophoridae; genus Coleophora; species Coleophora flavipennella. The sequence goes on along the minus strand of CAMYPC010000054.1, from coordinate 13,748 downwards.
AACGTTTACTGTTCTTTTCCTAGTTTTTTAGAGTTCCATATCAGATAACGGGACCCTATTACCAAGCCTACGATGTCCGTCTGTTTGTCCGACTTTTAGAAGGTTTTATCTGAAATTTTCACAGAATATTTGTTATTACGGAGGATTCACCAACAAATAATAATAACAGTCGGGTAATAAAGGGGGTTCCAAGGAACCCGACTGCGCCAGAAAAATGCTTATGTTTCGCGAGTGTATGTATGTAATATGTATATATACACTTACCGGCAAATTTAGCGGAACATAAAAAATCGCCCTGATTCAGGGTAGGCTCGAGCCCCTCGGTGGGGACATATATGAGCTGTAATGAATAATGATGATAATGATGAAAAAATTTGTGCGAAATTTTTTTATTTGAGATTACTGGCTGGTTATACTAGCCATATATTTTAGAACGAATAATTTAAAATTAAGAAAAATGTTGATATTCCGTTTATTGACTGTCACGGACATTTTACTCATTACGGTTGAAGGCGATTCATTAAAATTGTGTTGTTTTTATTAAGGCAAACGGGATTTTTGTAACTTTTGCAATAAATTAGGACGCCTTTGAAATTAATTAACGCATTAAGACAGATTTAACGGACTTAAAAAGGTCAGTAATACAAAGTATGAACATGACACAAAGTATGTTTTTAACATTATATCCAAAGCTTCGAGAACACAACAAAAAGTTTTTATACTACTTTCGGATGTCAGTACAGTCTTTTGATGAGTTGCTTGAAATTGTAAAGGAAGATTTATCTCCATGTGAAAATTATGTAGTACGGGATGTTGTTTCCGCAGAAGAAAAGCTCGTGATCACTCTAAGGTTAGTAATAAGGTATAAGTATATTAATGTATTTATAGGTTGGTATTTTAAATGACAGGATACAATCAAATTATCATCACTTAATTGTATTTATTATACTTGAAACTTATAAATTAGTTATGATTAACAATTTATGATTAATCATCTTGAAATAGTGCGAGACAGTCCGATTCTTGTGAACCAACTGTTGATGCCGGTGATGGCGATTGGGCGTATGTTGATGTGTTATAACCACGTTGATTAGAAATCGATGGTGATGCAGGATCATATTGCAAATTGTCTGAAAAATATTGTTGCCGTTGTGTGGTTGCAGTGAAATCTTGAAATGGGGCTGTTGGGTGGCGAGGTTGTTGATTTCATGTATTATATTGTGTGTAGCCATGCTGTGTCATATATTCAGGATATGTTGAAGGGATATGATGAAGAAGTTGTTGACCTTTTTGAATAACATTCATAATTTCAATTTTTACTTTAAGTCGATTGACCTCAGGTATTTTCAGAAGTTCCTTGTGCAATGACAAACAAAACAGTTTATCGTCATCAGACTCCGTTGTGCTGATTGTTTGCGGCTGATTCTTGGATGCTGATCCAATATTTTTTTTAATAATGGAAATAAATTCCGCATCTGCAGCACTAATTTTTTTCTTTTTTGGCTGAGAGCTTGGTGGTCTCATCACATCTTCACCGTCTCCTGAAAAATCTTGTTCAGCATCAGATGGCACATCAGACTTTTTCATGTTGCTGTCAGTTATTTTATTTCGTACGGACCGTTCTATGAACATCAACCGATTAAAATAAATGTAAGAATTTTTCCTGGAGGCTCCAGAACCAGATGGTTTATTTTTATTCTTCTTCATTTCTCGAACAAACGAATCTCGCAACCCTTTCCACTTTTTTTGGAGTTTGTCGCCTGAAACCAATAAAAATCAATAGCTAATAATTTTTTCCACATTTAATAGTTTACTGATAAGGAATTCATTTAAGTTTAATTTTGTTTCAGATATTTAGCTACCGGCTGTTATTTTGCAGACCTGCATTATGCTTATAGATTGGGAAAGTCGACAGTAATAGAAATAGTGCAGAAATCATGTGACGTCATTTGGAAGAAATTAAAAAATATAGTGATGCAAGAACCTACTAAAGAAAAATTCGAAGAAATTTCAAAAGTATTTGAAAAATACACAAACATTCCGAATTGTATTGGCGCCATTGATGGCAAGCATATTCGTATCATAAAACCAGTCGAATCTGGGTCGCTTTACTACAACTATAAGAATTTTCATTCTACTGTTTTGTTAGCTGTATGTGATGCAAATTATTGTTTTATCTCAGTAGATATTGGAGCATATGGCAAGAGTAACGACTCGACGATTTTTAAAATAAAAAAATAAAAAATAAAAAAAATTAAGAACTCAGTGTTTTATAAAAAACTGGTGGAAAATAGTTTAAATATTCCAGACCCAAAACCAATATCGATGATAGATACAACACCTTTACCTCATATAATTGTAGGTGATGAGGCGTTTAGTCTGATGGAAAATGTAATGCGGCCCTACTGTGGAAAATCGCTGACAAATAAAAAAAGAATTTTCAATTATCGTTTATCCAGAGCACGACGCTATATTGAATGTTGTTTTGGCATTTTGGTTAATAAATGGCGAATATTTCACAGACCACTGAATGTGCACATCGATTTTGCGGAAAAAATAATTAAAGCTTGCTGTGTTCTTCACAACTACGTGAGATTAAGAGATGGTTATAGGTTTGACAACACTTTGTACAATACATCACTTAATAGTTTGTCCACGGAAACAGTAAGACCTAGTGCAAGGTCCCGCAATACAAGAGATAGATTCGCTGATTATTTTGTTAATGAGGGATCACTGCCATGGCAAAACAAAATGATATAATTATTTTTTTCTGAATCATACGTATTTTAATAATTGTACGGATCCCTGCATAATACCTGGTACGACTCGCACTTGAAATAAAAACTATTCACTTTACCTAAAACTTTCTTTTTTTCTTCGGAATCACCAGCTTCACTAAAAATTTCTACCAATTCTTCCCAACTTCTGCGTTTTAAAATTCGATTTGAGTAATCTGGAGATTCCATGTCCCATATAGCCACCCTCTTCTCCACTTCGTCGATAAACAGTTCGGTGTCAAAGCTATCACGCTCCATTATGTCCAATTACGTCCACTCGCGGCAACTATCGCGCTCGTACTGGACGGAGCAATGGCATATCTAGTATCTCGACTCGCGCGTAGAATGCGCTGCAATCGCGCGAGTCGAGGTTCTCGCGACTTGCACGCGATTTACGCGCGAGTGGCAAAACGCGCTACTGCATGTGGACGGAATGTATGGAGCTCTAGTATCTCACAATCGCGCGATTCGAAACGCGCGACTCGAATCGCGCGTAAATCGCGTCATCTGGACAAGCTCTAAGGGGGCATAGAAGGCCTTATTGACATATTAGAGGGTAGAAAGCAAAAGCCCCAGAGACCTGCAGTTGATACTACTGGTGCAGATGCACAGGCCTTGGCGGAGTATAACAAAAATTTAAGCGAGTACTGCAGACTAGAGAGTACTGCGCTGCTGTTGATCACAAACAACATCTCTGATGATATGCTGGATAAGGTTTTACGGTTCTCCAATCCGAAACATGTGTGGGATGAATTACACAGACTGTATGAAGGTGCAAATGATGACCGTATGTATGCAGTGTGTATGGAGTTCTTCAGGCTGAAGAAGGATCTCAACGATGACATAGCTACACACATCTCAAAGCTGAAAAATATGTGGCACAAACTGAACCTAGAGCTGTTGAAAGAAGACCAGGCCAAATTTGGCCTGGTCCTGATTTACTTTTGATATGCAAGATTTTAGACGCTTTGCCAGAAGAGTATTTCAGTTTTAAATCAAGTTGGATGCTGATGTCGAAGAAGAATCGGACTGTGGAGAATGTGACCAGTCAGCTGTGCGCTCATGAGAGAGCATTGTCCAGTGCTCAAGGAACCACAACTTCATCGGGTGCAGAGGCTTTAATTGCTGGTACTAGCATGAAGAGTAGCAGGAAACAAAAGTCAAACAAAGTAGCAACCAAGACTTACAGATATTATACATGTAATGAGGTTGGCCACTTAAGAAAGGATTTTCCGAAGAAAGGAGACAAGGATGGTGGTGAAGGAGGACGCTGCTCTAGCAATATGTTGCTAATGCAGGTCAGTGCGACGGACGGCACAGTGAGTGATCGCGAGCATTGGTTTGTATACAATGGCGCAACACATCACGTCACTATGCGTGAAGATTTGTGTGAAGACTTTAGGTACTTCGTCGAACCTCACAGTTACCACAGCAGATGGGAATACAGTGAAGGCTGTAGGAGCAGGATCTATTCGGTTCACTACAAAGAATGGACAGTTCTACCTTCGCGATGTCTGGATGGTACCGTCCATCAGTAAAAACTTGTACTCAGTGCTTGCGGTACAGGACCGAAATCCAGGAAGCCTGTTCAAGTCACGTATGACCTCATGTTCAATGATGATTGGTGGAAATGGAGTTGTTACAGTGACCGGCATCAGGGAAAGATATGGTGGGCTATACCCTGCAATGCATTGCCGTGAAACCAAGCGCTCCAGGAGTGAGCATGTTGGATACGCTGCAGCTGTACCATGAAAGATTTGTCCACCAAGATAAGAGGCATGTCAAGGGACTCCTTGAACGGGAACTACAATTGAAGGTGACAAACAAAGGAGACCTTTGCGAAGGTTGCATCTTTGGGAAGACACACAGAAGGAAATTTGGCACAAGAGAAAAAGCCACTGCTCCCGGTGAACGGACACACTGTGATGTGTGCGATCCGTTTCCACCTTCAAATCTGAAGTACCGGTATTTCGTGCTGTTCAAAAACGAATTCACGCGTTACTGTCACATCTATTTTATGAAAGAGAAGTCAGAGGTGTTCGAGAAACTGAAGCTAATGCTAGCTGAAACTAAAGTAAATGGAATTACTGTAAAAGAGTTTCTTAGTGATAACGGTGGAGAGTTCGACAATGAAAAGGTCAGGAATGAACTGATGCAGCATGGAATACACCAAATGTTGACGATGCCCTATACGCCCGAGCAGAATGGGTGTAGTGAACGTGATAACCGCACTATCGTCGAGTCAGCTAGAGCTTTGACGCATGCTCACGAGCAACTACTTGATCATTTGTGGGCTGAATTAGTAAATACTGCTGTTTATATTCTGAACAGAACAGGGCCAACCAGCGTTGTCCAGATGAGTCCGTATGAACTTTGGTTTGGTAAAAAGGCACAAATTAAACACATGAGGATTATTGGCTCGGTATGCTATGTGCATGTACCAAAACAGAGAAGGAAGAAGTTTCAAACAACACAAAATAAGATTGGCTTTAACACGAAGTGATGAAGATTTATATAAAATAATGTTACATTGTTATACCTAAAAAATTACATCGAACAAATCAAGATGAAAGCAAACCCATACACCTTATATTTTTTCCATGTTCCTGGAACTTTTAAAAATATATTCGCAATAAAACTGATGTTTTCTTGGAAAAAAAATGGCAAATAGCACAAAAACCCTAAGATGATTTATACAACACAACCATAAGATATGACGACCTTTAATATGTTTTTTTTTTATTTGTTGTACATACTAGCCATGACAAAATTTATTAGAGTTCGAGAGGTGCAACCTTCAGGTCTTTGACCTGCGAGGTGGCACCTCCACAAAATTTTATCATGGCTTAGTTAACATTTATAAAGCGTGAAAATATTTTTTAATTATTATTATTATAATTATTTTTATCAAAAATGGCCTTTTAGTTTTGTTTTTAACTGTAAAGGCGATATCAAAATCTGATTCAATAAAACCTTCTGTAACAACAAACGAAAGACGACAATGCGAAACGAACTAGAGAGGAATCGAGAGAGGTTTGAGTTTTTATAAAAAGCGTAAAACTTTGTTGTAACTTATCGCTTATTATTGGGTTGCTTTTTTCAATAACTTTTACCCTACTGCACCAGAACGAGGGTTATGTTTTAAGAGTGTATGTATGTATGCTTTTTTATTTCTTTGGCATGGTTTGTAGCCTAAACGGTTTGTTGGATTTATTTTTCAATAACTGAGACCACAGGAGGACCGACCCCGCTTTTCACCCAACTGTGCCGGAATGAGGTTTATGTTTTTCGAGTGTATGTATGTATGTACATCTTTGGCACGCTCTGCAGCCTAAACGGCTTGATGGATTTTGGAGTGCGAGGTGTCGTTGCGTTACATTCGGCTTGATCCCGTGAGCGACCTAGGATACCGACCCTACCAATACCTTTGTACCCGACTGAGTTTTTATGCTATCTGGTTTTACATTATTATCAATTTTATGAATAATACAATACACAGATTAATTATAATTTAATAATGTTTTCATTCACTTGAAAAATCCTGATAGAAATAAGAAAAGCAGAGAGGAAGAAAACAACGGGCAAGAAAGGAACAGAAAGCACTCGAGTACTGCGTGCGTTCGTTTTTCTTATCTGGGTATTATAACAACTCAAAATAAGATTGGATTTAACACTTACACCATAAACATAATAAAATACATCGAACAAATGAAGATGAAAGCAAAACCTCGCACGTTGTATTTTTTCCATGTTCCTGGAGCTTTTAAAACTGTATTCGCAATTAACCCAACGTTTTCTTTTTAAAAATTGGCAAATGGCACAGAAACCCTTAAGATGATTTATACAACACAACCATAAGATATAACTACCTTTAATTTTTTTTTTTTTTTTTACTATCCATGATAAAACTTATTACAGTTTGAGAGGTGCAACCTTCGGGTCTTTGACCTGCGAGGTGGCACCTCCACAAAATTTTATCATGGCTATCAAACATTTAACGGCGATTTTTACTGTAACGGCGATATTTTGATAGTTCCTTTGGGAACTGACTCAATAAATCCTTCAACAAACGAACAAGAAAATAATCGTAAAAAACATATAACTACTCTCTAATTATTGGATTTCTTTTTTCAATAACTAAGAACACATGAGGACTAACCATACTTTTTACCCGACTGCGCCAGAAGGAAGGTTATGTTTTTCGAGTGTATGTATGTATGTATATCTTTGGCACGCTCTGCAGCCTAAACGGCTTGATGGATTTTGGGTGTATTTTGAATTGCGAGGTGTCATTAGATTCATCTTGATCATTGGTATCCTTGATACCGACGCTACCAGACCTTTTTACCCGACTAGCCAAAAAGAAGGGTTTAGTTTTTATGCTGTCGGGTTTAAACTATTATCAATTTTATGAATAATACAATACACAGATTTATGTACTTAAAAAGTTTAAACTGACTAGCTAATACGGCTTTTCTCTGTTAGAAATTTAAATAAATTTTACTTAATTCTATGTTGCTGAGTTTTAAATTTATACGTAAGTAAAACTTGGCCCATAGCTTGGTGAAAATATTTTTAACACTTCTTTTGATCTTATCAGAAAGGAATAGATAGAATTAGTAAAGCCCAGACCAAGTTTTGTACCAGGAAGTTAGGGTACTGGTGAGGAGCAAGACTGCTTCTTTCGTCATTATAGCGATTACTTTAGTGTAAATGCTAGCCGCGCTACGCTCCACCCTGGCACTTTCAAGGCCCGCACCAGGGAAGCCGTCGGGAAATAATGTACGCATTCGCCCATATGGACAACGTTTTTTGACTGTCTTAAGAGGGTGCGCGGTGGACATGAATTTTCTCCAGATCCCTCGGGAACTATGTCAGGATATGCTTATTAGTAAATCATGTCATTTCCCACCCCCTCAACCATCTCTGTACAAAAAATCACACAATCCATTGTTCCGTTGCGATGTTCCCTCAGGAACTGCATCGGCTTATGCTATTTTCACGGGATAAAAAGTAGCCTGTGTCTTCCTCGTGACACAGGCTACCTGCATGCCAAATTTCATTAAGATTGGTCAAGGCGTTGAAGCGTGAAAAGGTAAAAAAAACAAACATTTTCACATTTATAATATTAGTAAGAATATCAAGCAACTAAAGTTTAGACTTTAGAGACATCGCGTCGTTTGAGCCAATCTTGTAAAGCAAGATTTTTCTCCGACTATCAAGAGGTTAAACGGAAATCGACAGCTGATAATACCGGAAAACGTAGAGTAGCCGGGCCTCCCACGCGGTGGACCGACGACCTGGTGGAGATCGCGGGAAGCCGATGGATGCGGGCAGCGCAGGACCGGTCGTTGTGCAAATCCTTGGGGGAGGCCTTTGTCCAGCAGTGAACGCTTTTCGGCTGAAATGATGACGATGATGTTGGAAATGGACGAAATAACTTGATGTATACTTATAAAAATCATTTGCACTGGACGGATATGCGAAGGGACGGATATACTTACAGATAGCAATTATGACGTACAAAGGATTTTGGGAAATTCCCACGAGAAGCAATCAACGGCATCCGAGCGGACTACGCCGCCGCTGGGCATTCTATTACGAATTGATGTTTCTAGAAAACTAGTTTGCCAGAAATTAAATTTAAGACTCATGTCAAAAAATACCTGTATACTCTAGAGGATATTATAATAGTAGTTTAGAAAACTGTTGTATAATGAGGGGTATTAAAACGAGAGTATGAGTTTAAGAACCGAGCCTTGGCGAGGTTTTTGTGTCATACGAGTGTTTTAATACCTAGTTATGTGCAGTTCCATACACTACTTCATCTAATCTCATACTTTGGATTGAATCAACTGAACAACAGAGATCAAAGATAAGAGTAAGAAAAAATATTCCTACGAAATTCAAGTACTTACCTACAACAAAACGTGTCATAGCGCCAAATCCCAGCACATCACCGCGCTTGCGCTGAAGCGGACGCTGTCACAGACAGGTAAAAACAATGCTTTCACTGATCTCAGACATTTTTAACAAGGATGAAAGTTATCCACGAAATTCAGTAACTACAACGTATTCTATGAATGGCGCTAAAACCTAGCACATCAGGGCGCAAGCGTTAAAGCAGGCGCTGTCACAGGCAAGTAAAAATTGGAATGAAAACTTTTTGTAATGCTGTAAAAATGGCGCGAACCGCATGTGCGTACTAATAAAAAAAAAAGATATGGACTTCGTTGGTGTTATTAACTTTTTGGATTAACTTGTATCGTAATGGAAAAAAAATACTTTAAAACATTATTTTGTTGAGAAATAATGTTATAGTGAATTTTTTTAAATTTCGGATAAAATAATATATTATGTAAATGACAAGGATATAAGTACTAGACCTCCAACAAATACCATAACCTGAGCCTGTAATCAGAATAATGACATTATTTGTAATCTATCATCATCATCATATCAGCCGAAAAACGTCCACTGCTGGACAAGGGCCTCCCCAAGGATTTCCACGACGACCGGTCCTGTTCTGCCCGCATCCATCGTCGGCTTCCCGCGATCTTCACCAGGTCATCGGTCCACCGCGTGGGAGGCCCGCCTACGCTACGTTTTCCGGTGCGCGGTCGCCACTTAAGAACTTTACTGCCCCAATGGCCATCTGTTCTACAAGCTAAGTGCCCTGCCCACTGCCACTTCAGTTTAGCGATTCTGTGAGCTGTGTCGATAACTGTTGTAATCTATAGACTAAGATTAAGTTTTAATACACTACTTAAAAGTGTGTGTAACATCTATTTAAAATACTTTGGAATTTTGGAGAAAAACTGAAAGCGAGTGACGAGTGCGTCCAAATGGTCGGAGAAATAAAAATGACGGAAATTTTGTATTTAAATGACGAAGTATGGATGAGAAAAGACGAAAAGTTGTCACGAAGAAAAGACGAGACAACCAGGCGCACCCACATCGCTGCACAGCACACATGGCACGAAGGGGGAATAGCAGCAGTACCTCCAGCAGGTGCAGTCGTCTGGGGATGACTGGTATTTGTTGAATTGTTCTGTTATTATAGATTGTCGTCGAATGAAAGTATTGCAATGACTTCTATATTACTGGCGAATTATTGACTTGTCGTTGGTATAATTACGACGAAAACGAGGTTTTTGCCGGACGTATCAACTCACTATTATCTCACAAACAGCAGTGGAGCAACAACTACATTGAAATTACTTCTTATCGAATACTTACAGCAGTTTTAGAACTCACGATAATAATAATTCTTTGCTACAAAATTATTTTTCTCATTATTTCAATAAAATTATCCCACTGGTGACATTTGTTCAAAACAAGAGAATGTCAACGCTATTATATATTCAAATTACGAAATAATTACGTCAGAGTTTGCTTCTTTTTCATGAAAGATGAAGAAGATTGAACTATAAACAAAAGAGATTTTACATGTCTCACCACAGACTTATATTGTCTCACTCAATAATTTGAAATAAAATCATACTAATATAAAAAAGCAAATATGTTTGTTTGTTCCACTTTCACCTCTAAACGTTATTGAATAAAGTCATACTAATATAAAAAAGCAAATATGTTGGTTTGTTCCACCTTCACCTCAAACGGCTGAACGGATTTGAATGAAATTTGGTAGGTAGATAGATCAAGCACTGGATTAACACATTGGCTAATTTTTATATCGGAAATATGCATGGTTCCTGTGGGATAAGTAATAAATTCGCTCTAATTCAGGGTAGGCTCGAGCCCCTCGGTGAGGACGTACATATATGAGCTGGTGTGATGAAGTAATAAATATTGCATAAAAATTATTTCACGACTGACCGGCTAAACGGATTTGGATGAAGTTTGTTAGGCAGATAGGTCAAGAACTGGATTAACACATATGCTAATTATAATAAACAAGCCTTTTCCCGCGGCTTCGCCCACGTGGACATCGTTTTTATGACTGTCTGAAGGTGACCATGAGTTTCCACCAGATTCTTCGGGAACTATATCGGACTATTCTGATTAGCAGTCTTTGTCACTTCCCACTCCCATCAACTATTTTTATGCAAAAAAAATCACGTCAATCAGTTGCTCCCATGTTGCTCCGTTGCGATGCCGACGTGCGCCTGCGTGAAAATATATATCGGGCTACGCTAATTATTAAGTCCGTCAGAGCAGCCATGATCGTTTCGTCCTGTGTAAATGTCTATAATGTGAAAAAAAAAGTTTCACTTTTACCGTGGTTTCATAAAACCACACAATACTTTTTTAGTAGTCTTATGTCATTTTCCACCCCCTCAACCATCTCTGTGCAAAAACAATCAACAGCAACAATCCGTTGCTCCGATCCGATGTTATAGAAATCAACCAAGATTTTTGATGTGTAACATCTTTGCTCTCGCTTTCCTGCAATTTGTGGGAGTGATTTCGTGAAATGGGACGGAAATGTGTAACAGGAAATGCGAACGTTTTTTAATTCTCGAAAACTAAGGTTGTCATAGCCATGCCGCCTAGTGTGATGGCAAAGGCAAAGATGACATACTACTATTCGAAGGGTCGGCCCGTGAATGTACGACCCGATAATTAATTAATTTCATAAGTATTTTGTCACATGTTACACATCACATGCGAGTACTGTAGGTCTCGTTTTTTTTTCAAATCCTTCTTGAACTGTTTCGGACTATGCTATTTTCACGGCATAAAAAGTAGCCTATGTCCTTCTCCATGACACATGCCAAATTTCGCCAAGATTGGTTGAGGCGTTAAAGCGTCAAGATGTAAAAAACAAACGAACAAACACATTTACACATTTACAATTTCAGTACGGAGTGTTAGGTTTTTGTTTTAAATTTTGCCATTTTGGCACCATCATCGTTTCAGGTCATATAAGTCCCCACCGAGGGGCTCGAGCCTACACTGAATAAGGGCGTTGAGGTGTTGAAGCGTAAAGAGGAAACAAACTGACACATTTTCACGTTTATTGTACTAGTTTATTTTCTAAGCCCGCCTGGCTAGCTCTAGCTACTACCATCTTATCTAAGTCTTGCCGCCAAATATCAATGTTGATATCATTGGGTGTTCCGGCATGAAGATAAGATAGCCAGTTCCCCATTGCGTTGGGGAATCTTGGTAAGCCCGCTTCGATCTTCGGCAACATCGTCACTTACCACCAGGTGAGATGTTGTCAAGGGTTTACCAAATGTGCATAAAAATTTTTTTAAAAAAAACTAAGTTAGGATAACAGGACGGACGGACATTCCCTCTCGTATATCTACCAGATACGCTGAACTACCAGGTTTATGATATAGCGTCCTCACTCACCGACAGCTAGGTCATATAGTGAGGGCCGCTATTCCTGCCAACACCATAAGGTAAAGACAAGGACCAGTTACGGTAGGTCTTGCCGCCAAGACGCTTGTCCCGCTACTCTGCAAGGCGAGTGCCTCGTGGAAGAGAACCACTGCCTACTGTCCAGGTAGGTCCCGGAGCTGTAGGCGCGCTAACCTCCCGCGGCTTTCGCTGCTGGCGGTTCGATCCCCGCTCGGGACGCCAGAGAAGCTGGCTCCCACATATCCGGTGTGGTACCGGAGCTATATGCACGCTCACTTCCCGTCGCTTATCGCACAGCCAGACAGCCAGCGTAGGCTTAGTGAGGGCCTGGCCACAGCCACTAGCAGCGCGAATTGCGACGCGATTTGCGACGCGATTTGCGGCGCGACAAGCGGCGAGCGGCGAAAACAAATGTAGGAAACTGTATGAAGTTTTTTTTAAGCTATTGCATAGCTTTTATCGCGGGCTTTGAGCGCGGCGACCGAATCAAGAAATTCCGTAACGAAAAAAACCTAACACTACCGCGTTCAAAAAAAACTTACAGTGCCATCTATTAGCGATTTGCGGTACTAAAAGGACAGTCAATTTTACTGGCTCGGCCGAGCGTGACGTAAAGTTACCGCGTTCTAAAAAAACTTACAGTGCCATCTATTAGCAATTTGCGGTACTAAAATTTTTACTGGTGTAACTTTCTTAGTGTTAAAGTTGATAAAACATGCTATGCAATAGCTTTACCGCGGCAGTCCCCGAGTGCCACACGTCTTTGTTTATTTATTTATTCACAATTGGTAAGCCCTTGGCATCATCTCACCTGATGGTAAGTGACGATGATGCCGAATATAGAAGCGGGCTTACCTAGATTTCCCAACGCAATGGAGAACTGGCTATCTTATCTTCAAGCTGTTAACACCGATGTTTGGCGGCTAGACTTAGATAAGACGGTGGTAGCTAACCAGGCGGGTTTGGAAAATGCCCTACCACCAACCAAACCGAGTCTTACAAGATGACCCCACCGGGAATCGAACCCGAGACCTCCTGGTGTAGAGCGAATGGACTAACCATTACGCCACGGAGGCGGTTAAAATGCCACAGCTACCGGCGGCGACAGCGCGGCGAGAGCCCAGCGATTCGCGGCGGCGGCGTGCGAATGAAACAAAATATGTACTAGCCAGTATCGAGGCGACCACAGCTAAGAGCGGCGCTCGCGGCGACAGGAGGTCGACGTATTCGCCGCGGTCCCATATTCGAGCTGTGGCATAATAATAATATAATTAATTTATTCGACCAACAAAGGATCACAATAGTGTTAGTAACTTATTCTAGGACTTAGACTAGTGTTAGTAATATACACAGTTACATTTACATTACATGAAATTTATTTACAATATCACCACTGTTATCGGCAACGTGAACCAAGCAGCAGTGGTTGGTTCACAATTGCTCAATACAATCTATTGGCGAACATAGCCAGGATGCTATTGGCGCCACCCCGCACTCGACGCACCAGTGACGCGCATCGCTTGCGCATGGTAGCGTAAAAGCAGTCTACTCGCGCCTCCGCGAAAATCCCTGATGCGCTGCAGTATCGGGGCAGCCCCAGCAGCACCCTGAATGCATTGTTATATTGGATACGTAGGG
>CAMYPC010000053.1:0-54409 GCA_947284805.1 Coleophora flavipennella | reverse complement strand
AATTATTTTGACATTAGAGTAATCGTTGTTCATTAACAGAACTGTCAGCGAGAGGGCTGTAAGAAGGGGATTAGAATTTAGTCTTCAAGTTTTGTAAGACGGGCACTGAAAACGATTTATCAAAATTGAGACTTCTAAATAAATATCTGGTTGTTTATTCTATTTATTTTGTACTCTTGTGTCCGATAAAGGAGGAAGTTGATGTTGTTAGCCAAATTTAAAACTAATATGTAATAAAATAAATTTTATTTGAAACGATAACAATGGTTTACAATATCCGTTTTTTTATTCTCTATTGGTAAGCTTGTACGATAATAACTGCAAGTAGTAAAAAAATCTATTTATATTGTTGGTCCGTTATAAGAGATGAAGTTGATGTCGTTAGCCAAACTTTAGAATAATCTAAATATATATATCGGAGCGCAAGGACGTGGCGCCATCTATGCATGCGTCGAAGCACCGTGTGTTTTAACAGGATGACTCTTGATCCCGCAAGTTAGACGTCTTTTTTCAAAGTGAAAAATACTTGGAAATAGTTCGTCATTAAAATTCAATATTAGGAAAGCTCAAGACTAACAAAGTAATTCGAGAGTAGTCTTGATTTTATTTTGGAATTGTTCTTCATTAGGTCACTATCATAATTCAACTAACGCAATTGGCCATCAGGCAATTATATGGTGAAATTTTACTTGAAAATACGGGAAAATTTTTTTAGTCGCAAGTAGGTCAATCACTTGTCAGCATTCAAAATAAGCCAACAAATTTATTATAAGAATGAGCCTATAAGTAGCCATTCAATTCGTTTGAGTGTTGACCATGATTTCGATTCCAATCATGTGATTGCTGTGCGTACATTTTAAATAACTTCATTGAGTTCTGTCAATATCAATAATTTTGTAACTAAGATAGCATTGAAAGTTGACAGGTACTTAAGATGGTACAATCGGTGCTTATAGACTATTATTTTTCATCCTATTTTGCAGAATATGTACTGCAGTTTTGGGTTCAATTGTAATCCAAGTCAGGTCACTTTGTGCTGGGATTAAACACAAAATAATACTTTAATAAAAATAAAATAAGCGACAAAGTTTGGTAAGACCAAATGTGCATGCTTTAAGCGGTCATGCCAGACATCAAATGTTTAAATGAAAAATTTAATGTGTCAAAAATAACTCTTGATTAGCAAACCATGATATTAATTTCAATGTTTCAATAATTTTATACTGAAAACGAAAAAAACGAATACAGAATAAAATGATTGCTTAGTTACTTAAATTTCCCGCGAGTTAAATGCCCTTTTGCTTCTGTAAAGTTAATTATAAGTCGATGCGCATGCGCAAGTTAACTGTAAGAAAGAATACTCTGTTTACTATAGAAATATAATATAAGGCTGACAAATGATGAGAAATTGGGTATAACTCCTTGTCGAAATATTTTAATTATAATCCAACAAAATAATAACAAGCTGTGAAAGTCAATAGGGTTTTTTACTTAAGTTTAATAAAAGATTTAAAAAAAAATTAAGACCTAAAATTAAATATTTTTTTAGTTACCCTATCCACAAGACTATCAAAGTTTACTTTTTTCCCACTTTATGTCATTAAAACCCGGTTTTTTCTCCCTAAAATTGAAAAAATCTATTAAAAAGTATTTTCAATCGGATCAATAATAATTTATCTTTCTGACAGTATTTTTTATCAACATTTGTATGTTGATAAAAAATATTTGTAAATCAAAATCTTTGCTCCTACACTCAATAAGTCATCATGTCAATAAAAAACTCATTTCAATTGTACAAAACTTTAGGTACAGTCCTAGTTCAGAAGGTAATTAAGGTTTATTGAGCCTTTAATTGGTGTATTGACTCTCTCTACCAATGAGGTATATAAGCCTAGATTTTGAGCATCTTTGACAGTTGAACCAACGGCACAGCTTGAATTATTGCAAGACAAGATGTCTCAATCGTCATCCTCATCATCCTTCGCGCCATCTAAGAATTCGGCGTTCTCGCGCTACTCGCGGCATGACAACAAGTCGATGTGCATCGTGCCGAAGGAATGGAAGAAATATCCACAGCAAACTGTGGAAAACGTGCTGCAGGTCAATCTTGTTAGTCATTGGAACATTTACAAGAAAGTAGAGGGCACTGTTGTCCAAATCGGCGACGTCGCAGCCAAGCTGGAGTACAACGACAAACGCTTATGGATGAAGCGCTACGGTGATGTCAGAAGCAACCCACACCCTCGAGAATATGCTATTACCTACGTGGACAAATACGGCCTACAGAAAAAATAGATTGTTCCATTGAACGTTGACCTATAAGGCTCAAGAAACTGCCCTAGTTGGTTCGATGTCCGACGCACAACTTTCCATGATGTCTTCGGGTTTTAGAAGAACATCCATTTCTTGTGGTGTGTAATTTATCGTTTATTTCTTTTTTTATATTTTGTAAATGGTCTAGAGCCAGAAAATGGGCTTATGTCTATTGCTTTGTACTCGGAAATAAAATATTGTAGTTTTAAGGACGCTCATTGTTCTGACTCAAAACGTTTAAGCAATAAACACTTTTTAGTAGATTTTATAGAAATCTAACTTTTGTATTTGTCCTTATGACGCAACTCATCGAGCTGAATCAGAAAAGACATAGGGTTCAAAAGTTTATAAATGTATGTATGTATATTTATACGATAGAACGCGGCTTGTCACGACGATAACCTCTACAATTCTAAACAGATCGTGATTAAACTCAACATACTTTTTTTTTTGACGATTATGAAGGTCAAGTTCAAGTATGTGCTTGATCGGTCAATTATTCTAGAAATGACAGTACTTTGAAATTTTCAAAATTTTGAAAAATCGTACTTTTCCCGATTCCCCTTGAAATAAGTTTTGATTGGCACAAGTTATCAAATTTCTGTGAATTACATCTGAAAGATTGTTAGATTAACTTCAATTGGCATACCAATACACATCTCTAGACCAAAAAATTGTCCATTTTAGTATTCATTCAATAAAATTTTGCTCTTGCATTCGTTTTAGAAAAGTTCTAAAAATCTCATTGAAAAAAGTTTGTTCATATCATAACACAAAAGTGAATGTTAAGAAGTAAACAAAATATAGAAATCAAATGCCTAAAATTTAAGTTATTCTGTGCAATTAGGTAATAGGCGATTTTCTATATGTTTTGCTTAACATGAAATCAACTTCCATTTTGTCTGCCAAATGGCCTTTTTTTAAAATTAATCCTTTTGTTGATCTTTGCCACCTTTCAGAAATAAACTAACACTTTTCTTACAGAACGCGCACACTTGTTTATCTGAATAACCTTGACACCAATAATAAACAATAAAAACAGAAGCGTTCCACATGTTAGCCGAGGTGAATGACCGGCTAATCGACGGCCATTGGCAGCTATGCAAGCGCACAATCAAAGCTGTCATACAAACATTTCATGAATGAAGTTGACCTTCAAGTGTTGAAACGATAAATAAACCGTGTCAGTACGATGACTTCATAATAGTCAATAGGACGGAGCTTATTGACGAGTAGAATGATTAGAATCTGGCACTTGCTAATGTAGTGACTTCAAGATAATTCTCTTAGAAAAGACGGTGATTATCTTAATCAGGAAAGCTTAGTCAGAAAAGTACGTTACTCGTCGAACGAGGTCAATGTCTGCTGATTATACGAGTCAACAAACCTAACCTACACTAAGCGTCTGCTATTTTCAAGCCCGTACGAACTGCGAATACATTATGGTCTTGATCTTGACCAAAGTCGTTTCGATAATTGATATCTGGAACAAAAATTGACTGGCAAGGATATAAACGCTAATGTAGACTATTATCACTTTTAAAAGGGAAACGCAGTCGCATCAGTTAGACGTCTTTTTGAAATTCCTTGAAAAGTAGGTTTTTAGATTTCGCAGATTATCGGAAAACAATGTCTGAGTCCCGTAAGGAAACTCCATTTTACACAAAAAAAAAGTAGAAATATCATCCCTAAAGAGTGGGGTTCGTATCCTTCGGCGACTCTGGATTGTATCGTATATACCAGTCTTAAAGAACACCAGAGCCGTTACAATACAATCGAAAGTGCTCCTGTTACGATTGGTGAGGTGCCAACAAAAGCGAGAATCTACGGAGACAATGTCTGGTTCCGTAAGGAGTCTGACCAGTCCAAGAAACCGAGTACTTTTGAGTATTCTTGGGTATGAATCGATAACTACGCGTGCAAGCATAAGTGAAATATTGTGTTGTGTAAGACCTGTTAGAAGCTTGTCAGTGACTTTGATAGACTGTGATAGATAGGTCCAATAAAATATGCTTTTATAAAAATAAAAGTGTTCACTTGTAAGCGTGTTTTTGTTCCCAAACAAATTTTTTCTGCAAAGTTGTTGACGAAAGATAACCCGTTTATTATATTTACATTTGTAGATCGATGATTGGCGTATCACATGATTAACAAGTAAACTAATGAACGCAATTGAGTTACAACCTTTTTGTTTATCTCACTAGCACTGACATAACCAATAAACATCACGATGCAACTACCAGCTGACCGGATTTAAGTCGATAAGGCAGTTGCGAGCGTAAGCTTAGTCTGATGGCTCAGAGATGGAACTAGTGTCTGTTGTACCGGATCCCAAACTGCCCATCACTTATTAACTTTTTACAGGATTTTCACTTTAGGTAGGTATGACTATAGATACTGCGCTGTATTATTGGTCGTAACGAGTCCTTGGTCAAGGTGTGTGAAATTAAGACGAGTCACATACTTAGAGTAGAAATAGACAAATTATCATGATATGCTAATTTTTGTGCTTTTAGAATCACCTCTAGGCTTTGAAAGTCAATTCAAGGATAACCAGACTTTATTTCCCTCCAATAAAAATTGAATTCGATAAATAATGACTGCAAATAACAAAAGAAAACGCGGGTTATTGTTATCGAACACATGCCAAGTAACATTGTATCGAGATGATTTATTACGTCAACACGGTATTGAATACCTCACTAATTTCCATTTATGTGTTAACCAAAAATACTTAAAGTTACTTTATTAGTTTACTAACCAGCTGATGCATCGATCAGCTGAACAAATCAGACCTACGCCATCTGTCGTAAACAAGTGAAGATTTCAGAGCGCCACGTGGGAATGACCTGACGTACTGCGGCGCGGGGGCGAATCAATTAGTGAGTGCAACAGTTACCATCTTATGGGTGTTGTGTTGCACATTCAACTCGTTTCAAACCTCATTTGTCACTATTATATTATGTGCCCTATTCATGGATATTGTTACTGTGGTAATGCGCAGTGAACAATGTCTGTCGATAAATATCAGCTTAGTAAACATGAAATGAAACTTTATCTATTGTATCCTGAATGTCAGGAAAAGTCACTAGGTGTCTTTGACCATTTTATATATTTCGATAAATTATATCAATTTGTAGTGCAATTTATGCGCATAAAAATACAGATATGTGCGACACGTTTCATCACTCTCGCAAAAATACCCAAACTAGATGGACGTGAGGCCTTTCTCTGCTCAAACAAAATACTAGTCTACTTCTCTTGAGATAAAATTAAGGATACCTTTAGTGAAAGATGTCTTCTTCAGCGAACTATGGTGGAAGAAAGTGCTACATGCCGAAGAAATGGTTTTGCTACCCATTAGCAGCGATAGAGTGTATCATCTACACCAGTTTAAAGGAACATAAATTCCAGTATAATACGATAGAAGGTGCATCGGTTTCCGTAGGAGACATGCATACCAAATTGAGGTTGTACAAAAAGCACTTGTGGCTGTGCCTGGATGGAGACCGTTCCAGCTGTCCGTGTTTAAGCGAATACGTTTCAGTGCCCGTCAATGGAGATTAGTCCAAGAAAAAGTAATAAATTCTGTGATAATAGTTTTGTGGTGTTTATTATTATTAATTAAAAACATGCCAGGTCGAGGAATAATATGAAGCTATTGGTACTGTACAATTAGTCTGACATCTGCATAATGTTCCGTAGATGTTATGGAAACATTTACTATCAAGTTTGCTTTTCTTCTCTGTCTTAGAAGTTTTTAGCCCAAACTAAGACCTTGGCGACTTAGAAAGACGTTGTTGTATTGTTCGGTAGTATACTGTCGACTCTGTCTAAAGTTTCTCTCTCTATAGGTTCCGCTGTCTAAAGGTTCCACGGGTACGCTTGTTAAAGGTTCCAGGATATTCACCTGCTCTTAAAACTAATAACCAATCAGAATGTACAATTTAAGCGCGCTTTTTGAATGTCCGTAAAGAGTCATGTTTTCTATTGCGCGCCCGCAACGCGCATGGAGACTAAATACGCATGGAGGGGAGAGAACTTTTAACGAATGGTCCTGCCCCGAGGTGGAACCTTTAGACAGAGTCGACTGTAAGTGGGGAAATAAGGTTTTAAATTGTCTTAATAGTTCGTATAAATACAATTCTTTATTATAGCATTTAAAAATTTTAGTTAAAACTACTCCTAGGCTATGGAAGGAATCTAAATAGCATAAGTACAACTAGTAATAAATACAATTATCAAACTTTCTATTTTTTACGGTGCACATCATTACTTTCTTCATTTTTCTTTTTCCCAGAGTTGATTTCAGCCCCGCAATAACTGCAATAATATCCATTGTTGATCTTGCGATAGTCTTTGAGGTCCATCAGTAGATGCATCCGTAACATCGAGGAAAACTTTTCATGAGAGCCGGAACTCTGTAAACAAACAAAAGTAATTATTATTTTCTCGCATGCAATTGTTATCGTTCGAGCAACTTGCGAGTGACAACAAATGATAACACCGAGAATGTCAGGAATTAGGACAAGTTTACTTCCATCGTCTACACAGCTGGTGTGATGTAATCTCTGCGAGTTCAAAAATACTTGAAAGTTCATCCTTAAATTTGTACTAAAATTTATTGACTACTGAAAATATGTATCAAATTAATTTGTGTGCACGCTAACAGTTGAGTACATAGATAACTTATTTTGGTGACAAGGAATTAAGTTTGCAACCCTCGCCTTTATCTCTCACCTCAGAGGAGTTAAAACTGATTGTACTTACTGAATTATCCTTCGTGTCTCGCACTTCGAGATTACGAAGGTAGTATCACTACTTTTATGTCCCAAACCACAAGTTCAGAGCCTAAAAACATTCGGCGGGTACTGGCACATGTGGTGCCCCCGCACGGCTATTCCTCATTCATTGTTTTTGTGTTGTACAGACCACACGTTTAGATTCAATCGTGTTAGTAATTACTAAGTTTTTTGAGTTTATTTTAATTATAAGATACGATGGGTGGAAAGAAGAAGAGATCACGCAGTCGTGATCGATCAGAAGAGAGAAGTAATTCCAAAAGGTTGCGGAAGCTTGAGGATTTGATGGGTGGAATGCTGACTAGCATAGCGTCTATTTAACAAGCCATTCAAGCGAGAGTTGTGCCTGCATCCGATGGAATTATTGACCAGGAGTCTGTTGAAAATCTAGTTGATAAAGGTAATTTGGTTTTGTTGTATATGTAAAGAGTTAATCTCTTGGCCCGGGAGGCTAGTTTATATCATTGAATCAGGTTACCCGAGAGGTTGATTCTTTGGTGGCGTCTCTTTTTGAGGCAGATAATATAGAGATCTATTCGACCCGAGAGGCACAATAGATGCTCAGATGATAATCTTACTTTATCTGGAAGGTAAAGTAGAGATGATGTAAATTTAATTACCCGAGAGGTAATTAAATATGTAAATAAACCACCTAACCTGTAAAGAATATAAATAAACATATGTTGGTCCGTGCACACGAGTACCATGTTGTTACATCTCTTGTTTTTTCTTTACTAGGTACTGGTGACATCCCTGTTGATCGGAGCACGGATGAGACAAATGTTGACCCAGGTCCTAAAGAACCAGAAGTATCTACAGTTTTGAAGGACGTGACCAATGGTCAATCGTCAGCAAATTCTGGAACGGAGACAACGGTGGACACAAGTGATGGGTCTGAGGCTCAAAATAAAGAGGCGGAAACAGAAGCTGCGTGGGTGCTGGAGGAAGATGCGCTGCGTATTATCGGAGAAGAACCGATCAGTGAGGATCCACAACTTGTATTACACTCAAGTGTCGCCAAAAGGTGGAAAAAATATCTCACAGAGGGTTTGTCCAAAGAGGTTAAAGAGTCGTTGTTAAAGAAATACCCACGTGCAGGAGAATTGTCATTTGAGGCTCCACTGTTGAATGACGAGGTCGTCGGTAATTTGAAGGAGGGCGCTCAGAAGCGTGATAAATATTTTAGTTGGACACAGCAGCTAGCTGGGTCGGCCTTATCGGCTCTGGCTCCAGTTGTGGAATCACTTGCTCCGTCTAAAGACCCCGAGCACATGGACATGTTGGAGAAAGTGTGGGATGCAGCTAAGCTTCTCATTGAGATTCATCGTTCGCAGACGGTGGCTCGGAAGGCGTGTATATTACCAACTCTATCCAAACAATGGGCGACTGCATTGGAAAAGAGAGTTACGGATAAATATTTATTCGGTGACAAACTGGCGGATAAGGTAAAGGAGATTAAAGCGATGGGAAAAGTAGGAGAAGAGATGAAGACTCCGGTTCCCAAGAAACCTGTGGCTCCAGCTAGTTCTTTAAACTGGAGGAGCTCGTTGAGCCAGAAGTCGGTGTCTCAATCGAGCTGGAAGCCTGCGAATTTCAGAAAACCACCGACTCCGAGAATCCAGCCACGTCCGGCGTACCAGAGGCCAGCCCAGTTTCGCCAGCAAAATCAGAACCAGGTTCAGAATCAGAATCCACGGTCACAGAACCGATAGGAGATGACGTAAGTACAATAGGAGGACGCTTAGGTCAATTTTTGGAGGCATGGAAAGAAGTAACGGATGACAAATCCGTGCTCCAGTGTATTAAAGGTTATAAGATACCTTTTAACTCTCCTCCGGTTCAGGCTTGCGCTCCATTTGCAAAGAATTGGACTCCTCTCGAGGCTGCGCGAATTCAGGAGGAAATTGAGAGACTACTGGCGATAGGTGCTGTTTTTCCAGTAGATGCCGTCGATGACCAATTTCTGTCACCTTTTTTCCTAGTTCCGAAGGCGGATGGGAGACAAAGGTTTATTCTAAATTTAAAATACTTAAATTCGTTCATAGAAACAGAGCACTTCAAACTAGAGGACCTTCGTTCGGCGTGCAACCTTCTAGAATCGGGCTGTTTCATGGGTACAGTTGACCTGAAAGACGCGTATCTTTTGATACCAATATTTAAGGGTCACCGCAAATACTTGCGTTTCCTTTTTGGTGATCAAATATACGAGTTTGTATGCCTTCCTTTTGGCTTATGTACTAGTCCGTTTGTATTTACCAAGTTACTAAAACCAGTTATTAATTATCTGCGCTCACGTGGTTGGTTATCTGTTTTGTATCTGGACGACTTCTTATGTCTTGGAAGATCTTTGAGGGAATGCAGGGAGAATATTAGACGGACAATTGCCTTTCTCACTCGCTTGGGGTTCATTATCAACTATGAAAAATCGTGCCTGATTCCTAAGACCAGATGTAAATACCTCGGTTTCCTGTTGGACTCAGTTACTATGAGAGTGGAGTTGCCAGATAATAAGAAACTAGCACTTATGGCTCAGATGAAATCTTTTAAAAAGCAGAGGAGTTTTAAGATTCGAGATTTTGCTCAGCTAGTTGGTTCATTGGTTGCGTGTTGCCCAGCAGTGGAATACGGATTATTGCATTGTAGATTATTCGAGAGAGCTAAGGTTCGGGCACTGAATAGTAATGCAGGGTCCTTTGAGGCCAGGATGTCAATGCCAGGATTTATAGAAAGAGATTGGGACTGGTGGATGAGATCTATACCGGTTGCTAGCCGGTCGATTAGGGAATATAGATTTATTAGGACAATTTTTTCGGATGCATCTCTGTCAGGCTGGGGGGCGTTCTGTGATGGGGAGAGTGCTGACGGTCTCTGGAATGACACAGAGAGAGACTTGCATATTAATCATTTGGAGTTAAAAGCAGCGCTGCTAGCACTGAAGTGTTTTGCGGCAGATTTACAGGATGCCGAAATTTTACTTAAAGTAGACAACACAACCACCATGGCATATATTAATAGGATGGGTGGTGTACGGTTTGCTGGGTTACATGATCTAGCCTTTGAGCTTTGGAGTTGGTGCGAGCAGCGAAGGTTATGGGTTCATGCCACTTACATACCTTCGAAAGAGAACTGCGAAGCAGATTTTGCGTCTCGTATAGAGAATATCGACACGGAGTGGGAGTTAGCTGATGCTGCCTTTAATGAGATCACGAGGTGTTTCGGGGAGATGGAGATTGATCTTTTTGCATCGCGTATTAATTCAAAATGTCAGCTATACTGCTCATGGGGGAGAGACCCCGAGGCTTTTGCATTCGATGCCATGACGATCAGTTGGACACGTTGGTTTTTCTACGCTTTTCCTCCTTTTTCTCTAGTTGCTCGTGTAATTAAGAAAATAAGAGATGACCAAGCAGAAGGTATCTTAGTGGTACCTTACTGGCCAACGCAAATTTGGTTTCCTGCCTTCCAAAGATTGACTGTAGGCAACTGGTTGTGGTTTAATCCAGATGCGAACTTACTTGTTTCTCCTTGCAGGTCAAAACAGCATCCGTTGTCAGCGAAGCTTACGCTGGTTGCCGCCAGGCTATCAGCCAAGCGCTCTTAAAAAGAGGGACTCCAAAAGAAGCAATTGACATTACAATTGCGTCTCTGGAAGATTCAACCTTAAAGCAATACAATGGTACTCTCAGGTTATGGTGGCAATGGAATTTACAGTCATCAGAGGATCCTCTGGAAGTTTCAGCTAGCAAGACTCTCAGATTTTTATCAGAGAGATTTGAGCAGGGGATTGGTTATAGCGCACTCAATGCAGCAAGAGCTGCTCTTTCGCTAATATCGAGTGAGGACATCGCTAATAACGCCTTGGTCTCCAGATTTATTAAGGGATCTTATAAGATGCGCCCTAGCTTACCTAAATATCAGTCTACTTGGGACGTCGATCCAGTCTTGGAGAAATTGGGTGCATTTTTTCCATTAGACTCTTTATCTTTAAAGGACCTTTCGGATAAATTGATAGTCCTCTTAGCTTTGGGTACTGCACATAGAGCGCAGACTTTTGCTCTAATTAAAGTGTCTAATATTGAGATCTTGGAGTCGAGGATTGAGATCCGCATACCAGATAGAATTAAGACGACTCGACCAGGAGCTTTTCAGCCCATACTAAAGGTTCCTTTCTACGTAGAGAGACCAGAGCTCTGCATCGCGAAGACTTTAATCAGATACCTGAAAGTGACGAAGAAGCTGAGAGGAAAGACTGACACCTTATTTATATCTGTTAATAAGCCTCATGGGCCGGTGAAGAGTGAGACCATAAGTCGCTGGATAAGAGCAGCGCTTAATTCATTTGGAGTGGACAAGAAGTTCACGGCGCACTCTACTAGGCACGCGGCGACGTCCAAGGCACATGAAAGAGGTGTTAGTGTGCAAGAGATCAAAAAAGTGGCCGGTTGGTCCCTTAAATCGCAGACTTTTGCTACTTTTTACAAACAACCTATAGAGGTTGGGTCCGATAGTTTTGCTTTAACAGTCTTATCAAAGACATAAATTAAACACTTAGATATTATCAGTAAACTTATTTTTCCACAACACTCTGTTATTTGACTAATTCAATAAATAAACATTTTTATAAAAAGTAAGGGATTTCCTGTATTTTTAAAAGAAATGTTACGCTCTAAACAGCTACCTTCGTAATCTCGAAGTGCGAGACACGAAGGATAATTGAACGATCAAACGAGGCCGCCGAAGGCGGCCGAAGTTTGATCCTAATTATCCGAGTGTCTCGCACGAGAGATTCCCACCCGACTACCATTCGGAGATACCCACCCGATTATTCAAACGGGAAAAATAAGTTAGCTTTAAACTAAATGAGGAATAGCCGTGCGGGGGCACCACATGTGCCAGTACCCGCCGAATGTTTTTAGGCTCTGAACTTGTGGTTTGGGACATAAAAGTAGTGATACTACCTTCGTAATCTCTCGTGTGCCTTCGGCGGCCGAAGTTTGATCGTTCAATTATTTTGGGAGTTGGCTGAGGTGTTCATTGTTACGAGCTCTCTTGGGTGACTTTAGTGAGGGAAGAATCTGAAAGTAGAGGTAGGAGAAATTAAAACTGTGCCCCCTATCGGAACCTATGTGTGTTAAAGATTTCAAAATGTTTTTGTGAAATAATTCTTAAACAGCTTTGTCGATCAATACCAAAAACTAATAAGCTATTAACCTCAAAAACTGTATCGATCGCCGTCAACTGCATCAAAATCGGTTGGTTCGTTCGAGAGGTATCGAATTATGAAAATTTTGAAAAAAGCATGTTATTAAATATCCACCGAATTTTTTTATCTCTAAGAGCTTAAAAACATATGAAAGTTCAATTTTCTAACTTGGAGAGCTCAAAATAGAACAAAAATCATAATTTTAAGTTTAAAGAGCTCCAAACCTCGTAATATACGAAAATCATAGCGATTTTTATTTGAAATTAGCGGGAAATTGCAGAGATTGCTTATAAAGACAATCTTTTCCCTAATTTTTTGTTATGTCATACACTCAGATGATTCAAATTAGTAGAAAGAAATAAAAACTACCAAAAGAGAATAAAACTTACCGTTAATTGTTTTTGGAAGTAACGGCCAAGACGTCAACACGTTGCAGTGGCGATAAGATACTGATAACCGCATGCATCTCCTACATATATAGGCAAAATTTTCAGCAGTCAAACCAATAACTTGAATATGTAATTTTATTTATGTGGACGGGTCCCACGGACGAGCTGATGAGGAGATTAAAAAAATAATTTTAGGTAAAAATGGATTTTATTTCAAGTTATTGTGTTTACTATTAGGTAGTTTTTGAAAAATTCACACTATGAGCTATTAAAAACCACTTTTTTATGTGAAAATAACAATTAAGCTGGAAAATCGGGTTAAATAAAATTGACATGAAATAAATATGTGAAGCCAATTTATTCGTTTTGTGATTGGTTAAATATATCATAAGCATGGAAATATATGCAATTGTGTATTAAAGCGCGCGCTTGCGCGCGCAATTCAAATTCTAGTGGTTATAAATTACGATAGAGAATAAGTATGAAAAATATCTAACCCTTAATGGAGGTAACTATTAATTTGACAGCTAATTGTTGTTCCTAGGTGCAGCATACTTAATTTACCAGATGAACTAGATAATTCGGCCGATAACGCAGTTTAAAAATTATCTCGTCAACCTTTAAATGCCCGCTGTATGTACCAGTTGACCTAGGCTATCTGTTAGTATTTAATATTTCAGTCTCTATTAGTAAGATTGTTACTTAATCAAATGAGCTCACGTAATAAAAGATCACAATTGATAGACAATCAAGAATAATTAAAGCAAAAAAAAAGTCGTAAAACTACGTCATCATATAGGCCCAGCGTCTAACTAGGAGAAGGGACGAAGTACAGTATCGGCCGCTCGGCTTAGACTGCAAGGTATCAGTCTAGCAACCGTGCAGTCCTGAGTTCGAGCCTCAGCGAAGGCAAATGTAAATTTAATTTACCTACTAAATACTTAATTGCGAGTTTCTTTATTCAACACAGGGTTTGGGGTAAAAAATTAAATCAAAATAAAAATATCACAGTCTTTTATTATTTTTACTTAAAATTACGTAGTATACAGAGAACAATTTCAGTCTGGTACTGGCCATCTTTACTGAATGATTTTGAAAAAAAGTATCGATTTTTACATGAAAAGAGATGGTCAGTACATGCAAAAAAAAATATTGTTATACATAAGTGAAATAATTATTTGTAACTTTAGCATTATATGAACCTCGCGCTTAGGTAGAAATTGATAAGCCGTTGCTTATAAAAGGAAAATTTAATTATTAATGTACTATGTGACCGCTTACATACGGAAAATTGAAATATTATTCAAACAATAGGATCTGTGGTTTTGTGGTTAGTTGCGTACATAGTGAATAATGATCTAGTTTACATTACTTATGACTAGGAGATTACTCAGAAATATCGAGACTGATTGCCTTAGGCAACCAATTCAAATAATTGACCTAAACGCATGAACCCTATTGAGAAGAACAATTCGAAAGGGTTGAAAATGATTGGCGTTGAAAACTTTATAAACAGATCTAACTTTTTTGAATTCTTCTTCTTGATAAGGGCATAAGAGATTCTATCACGGCCAAATAATATCACATACCCTTATTTTAGATACTTTAAATTAGGTGTAATTAGTCTCATCAAAATTACTAACTATTTAAATATTTTAGTAAAAAACTAATGAGATCATACAGTGGATTCTTTCTGTTCTAAAACTTAAGTCACCGGGAGATTACTGGATTAACAGTTCTAGAACTTACACCATCATTAATTACTAAAAAATCTAGTGGTCTACTTAATTAACCCTACAGACACAACATGAGTATTGTTCTAACGATGATTCTATGGTTTTACCCAAAAAATCTTAGGCCCACCTGGTTGCCGTAAACTCTCTATGATGGGAGGGGCACGTCAAAATATTAAAAAAAATTACATGGTTGCATGGGTGAAAGAAGAACAAAAAAAATTAAATTGACTCGTTTTTGTGAGCGAAACATTTTTGGTAAAAAGTTGAATGAAATAAACCGTTCAGTGCCTCGGGTTTATAATTTTAGGACCAGCGTCGAATACTCACTTTGATTGTTATGAATTTAAGTTTATCAAACAAGTGAGTGCCTAAGTAGTAAGTAGATAAGCGCCTCATTTCAAAAACCGCGCCAAATTTTAAGAAATCGCGTCACAAGTGCGCGCGCATCTTGTACGTGGCACTATATTATACTACTCTGAATCGATTTATTATGGTTCAAATCGATCAATTATAGTGTGGTATAGGGTACACATCCAAGGTGCGCGCGCAACAACGGTGCGAATAACCTCAGCATATCCAAAAAAAAACCATAGGTTTTAGAATTATCGGTTGTAAAGTATGATACTTTATAGAACAGTACTCATACCAAGTAAGATCCCAAGGATGAACTTAGACATTGTTTACAGCTTTTCACCAACTATTGAATTCTGTCGGGTAAAATTGGCTTATATAGAAATTGTGTAACCGATCCTTGTGTGTAACGTACATACCTATCATCATTTTTCTCTTATGAAACGTACTTTCAACAAACAAACATGTTATTAATATCTTTACAGTCAAGGACAAAATGGTTGAATGCAAAATTGAGAGTGTTACAATTATCACAGTTGTAACACACTAAAACTTGTACTAAAAATCATTAAAATTAAGTATTACTAAAGAGCGGTTGGATTTGTTGAAAATTACTTGATGGTTTGTTCAAATTATTTGGCCACGAGTGTACTTGTTATTAATAAGTTTAACCCTAAATTGGTCACCTAATGAGCGTGACGCCGAGCTCAATTATATTTTTTTTATTACATCTTCAATATTCACTAAAATTATTCAAAAAAATTTGACTTTGTTCTTTGAACATTTTAGAATATATTAATAATTTTTTTAAACATCTTTGAAAACGTTAAATTGCAGAAAAAAAATTTCTTCAAAAAATTTGCGGGGCTTTCCTCATCACTTGACGAAAGTCGTTAGGTCGCATTTGGTGACCAGTCTAGGGTTAACAAGTACTTACTCGCTTCGTATTTTGGTAACAATAACAAGTTTATCAACTTAGCAACTGTTTGTGACTTGTTTGGTAAAACCCATTGCATCGATGTGGTTTTCCTTCTACTAATTGGATTAATAACATATTATATTCACGCCCAGTTCTATACCTACCAAACATACAATAGAATTTAGAGTAGTGCTAAACTGATACAAAATTGCCAGCTTATCTAGATTTACTGATCAGTTTCATAGCATCTAGATCACCGATTCTTTTAGTTTTTGGAATTTTCTTAACACAAAGTCGTAAAAAAAAAGTGCGCATGTGGATTTTACTGCAATGAATTACTTTTTTGTTATTTTGCAGATCAGAGACGACCAAGTTTACGCCTTGAATCATAACCTTAAATTACATTCATTTATCGATCAACTGACGCCCACCTGCTGATCAAGTGGTTCGCGAAAAGTGTGTTGACAAAGAATTGAATGACATTTATAGCCGAATCCACATTTTACGGCTTTTGTTACAATGAGCGGTTTACCAAAACAATTTAATTTTATTACTTAACCTCCAACCGCTCTGATTTGACAGTTTTATGGTCATAAATAATTATTTTTATTCGGCTTAAAATCATGTACGTTTTCAAAATCAATAATGTCTCCACTTTTATGTAGCCCTTATGGGCCGAATCCATTTGCATAATTAAAAAGTCGTAAAATTGAGAGCAATAAGGATAATACAACAAGTTTTAGTAGTATGAGTCACCTATTGTCACATTTTCTTTTGTCGTCTTAGTTATCTGTTAATCTGGACCAGGTATAATCCTATTGCTGGCGATATATTAGACAAAATTAGATTTAGAGGAGCCAATGAGCGCTAAATAATCACTCGGTAAATAATCAAGAGATTAAAATCGTCCTATTTCATTTAAGGCAAAAACAACAGTATAAACTTATAGATTTTCCTAGTTTACTAAATAACTTCACAATTAAATAAATTGTAGCTTTAAGGAGATCCAAGTACCTCCCTAGTATAAAGAATGTTTATAAAAAAATAATAGTTTGGAATACTTTTGTTATGCATCTTGAAATCCATTTTTAAATTAATTAATAAAATTCTTGATGAAATTTCAGGAAAATTTAATGATAAAACAATTATTAACATTTAACTGACTAATAAAAAATTTCGCACTGTGAATTACCGGTATGCGTTTAACAACACTGCGAGAGTGCCCTAACCTTAAAATTTGTTTATTTGTAGCATTTTAAAAACCGCGGCTACCTATGCGCCGGCTAACCGCGCAATCGGTGCTGCCAAGTCAAATAGATGACTTTAAAAATCCAAAGTACCTTGTAGTTTTTCATAAAAAATATCATATATCTTTGTAATATGTTGGGAAGCCTACTTTGTTTATTGTTTTAACCGAAACCTTATTATTTTTTCAATCAAATTCAATAAAAACAAAATTTTTTTAAATTCGTTAATCGTATTAAATTCTTTACCAAATACATGACTGGTGAAATCTCCATTTACCTACATGTAAAAATTTTGATTTTCAAAACTAATTATTTCATTAAATATCCGGGAAACCTACTATTTTTTAATTTTTTTATTAATTATTAAGTTACGTAGAATAGATTTACAAATTTTTAGCAAGTTTTAAAAAATTGACGACTTCGCGTGGATCTCCTTAAGAGCTTCAAAATTACCTTAAAATGACTCCACATAAACCCGATATCCACTCCGTTATCGCCGGGAACTCATGTTGAAAAGAAACGGCTGAGGTCGCACACTACTTCGGGGGCCCAATTTTAAAACACAGTAACTGAAAAATTTTAATACCTGATTTTTTTATAAAATCTTAAAATTTTCAGTTACTGTGTTCTAAAATTAGGCAGCCGACTTCCATCGATAACTCTTCATCCTCGTACTGATCATCTTCAAAAAAATAATTGAGATGATAACCAGCATTTATATTTTGGAAAAGGTTATTACGGCCTCGTATTCCACGCCTCGGCACTATTCGCCTCCGTATCTCCATGAATTCCAAGTACAT
Organism: Coleophora flavipennella; assembly: GCA_947284805.1. Lineage (NCBI taxonomy): Eukaryota > Metazoa > Arthropoda > Insecta > Lepidoptera > Coleophoridae > Coleophora > Coleophora flavipennella. The sequence continues at coordinate 36,649 of CAMYPC010000053.1, read as the reverse complement.
AGGCAGCGGGCAGTCCTCTAAAAATTGATTAACATCTTGCGTTACGCCGATCAGTATGAACTAGAACAAGAGAACAGAAGTTAAACACCATGATCAAAGCATAAATTACACAAATATCTGCTGTCAGCAAAACCCATGCACCTCTAACAAATTCGAGATCTCTTCTCCGAACAGCATGCTGTCCCTTGGGTAGTTCGTTCTAAGTTAGGTAGTTCGTACACTTGAACAATTGTATGCAGTGGGGTGTCCATGATTTTTCAATGAATTTTTAGTTTTTGGCCTAAAAAAAATTATTCAATCCAAACAAGCTCTTAAAGTCCATAAATAAAACCGTGCGGAAATCATGTTACATTTCACGTTTAAATAAGTGGGATTTTGGCATTTTTTATATTTAATTTTTTTAATTCTGAAACAAATAAAAATATGGCTATAAACGATGCATATTTTTTTAGGAAATTTTCTGCTTTACAAAAATGGTATCTTATAATTTTTCGATAAATTGATTCTTTTAGAAGTTACATTTTAATTAATAGCCATATTTAAATTAATTGGAAAGTTTGAACTTTAAGATTTGTTCAATTACCCGTTTGAAAAATATCGAAATATATAAAAGTTCAGGGGCCGGCCTTGATAGCCGAGCGGTCTAAGGCGCTGCGTCATAGGCTGTTCGTATATATCGGGTCGGACAGGCGAGGGTTCGATTCCCGGCGAGCGCTAGAAACGTTGAAAGAACACTCGTACGGGGTCGCTCCGGTAGCCGAGCTGTACCGACCGGGTTTTCTGCGGTTTTCCCTACGGTATGGAGAGGATGATGTCCACTGAAAGAGAGCAATAATTCTCATTTGAAAGGAATCAGGGACGGACCTTCATACTGTTTAAGGTTGTAATGCGTATAGCAGGTACAGTAAGGGGGAGAGTGTGAAGCCGGCCGCAGCCGCAACCATGGCAGGATTGGGGGGGTAAGGAGAGATGAGAGAGCTGAAAAAGGGGGAGAGAAAAGGTCGAAAAGATAGAATAGAATGTGAGAGATAGATAGGTCGTGAAACTTGTGAGAATAAGAAATGGAAGTGAGAGCGGATAATGGGAGAAAATAAGGATAAGAATATGTGTGAGAGATCCTTACCCCGCCGCTTGTAAAACACTCCAGAGTGATACAAGTAAAACCCAATCTATCTATCTATAAAAGTTCAGGGGACGCAGCAAAAAAAAACCTTAACTTCGGAAAAAACGGACACCCTAATGTACAAATTGTAAAGATTTATTCACCCCAATTGCCGATGATTAAGTTAGACCCTTACCATGAATAACTCAAGGATGGGTATTACATAATATTTCAGTAAAACAACATTTTGTATTATTACACTGGAGCATTCTTTTTAGATACGTGGAATTTACAATTTAGTATCTCAAACATTCACTGAAAAGTTTTATGCTTATACGTTTAAGCGTTAAACTTAAACCCATGTTAAAAACGCCATCTGTATAAGTTTTACGCTTAAACATACCCAAGCAGCACAAAAAAGTTTTTGTTGATATTTTGTGAACTTTTAGTTGACAATTATTTTTTGTTAACTTTTGGTTAAAAATAATTTGATCAAAAATTCAACAATTTATTTTGTGCCGCTTGGGTATAAGCGTAAAACATACTTTTTTTCCGTAATATTTTATTGCCTCTGTAAAGTTCAGTATAAACCTAGCTTTACTTATACTGGATCGTTTATCACTCTGACCTGTGACATTTATGACGGTATGAACCGGATTACAGGGAAATCTTTTATTAGTTACAGAGGAAGGAGAGTATATTTAAATATATAATTCCGTTCATGACGGAATGGTTTATGCTTAGAGTATTTTTTCAGTCAGTATACTGAATATATACGTATCCCTGGACTCGATAATTTTATCCGAACTGTCAGTCGAAATTCGCTTTCGCCTTGAATCACCTCATTCTGTGTTACTGAGTGGATAGATGCTGTACTGCAGTTGTGTTACGTCCTGATGTTAGAGACCACAATTGTAACAGTCCCAAATTTTGAAGGCGCTCACTAAAGAACCTTCTTCGGGCAACGGGGACCACGTTGAATTTAATTTAGGGTAATTGACTCACGAGATGATTGTCAGGGAAGCCGATTAAATCACACGATTAACGCAAATAATTAAGGTTGAATTCGCGGACTCCGAAATACGATTTTATGACAAGGGAACGATAATAAGAGAGAGAAGAACGAACCCTTAAAAGTAAGTAAAAATAAGAAAGAAAAATAAATAACTACCTGCGTTTCGCTCTGAAGGATCAGGTCAATTGAGTTGAACAATAATTATTAAGTAAAACGTTAACTTTATTCACCTTAATTAATTCACTTATAATATTAAAGTACACGTACAAATTAATTGACTGGTAATAACGGTTCACTGAGAATTACAACGGCTAGGAAGACGCGTTTCGACAATACTCGATCACTGAGAATGAACCTACAGAGGTTAGTTCTAAGTTTTAGACTGACTAATTAAGTTGTTAATTCTGGTATATATATATGAGCGCTTTTCCCACCCCGGTAGGAAAATTTGTGGTTTAGATCTAGAAGGAACTCTCTTAAATCGAAATAGTGACCTTCGACTATCAAATAGTGACTATTCACTATTTAGTAGTGAAAAGTATACCACTATTTGAATTAGTGGTATACTCTGCACTGCAAAAATAGTGAATAGTCACTATAGTCACTATTTCGATTTAAGAGAAAGTAGGGGTGTACTGAGATCGGCAGGTGTTGCTTAGTTTTTCCGTGAACCAAAGGGATGCACCTGGATCTAGTTAGCTACGGTCATCCAGGTGAATTTAATATTTCAATGAAATATTTCAATGTCCTAGTCAATCTCCATATTTATTATTCGGGAATAAAGGTATTCAACACGTGCAGTCGATTTGGTGGGAACAATGAACGAACTTAATGTAGAAAAATAGCACGCATGTGCAACAAGTTATCGTAAATTTCAACGTTAGCGTGATAAGAACCCATGTGTTAGCATAATACATTTCAATTACCGTATTAAAGCGAACTACTCACCAAAATAACAGGGCAGGCTGCATATTTGGGCATCACTCTGTCTCTGATTGGCCGGTAGATCCCATGGTATCCCTCCGTACAATCTTCCAGGTGTAACGTAGGACCACCTCCTGCGCCTGAGCAGATGCCTGAAATCTTCCGGAATGTCTTGAAGAGGAAAATCACGACCTTGGTCCTCTTCAGGTGACTGAAAGCTCGGTTATCAGTCCTGAAAATAATTTCCCTGTTTGACTTAGTCCAATGTCAAATCGATTATCGGTTCGTGGACACCGTGGTTCGTGGACAAAAAAAGTTTCCTATGATTTTTCGATAAATTCACTCCCTTAAAAGTTATCCCCAGTCAAAGATGTAAGAATGATGAACCCTCAAAAATCTGATCGAAAGAAGATGACATAGCTTCTTTTAACCATCTCGAGGGTGTCTCGGCTGCTTTAAGGACTAATAACAATATGAAAGTCTTTCGGTTATCGCAGCTAGGTCAAGGCGCCTGAGCTGATCGCTGTAAGAGTTTAAAATCATCGGGGTCGGTGTGAGCTGGAGGTACTGTCCCAGATGGTTACAGGAGCATTGATAAGTTCGACTAAAGACTTGAGTTGGGCAACGCAGTTATATCTTACGTCGCAGCTGAAGCTGTTCGAGAGTTGCAATAATCTTTTAAATCAGATCTTAGGGATACGGTGGTCGTCTATATCAAGTAACTTACATATCCAGCTCAGCGCCGAGCCCTGGCAGCAGTCAGCCCTAAAGTGGAGCTGGTGAAGGTTACTCGCAGATAGGTGTAGTCATCCACCCAATCTATACATTCATCCTTGCAGAAGGGACTCGTCCTCTGCTTTGGCCACCTCTCCTAAAGTGAAAAATTTTGGTTTTTCTTAATATTAACTTGCAATGAGTTTTTAGTACAGCATTATTCACCAAGGATTTGTAAATGATTGATCTTTTAAGATCAGAAATTGTTCTGGACACTATAACTAAATCATCAGTATAGAATAGGATTACAAGATCATGGGGGACGTCCCCCTGGGAAAATGTGTTCTTTGTTTTGCATTCGGACGACGTAAACATGTTTGTCACGATAAGTTGGTTAATAGCCAGTTCCTATAGGTACTGACACATAGATGCCGAAAATAAAAAACAACTCTTCTACTTATACACCAAGCCTACATCTTCCGCTGAAAATATTTTATCCAAAGTGTATGGGGCGTTAACCAATATCTTGCCAGTTTATCACTAAATGAATAGAATGTTCTGAGTTGGGTGACAGATCAGGTATCATTATTTTCTGGTAGAGTTGTCTTAGGTATAGTTTCGTATCTGTTAGTAATGCAAAAAATAGGCAGTTATGGACGATTAACTAAGTGACGTTATTAAACTTTCGATAACCTTTGACTTGGGACGTCCCAACTGGGGAAGTGTGTTCTATGTTTTTCATTCGGACGACGTAAACATGTTTGTCACGATAAGTTGGTTAATAGCCAGTACCTAATAGGTACTGACACATAGATGCCGAAAAAAAAACAACTCTTCTACTTGTAAGTAGGTACATTACACTGCACCTATAAATACTAGATCGGGATTGTTTCGACAATACTCGATCACTGAGAATGAACCTACAGAGGTTAGTTCTAAGTTTTAGACTGACTAATTAAGTTGTTAATTCTGGTATATATATATGAGCGCTTTTCCCACCCCGGTAGGAAAATTTGTGGTTTAGATCTAGAAGGAACTCTCTTAAATCGAAATAGTGACCTTCGTCTATCAAATAGTGACTATTCACTATTTAGTAGTGAAAAGTATACCACTATTTGAATTAGTGGTATACTCTGCACTGCAAAAATAGTGAATAGTCACTATAGTCACTATTTCGATTTAAGAGAAAGTAGGGGTGTACTGAGATCGGCAGGTGTTGCTTAGTTTTTCCGTGAACCAAAGGGATGCACCTGGATCTAGTTAGCTACGGTCATCCAGGTGAATTTAATATTTCAATGAAATATTTCAATGTCCTAGTCAATCTCCATATTTATTATTCGGGAATAAAGGTATTCAACACGTGCAGTCGATTTGGTGGGAACAATGAACGAACTTGATGTAGAAAAATAGCACGCATGTGCAACAAGTTATCGTAAATTTCAACGTTAGCGTGATAAGAACCCATGTGTTAGCATAATACATTTCAATTACCGTATTAAAGCGAACTACTCACCAAAATAACAGGGCAGGCCGCATATTTGGGCATCACTCTGTCTCTGATTGGCCGGTAGATCCCATGGTATCCCTCCGTACAATCTTCCAGGTGTAACGTAGGACCACCTCCTGCGCCTGAGCAGATGCCCGAAATCTTCCGGAATGTCTTGAAGAGGAAAATCACGACCTTGGTCCTCTTCAGGTGACTGAAAGCTCGGTTATCAGTCCTGAAAATAATTTCCCTGTTTGACTTAGTCCAATGTCAAATCGATTATCGGTTCGTGGACACCGTGATATCCAGAAAGGTTTATTTTGGCGGTAACAAAACTTTTATGTCTTTCATCATTCCAAGAAAATTACTAAAGCATTTTTGGTATTTTTATAACCAAATAAATTTTAAATTAATGAGACAGCTTTAGCCAAGCTGTCGATACATTTTGACACAGATACGATCGTAATTGTTTCCGTTGACATTTTTGGTAAAAAGTTGAATGAAATAAACCGTTCAGTGCCTCGGGTTTATAATTTTAGGACCAGCGTCGAATACTCACTTTGATTGTTATGAATTTAAGTTTATCAAACAAGTGAGTGCCTAAGTAGTAAGTAGATAAGCGCCTCATTTCAAAAACCGCGCCAAATTTTAAGAAATCGCGTCACAAGTGCGCGCGCATCTTGTACGTGGCACTATATTATACTACTCTGAATCGATTTATTATGGTTCAAATCGATCAATTATAGTGTGGTATAGGGTACACATCCAAGGTGCGCGCGCAACAACGGTGCGAATAACCTCAGCATATCCAAAAAAAAACCATAGGTTTTAGAATTATCGGTTGTAAAGTATGATACTTTATAGAACAGTACTCATACCAAGTAAGATCCCAAGGATGAACTTAGACATTGTTTACAGCTTTTCACCAACTATTGAATTCTGTCGGGTAAAATTGGCTTATATAGAAATTGTGTAACCGATCCTTGTGTGTAACGTACATACCTATCATCATTTTTCTCTTATGAAACGTACTTTCAACAAACAAACATGTTATTAATATCTTTACAGTCAAGGACAAAATGGTTGAATGCAAAATTGAGAGTGTTATTTAAACTCAGCTTATCTAGATTTACTGATCAGTTTCATAGCATCTAGATCACCGATTCTTTTAGTTTTTGGAATTTTCTTCAATGAATTACTTTTTTGTTATTTTGCAGATCAGAGACGACCAAGTTTACGCCTTGAATCATAACCTTAAATTACATTCATTTATCGATCAACTGACACCCACCTGCTGATCAAGTGGTTCGCGAAAAGTGTGTTGACAAAGAATTGAATGACATTTATAGCCGAATCCACATTTTACGGCTTTTGTTACAATGAGCGGTTTACCAAAACAATTTAATTTTATTACTTAACCTCCAACCGCTCTGATTTGACAGTTTTATGGTCATAAATAATTATTTTTATTCGGCTTAAAATCATGTACGTTTTCAAAATCAATAATGTCTCCACTTTTATGTAGCCCTTATGGGCCGAATCCATTTGCATAATTAAAAAGTCGTAAAAGTGAGAGCAATAAGGATAATACAACAAGTTTTAGTAGTATGAGTCACCTATTGTCACATTTTCTTTTGTCGTCTTAGTTATCTGTTAATCTGGACCAGGTATAATCCTATTGCTGGTGATATGTTAGAAAAAATTAGATTTAGAGCAGCCAATGAGCGCTAAATAATCACTTGGTAAATAATCAAGAGATTAAAAGCGTCCTATTTCATTTGAAGCTAAAACAACAGTATAAACTTATAGATTTTCCTAAGTTACTAAATAACTTCAGAATTAAATAAATTGTAGTTTTAAGAGCTTTAAAAATATGTCCTATACCTAAAGCAAATTTAATCTCTTGTAGAAAATTACCTCAAAATGACTCCACATAATTCCGACGTCCACTCCGTTATCGCCTGGAACTCATGTTGAAAAGGAACGGCAGAGGTCGCACACTACTTCGGCAGCCCAATTTTAAAACACAGTAACTGAAAAATTTTAATACCTGATTTTTTTTAGTATTACTGCATTTTTTATTGCTTTTATACCTTAATTTCAAGTATTTCTTCAGACAAATATTTTTATTCAAGTATCTTCTATTAATAAATCAAATTTTTTATTAATTTGATGCGTAAACTTTTTTTTAATAAAACAAATTTTATAAAATCGTAAAATTGAACCAGCGATGATGGCCGATCCGTTTAAGGCGCGTGACCTATAAGCCGCTCGGACTGACTCACCGGCCAGGTACAAGTTCGAATCCCACTTCAGAAAAGATTTTTCGACTTGCGATTCGACCTGTCGCCGCGTAGGTTAAGATTTAAAACCCTAAAAAGTCCCCACAGTACCACTCCCAACAGTTCAAACCGTCGGTGATATGACCTTAGTAGTTGAAACCGACGTCAAATAACCACAAATATAAAAAAAATCTTAAAATTGTCAGATACTGTGTTCTGAAATTGGTCAATCGACTTCCCCTGATTAAACAAAATGATTTAAAGGGGCTAAAAATGATTTAAAATGATTCAATTTTCAACTTTTCAAATCATTTCAAATACTGCTCCTTATGGGAGTTAAATCATTTCTAATCATTGTGTTTATTCAGGGTCCATATATTGTTCTATATCCCCGATCTGGTCTTCTCCAAATAAATAATTTAGATCAAAACTAGAAGAGTCAAGATTTTGGAACCAGTTATTTCGAAATCGTATTGCACGCCTCTGTCTTATTGTCCCCTGTATCTCAATGAGGTCCAAGTACAAAGGTAGTGGGCAGTCCACTAATAGTGAATTGACAACCTCCGGTTCGCCGATAAGTATGAACTAGAACAAGAGAAGAGAAGTTAAAGAGCTTGATCAAAGCATAAATTACACGAATATCTGCTGCCAGCAAAACCGACCTGAAGCATATTCAGGATTTCTTCTGAGAATATGCTGGTCCTTGGGTAGTTCGTACTGAGCTCCGAGACCCAGAGCTCTTCTTCAGCAGATCTTACGAACCACCAAACAGGATCATCCTCGGGATCGAAAGAAAAGTTTAATTAAGGTAGCTGTCGTGGTACAATATTATCAAAAAGTTTTGCGGGCAAAGCCGCGGGTAAAAGCTAGTTACTAAAGAATGTTATGAGATAAGTATAATTCATCGTTGTACGTGTGTATAACAATATCCTCTTATGCTAAATTATAAACTGACATGCTGAATTTTCAGTTATAGTTTTTTTTCCATGCATATGAGATGAGTGACATTACGTCAAATGGTAGTTACTTACTGGCAAAATCACTCCTTTATTTGAAGTTGTATTCTTCTATTTAGTCCAGGATTGAGCTGCAACACAATTGAAGTTTAGTCACCGTTTTCATCAGAAATGTTGAAAGTTTTTGGCAAAAGTTATAATATTATAATGTACTATTATTTCGAGTTCCATTAAATTTTAAATGTCCATTCTAAAACCGGTATCACTACCTTAAATGCTCGTAAAGCTGCAGGTAAAAGCGAGTAAAAAATAAATCCAAAAACTTATTCTGAGTTTCACACCTCTCGTATAATTTTTTTTGGTTTCGCAGAAAATCCATCCATCTTTGGTGACCAGTATCCATAATTATATCATACTTAAATAAAAACCTTTCACGCAAAAAGAGTTCGTTGCTGATGATGCTAACGATCGATTTGGGTGGAAGAACTTTAAATAAATAACTGTTATAAAGATGGTACTCGACACATTCTTTTCGTAGTATTCGATGGTGGAAAGAACAATATTTATCTTTCCCGCATCTCTTATCGCACCGACCGTTAAAAACCCTCACAGCACACTTCATTTTTAAATACGAACGAGTAAAGTCGATCAAAACAATTGACTAAACTTCTCACGGAGCACTGACGGCTTAAATACTAAATACAACTTTGCCCTTTGACACCAGTATCTCTCACGATTCGTGAAAATTAGAAGCATTGATTGTTAGCTCTAGGTAATTATATATCAGTTGATAAACACAAGTCGCTTCGACTAACATATTTTCGTAGCCCCTTAGCATTAGAACTACAAGTTTATTAGCGAACTATTTTCTTAAGTTTGCACCCTGCAAACTGGGACCGGTTTGTCGTCCCTTCCGCCTGTCTTTTCCGCTCTTCACCAGTTAATATCCACAACACCTTTCGGAGCTGGGCTAATGTTCAGCCCTTGCGACGTGTTTACTAATATTATATGTGTGTATGTCACTGAACTCCTAAACGGCTGAACTTATTTTGATTAAATTTTTTATGTGTGTTCGGGGGTGATTGTAGAATAGATCATGTTTACAATTTAATCCTCTACACGGAGACCCATCCAAGTACTGCCTCATTTAAAAATATTTCACTCTAATTTCAGTAAGACCCAGTATACCAATCGGATCAGTAAATCGAATAAAAAATTTAATTAAATATTGCTTGGTTCCCATAAACTGATAAAATTAAACCGATTTCAGTTTTTTGCGATTATCTATTAAACTACTGGACCAACAAGCTCGAGCCTGGCATACAATTCTTCAGCTTGAAGAGCTGCGTTGAATGACACCGTTCGCGTCCCACTGCAACTAACCGTTCCAAAGTTACAGCATTTGGTCAAAATCGTCTTAATAACATCGATTAATAACATCAATTAATTGTTACTCGAACAGATACTCATAGCTCCCAGCTAATTAGTATTCAAGTATTGCTCGTAAGTGTTGAGTCAATTAATGTCACTCGTGTACTTCGTCTCCAATTCACTCTCAGGCATCTAGGGTTTCCAAGGCGGTCTGTCACGCCCTTCTGATCAAGTTTCTGTTTGCAGATTCATCGCCACCTTCTGAAGAAAAGAAACCGACCCCAATTTCGTTGAGTGAAAACTGCTGATGGCTGATTGCAGTCTTACCAAAAGGTACCAGTGCAGCTCAACGCCAGGAGCTCCAGTTCTCCTTCAAACAATTTTTTTTATCTTTCGTAAAAAATAAATTTTTTTTTTTAATAAAAAGTATCCTATCACGGAGAAAACATTTTTTTCACCGTAACACAAGAGGGAATAGCATGATGCTATGTAACAAATAGTTATTCAGAATAACAAAAAATTTTTTATCCTAACAAAAATGCAGTAATTACGGTAGATATTTTTATGTGCTTATCTGTATCAAAGTAAGAATTTGCTACCATAAGTTACTTTGACTTATCATAAGTAATAATTTACTTTGCAATGAAAAATTAATTTTGTTACTCCCATAAACATTTTTGTTTTCCCACACAGTGATTTTGTTGTACTTACAGATGACATTACTTAGGAAAAAATAAAATTTGCTATTGGCGGTCACTCAAGTTAAGCAGCATTCACTGTGGTTAGTACTTGGATGGGTGACCGCTTAGTCAGCGCTGGCTAGTGCGTGGGATCTCTGATCGCTAGGAATTGGGTCTGACGTCCCGGTGATCGATAAGAATTACTATTTATTCTATATTTTCATGACCGTAATATATTTATTAAACCAATTTTAATGCCTAATCAACCATTTTTGGTACAATATCTTTTACAAAACTCGTTGTAACTCGTCAACGGATAAGAATTTTAAAACGACCAAGATATTATTTTGTAGAAAATTGAACGCTCTACAAAAAAAGTTTCCTATGATTTTTCGATAAATTCACTCCCTTAAAAGTTATCCCCAGTCAAAGATGTAAGAATGATGAACCCTCAAAAATCTGATCGAAAGAAGATGACATAGCTTCTTTTAACCATCTCGAGGGTGTCTCGGCTGCTTTAAGGACTAATAACAATATGAAAGTCTTTCGGTTATCGCAGCTAGGTCAAGGCGCCTGAGCTGATCGCTGTAAGAGTTTAAAATCATCGGGGTCGGTGTGAGCTGGAGGTACTGTCCCAGACGGTTACAGGAGCATTGATAAGTTCGACTAAAGACTTGAGTTGGGCAACGCAGTTATATCTTACGTCGCAGCTGAAGCTGTTCGAGAGTTGCAATAATCTTTTAAATCAGATCTTAGGGATACGGTGGTCGTCTATATCAAGTAACTTACATATCCAGCTCAGCGCCGAGCCCTGGCAGCAGTCAGCCCTAAAGTGGAGCTGGTGAAGGTTACTCGCAGATAGGTGTAGTCATCCACCCAATCTATACATTCATCCTTGCAGAAGGGACTCGTCCTCTGCTTTGGCCACCTCTCCTAAAGTGAAAAATTTTGGTTTTTCTTAATATTAACTTGCAATGAGTTTTTAGTACAGCATTATTCACCAAGGATTTGTAAATGATTGATCTTTTAAGATCAGAAATTGTTCTGGACACTATAACTAAATCATCAGTATAGAATAGGATTACAAGATCATGGGGGACGTCCCCCTGGGAAAATGTGTTCTTTGTTTTGCATTCGGACGACGTAAACATGTTTGTCACGATAAGTTGGTTAATAGCCAGTTCCTATAGGTACTGACACATAGATGCCGAAAATAAAAAACAACTCTTCTACTTATACACCAAGCCTACATCTTCCGCTGAAAATATTTTATCCAAAGTGTATGGGGCGTTAACCAATATCTTGCCAGTTTATCACTAAATGAATAGAATGTTCTGAGTTGGGTGACAGATCAGGTATCATTATTTTCTGGTAGAGTTGTCTTAGGTATAGTTTCGTATCTGTTAGTAATGCAAAAAATAGGCAGTTATGGACGATTAACTAAGTGACGTTATTAAACTTTCGATAACCTTTGACTTGGGACGTCCCAACTGGGAAAATGTGTTCTTTGTTTTGCATTCGGACGACGTAAACATGTTTGTCACGATAAGTTGGTTAATAGCCAGTTCCTATAGGTACTGACACATAGATGCCGAAAATAAAAAACAACTCTTCTACTTATACACCAAGCCTACATCTTCCGCTGAAAATATTTTATCCAAAGTGTATGGGGCGTTAACCAATATCTTGCCAGTTTATCACTAAATGAATAGAATGTTCTGAGTTGGGTGACAGATCAGGTATCATTATTTTCTGGTAGAGTTGTCTTAGGTATAGTTTCGTATCTGTTAGTAATGCAAAAAATAGGCAGTTATGGACGATTAACTAAGTGACGTTATTAAACTTTCGATAACCTTTGACTTGGGACGTCCCAACTGGGGAAGTGTGTTCTATGTTTTTCATTCGGACGACGTAAACATGTTTGTCACGATAAGTTGGTTAATAGCCAGTACCTAATAGGTACTGACACATAGATGCCGAAAAAAAAACAACTCTTCTACTTGTAAGTAGGTACATTACACTGCACCTATAAATACTAGATCGGGATTGTTTCGACAATACTCGATCACTGAGAATGAACCTACAGAGGTTAGTTCTAAGTTTTAGACTGACTAATTAAGTTGTTAATTCTGGTATATATATATGAGCGCTTTTCCCACCCCGGTAGGAAAATTTGTGGTTTAGATCTAGAAGGAACTCTCTTAAATCGAAATAGTGACCTTCGTCTATCAAATAGTGACTATTCACTATTTAGTAGTGAAAAGTATACCACTATTTGAATTAGTGGTATACTCTGCACTGCAAAAATAGTGAATAGTCACTATAGTCACTATTTCGATTTAAGAGAAAGTAGGGGTGTACTGAGATCGGCAGGTGTTGCTTAGTTTTTCCGTGAACCAAAGGGATGCACCTGGATCTAGTTAGCTACGGTCATCCAGGTGAATTTAATATTTCAATGAAATATTTCAATGTCCTAGTCAATCTCCATATTTATTATTCGGGAATAAAGGTATTCAACACGTGCAGTCGATTTGGTGGGAACAATGAACGAACTTGATGTAGAAAAATAGCACGCATGTGCAACAAGTTATCGTAAATTTCAACGTTAGCGTGATAAGAACCCATGTGTTAGCATAATACATTTCAATTACCGTATTAAAGCGAACTACTCACCAAAATAACAGGGCAGGCCGCATATTTGGGCATCACTCTGTCTCTGATTGGCCGGTAGATCCCATGGTATCCCTCCGTACAATCTTCCAGGTGTAACGTAGGACCACCTCCTGCGCCTGAGCAGATGCCCGAAATCTTCCGGAATGTCTTGAAGAGGAAAATCACGACCTTGGTCCTCTTCAGGTGACTGAAAGCTCGGTTATCAGTCCTGAAAAAAAATATTATCAGAATAACTATTTAAAGTATCCTTAAATAATGTATCGTTGAGATGGTTAACTGTTTTGTCAAAGTGAGAATCTGTATGGCTAAATTGGCTATACGGATCCTCACTTCGACAAAACAGTTGACTATCTCAACGATTACAAGCAATTTTTAATTAAATTTTCTATCCGATTTACATTAATTTACACGTTTAACTGCGTGCATCAGCTGTCTCCAGAATTAATGATTAAACAAAGGAGATAAAGAAAAATCAGATGAGATGTATGATGTTACGTCAAATTGTTGGTACTTACTGGCAATATCAGAGGCGCTGAGTTCCTTTTTTAGGATTTCTTGTCCTAAATTAGTCTCCTTTGATGATGCTGCAATACAATTGGAGTATGATCACCGTTCTCATCAGAAATGATTAAAGCTTTTGGCGGGTATTTGCTGACAAAAAATACAAAATAAATCCAGCAACTTATTTTGAATGCCGTACCTCTCGTAATATTTTATTTGCTCTAATAGAAATTTGATCCACCTTGAGTGGGCAGTATCGGATTCTATGAAATATTTATGACAAAATCTTTCACGAAGATAAAGTTCCTGTTCTATGACAGAAATTCTTTCTGTAGGTGAAAGATTTTGCAATAACATATCGTCATAGAGATGATACTGCCGACATTCTTTTTTAAGTGATCTATGATGGGCCCTGCAATATTTAAAACACCCAGACTGAACACGACATCGACCCCTATGAGTTCGCGCAATGCATTTCATTTTTGAACTACTTCAACCGAATTACAAAAATCAACTGAAGTAATTATAAGTTAAAATAATTATAAGGAATAAGGACGTACCTCCATAACGTTGAATCCGAAATTTAAGACCCGTTGGTAACTAGTCCGTGTGTACACTTAATTTTTTAGTACACGGTGTGTTCACTGGGTCTTTTAAAGATCGGTCTTATTTTCACAGATTTCTAGGGTTTCAAAAAGCCTTCAAAAATTCTGAGTTACTTTTTGCAGTGTCTTCTATATGGCTTAGCAGTCGTCAGAGTCAACAGTTTAAAACCGTTGTTAATAAAAATTGAAACAATAGCCCCAAAAATGGGAAATCTGATTTTCGACTGTTCACTCAAAGACCCAGTATACACATGCCGGGTTGATTTCAACATGACAAAAAAAATATTCTTGCTAAGTATCCAACTTCTAGGAGCTATAAATATCTAATAACGATAAAACAAATCAAATGAATATGGTTACTAACGAAATACGTAAATAATTATTTGAAATTTATTTTTATAATTTCTATAGGGTTTGCCGATATCATATATGTCCTGTCATTTGCGCTCACATATTCTTAATGTATATTAATTTTTATCGAGATTGGTCAAGCCGCTCTTGAGTTACAAACAGACATACCGACCGACAGACAGACAAAAATGAAAAAAATAGTAGAATGTGAATTACTGCATCATAAAACGATTATTTATCACAAAATTTGATAGCAAAGTTAAATGTACAGATTGAGTCAATAAAACTTTTAGTATAAATATCCGATAATTTTGGTTACACTATGGAGGTCTGTCACATCCCTAATAAGGATATCAGATATATGAGCATTACAGGAAAACCACATTCAAATTACGCCATTCGACTCACCCGAAATAGAAGGTATATTTCATAAATCGTTCAATTTAGTTCACAATAATTTCATTTCTTACATTAAGTATTATTGAAAATACTTACTTACTTTTTTATGCAAACAATGAAGTTTATTCTCAATAAGATACACACAAATTAACGTGCCGTTCGCCGATTCGATAAGATTTTTTTCAATAATCGAGGTCAGGTACCCTCACTTACTTAGTACTTTATGTTAAGGGTATGTTTTTGGGGGTGACACATTTTTGTCCTAAAATGTAGTTTGATGCAGTAGGACTTAATGCCAGTCGTATTTTGTTCCGGGTATGTCCAAGAGCCAGTTATTGTTAATGTCAAATGAATTTTATTCCAGCAGTTGATTGTTCCAGACTTAAATTATGTCAGTAATGGTTTGTAACAAATGTAATTAAATGCATATCTTGTCAGAAACTATTCAAGTTTGTGACTTATACACTTTAATCTATCTAGACTTAGTAACAATAGTTCTTTGAGACTTATCAATTTTGCTCCTTTGTCATTTTAAGCTGTACTCATTTTGTTACATTAGTACTTTGATCCTTCCTAAGATACTGCCAATGTCACTATGTTCTAGTTAGAGTTAGTTACATTCACACTTTGAGCCAGATACTAAATATTACCAGCCCACCTTGTTGCGGTCGTTGTTCACGACTTTACATGTTTGTGCCCGTCGCTGTTTAGCACGTAATAACTTTATGCCAGGAATTGTATGTGACATTTTACAAAACTATTTCACTGTAGATTTTTGATAATAAAGTAGACTTCAGGGGATATCTTAAAACATTAATGTTATTTATATGATGTTATTGAAAATCTACTTTATCAACAATAATGGTAATATTTGCCAGTCGATAATAGTTTCGTAAAATGTCACATAGAATGCCTGGCGTAAAGTTATTGCGTACTAAACAGCAACGGGCACAAACATATCAAGTCTCTAACAACGGCGGTAACAAAGTACGCTGGTAGCATTCAATATCTGGCTCAAAGTGTGAATGTAACTAACTCTAACTAGAACATAGTGACATTGGCAGTATCTTAGACAGGATCAAAGTACTAAAGTAACGAAATGAGTACAGCTTAAAATGACAAAGGAGCAAAATTGATAAGTCTCAAAGAACTATTGTTACTAAGTCTAGATAGATTAAAGTGTATAAGTCACAAACTTGAATAGTTTCTCACAAGATATGCATTTAATTACATTTGTTACAAACCATAACTGACATAATTTAAGTCTGGAACAATCAACTGCTGGAATAAAATTCATTTGACATTAACAATAACTGGCTCTTAGACATACCCGGAACAAAATACGACTGGCATTAAGTCCTACTGCATCAAACTACATTTTAGGACAAAAATGTGTCACCCGTTTTTGGTATAGATATAAAAGTAAACCTTTGGGTGTTACAACCTCGAAGTTCGTACTTTCGATCTCACCGGGCAAAAAAATATAAGATAACCACTCATAAAATGGGGAGGAATGTTACGGCTATGCGTAGCTCCCAGTAAAACGGCTTCATTCCTGTTGATTTCGAGAGGACACGCATTAATCATCCCCTTACCTGACACGCCACTTGTAAATCTACATGTAGAGCCGCGACCTTGATGAAAACACCAGATCAACCATCGAGTTACATGGAACACAAACGCTCCATCTTGTAGAGACAAAACCGTCACTCAATTTTATCTGAATGACCGCTTCATTGCAGAATCATCAACACACGCCGTGCTACAGAGGTAGAAATTATTAAACTGTTTAATTAGCGAGCATTCAATAAAGTTTTTATTTGCGGTTCAGTCGTCTCATACTTACAACTGCATTTAGTTTCCCATGATGTGCCTGACATACTTATGCTACTTGCCCAGAGAGTGGTGCTCATATCCGACGCCATATCTAAAGCGCCTAGTGTTTGAAGCAGCAGGCAAGCAATGGAGGGCAAGTAGATACATAGAAGGCACGACCATTTCCCTCGGAGGTGTCACTGCCAAGCTGCAGTATTATCACTTCGACATTTGGCTGCGCAAAAATGGTCATACAGAAAACTTTCCACGAAAAGAAAAGTACTTCAGGTTGAAGATCAATTGCATCGTCTGCGCTACTGCGTAAATCCTACTTTATCAGCGTACAGTACTCTAAGTTCTACCTTACCAATTAGGCCTCAGTGTTATCAATAGAAATTGACGTCGGTGTTTTCTTTGTTACAGGTTATGATTCACACACCTCACTCATCGTTTTAGTTTAAAGTTAGTGAAACAATAGTTATGTAGTTAATGGTCTCATTATTTGTGATTTTTTTTTTGTTTTGACTTTGACCCTCTCACTAGCAGATATACTTTGGTCTACAAATATAAGATACTAGATCTATCATTTTTAGAGAGGGTTAACTGTTGGACTCTGAGCAAAAATAAATTCTAGTTTTAAACTTTTATTTATTTATATATTTTAGTTCTTAGAAATATTTACTTAAGAAAACTATTATATTTTAATTTATTACTTTTAAGTTTTTAGAAAATACATTTTAGGCACATTGGTGCTGTTTGAATAAGGGGCTAGTATAGGCTTAATTTTACGACCTTAGGTACTTGAGTTGTAAAAGAACTTCTTATCCTTATACTGAGAGTACAACCAAGCACTATGGTCTTTGTGCAAGAAAACATGTGTTTTACTTAGTATAACGTAGAGAATTAGACCTTACAATAAAATAGTTTTATTTTAAATAGTTAGTCTGCGGCTGTTCTCTGTCGAGTAACAACTCATCTCTCAAAGTGATCTTTTAAAATAAAGATTCATAGCGAATCACTCTATGTTTGAAAATCACTGAGTATTTATTTAGTTAATGTTGAATCCTATCCATAACTTCCTACATTAACCTAGTAAGTAGTAGGCAAGGGTTCTAGCTGCTTGGAAATTGGTGATTTATTTAATAAATACTCAAAGTTGTTAAAAAATAGTTTGTATTCAAAATAATCTACAAAATTTTTGGCAAATCCTCAGTCCAAAGTTACTAAACGGTCTTTTCCTAGGAGCCTTTACGCTAACTGATAAGAATTTGATGAACATAAGCTCCTCTGGCAAGTATGATGGGTCCTGCGTGTGGATAAATCGCAGTCCTTCGTAGTACGTGTCTGTAATGATTGAAATTATAGATTGTTATTGTAAGTTTGCCCTTAAAAATTGACTAAAGACATTATTTCAAAAAAGTAACGAAATCTCACGCTTATACGGAAGCACGGCAGTGTCTCGCGCCAAGCACACGTTTAACCTGTGATGGCATTATCTCTACACAGCTGGAGTTATCACCAATAATACTGTAGTTATTTTTTGTTATATATCTTTTTTATATGTCACTACTTTCACAAAAAATGACATGCGCTCACTAAATACTTATCGCGCTAGTTAAACACAAACTAACAAACTTTCTGGTCTTAATAATTATAAATTACAAGATCCCTAAAAGATAGTTACCTGTTTTGTGTACGATAGTGCCCTTATACTTGCGCCATCCCTTAAGCGGCGGCTCAAGGTTGAAGATATTCCTAAAACCGTCAAAAATCTGGAATTTTGAGGGATACGGAACCTCAACATTGTTCTCGAAACTGTCACTAAGCCACCAGCCGGGTACACACTTGTACGGGTTCGTCCCGTACGTCGAAATTGCATCAAATTTCACTACCACAAAGTTTGCCATGATGATAACCACAGGGATGCTATCCCGGCTGAAGACAGAATGAAATTGATCAAGAAAAACTGAGTGGGACGCTTTTATGCCCCTTCAATGATCCCATCATTTTTCGAGGCAATGACATAACCATTTCGCTATTCATGCAAAACGGTGTATCTTGACTTGACTGCCATCTTGCCTGAAGTCAAAGATACTTCTGGAATCCGAGGACACTAAAAATAAAAAATGAATGTTAAACATAGAAACCTTTTTTTTAGAGTGTACCTGAAAATACAGTCAATTTTAAGTTCGTATGAAACAGGAATAGATAAAAATGCACACCAAAATATTAAGAAAGAAAATAAAGCGATAGCAAAGATAAAGAAAGAAAAAATTAAAAAAAATTTATTTTTGGTCAAAGGTTCTATGAAATTATGTCCTTCGAGAATTAACCCTTTATAGTCAGAGGATCTTGAAATGTCTAAGTGTGAGCTGTCAGGGGTAAAAACCAATCATAGGGCGTAATACGACTGTGTGAGAGACAGTTTAGTTGTATTAGTATGTCCATGCGTCTCCTTCTACTATTTTTCTAGCCCCCTCTCTATAATTTAGGCTATGTCTCTCTCACTTTAAGAAGAAGACGTAAAATTTAAATTAAGATTGGGATTTCAAGACCAGACTATAGAGGGTTGAATCCTATAACCTAAGGTACTAATAAAAGTATCAATTGACTATAGTTTTAAACCATAAAAAGGGTGGGGTATCGTGGCGCGCGCACCTTTTAAAACCTTTACTGTATTATATTTCACTATAGTTGAAAATGATGTATATAATGTAGTATGGT
The DNA here is from genome assembly GCA_947284805.1 of Coleophora flavipennella. Taxonomy (NCBI): domain Eukaryota; kingdom Metazoa; phylum Arthropoda; class Insecta; order Lepidoptera; family Coleophoridae; genus Coleophora; species Coleophora flavipennella. Next base: position 17,051 of record CAMYPC010000053.1, on the reverse strand, counting down.
GCCGCCGTCGTTGGCCGAGCGGTCCAAAGTGTTGGTCCGTTCGAACAACTCAGTGGCAAGGCATGGGTTCGAATCCCCAGCGGGTCGAAAGATTTTTCACATTTTCACATGTTGATATCTTTCGATTCTCTGAGGTTCGCTCCAGCGCCGCCTAGGTTTAAGATAATCTCTTAACCAACACAGCTCCCCTACCACACAACTACAAAAACCACCGAGTACAGCGGCCGAATGGGAAAAAATTCCCAGAGCCTAAAGAATATCTATCTATCTAATGTAGTATGGTATTAAGTTATGTATCAAGTTACGGACAGAAAAATTTTTAAAGAGCCTCACTGCACAAAAAGACAAAACATAGAACTTAAAAATTCAGATAATTATTGTGTAAAATATTTAGAATAGTACTTACAGATTCCAAAGATGATAAAAATCAGTACAATGATAATTGACTTGATTTCCATGGTTAAATTTTTAGCAACAGCATCTCACCAACTGTTAAACTCCAGCATATAAAATCATTTATATGGCACTGTGTAACCAATCCTCATGGCTTACGTGCATACCTACCAGGGTAAAAATTCCCAGAATGATTCATTTCAATGAAAATACAATAAGAAATATCGGACTCTGGTCAGTTGGAATTCATGGAGTAAAAATAGTTATAAATATCCATACACTGTCGAGCAAAATTAATGGATGGAATGAATTAGTTTGTTTATTAACGATTTTCGAAACTATTCTAGTAAGAAATAGATATTTTGGACATTTTTGTAGGTTTGCAATAAATTGTAGCATCTAAAAATTTTTAGTTCCAAATCTCATTTTAAAAAATATGTGTGTGTAGCAATGTACGCATGTAAGAAGTAAAACTTCTTTATGATAAATCTTCAAGTAAATTCTAGTAACTTTTTCAAATATACAAGTTTCGAGTAAATAATTGGAATTATCTATTTAAAGTAGTACAATTATTAAATTACTGGAAATCTAGTAGACATCTATTGATTTTTTGGAATTATCAATGAATAGATAAATAATTAAAAACGAACAATTTTGAAAAATTTACTTCTACATGTTTTCGATGTCTAATTGTGTATTGTTTTATTTTTAAATTATTATTTAATTTGTTTTTATATTTTTAAAATAAATGAATGTTTACCAGATTGACAGTCATATTAATTAATCTTTGCTAATTTAAATGGATTTATATTATATATTTACTGAGACTTACAATGAAAAAGTGACGTTTAACCTAAAATAAATACCAAAATCACTTGGACGTGTTGCATCTATCAAAGGAAAGATAGAACTGTATTTTTTGCACAAATATTTTACAGTGCGAATTTTGTCCAGCAGTGTATTGTCTGAACAGTAGTTACTACGCTTATCAGCATAATAACCGTATGTAACATAGTTGGGAAAACCCAATAATACCAACAATGCAATGCGTGTAAACAAACATTGGACTCATTTAACCTTTTGACACAAGACATTGCACTTGTTATCTCCAATCAGCAATCAATGTACCATTGTTATGCCTGAGCATATAAGCAACAGGATTCGCGTCCACTGCATTGTTACACAGGAGCGTTGGAGAATCACGTTTTACATGTCGAAGCACATATGTCTCGTTCCTCGGGCCTGGGATGTGCATCATTCAAGCACGATAGAATTGGTCTTGAAGAAAAAAATCTCATGTGACGAGGTCACCAAGAAAGAAGGTGCTGCTGAGATCAACGTCAACGGCGTTAATGCAAAACTGAACTACTGGGAAGAGCAGCCCTGGATGAAGAGCGATAAGGACCATAGAGCTTGGCCAGACCCGCAAGAGTACTACGAAGAGCTCAAAAGTATTGAAGAGCTTTATTTTTGAGCTCGCAGAGATAGATTTAGATTATTAGATAAATATGGATACATATCATAATAAAAATGCCGATAAGGTCGAGAAAGCTTGGACTTCATCTCCTCAAGCATCTGGTTTTCGAACTCCGCAACGAGGTCCTTGTCCGCTTCCTTCTTTTTTATCAAATTTGCTGGATTATCCTGCAGCCTTTGAATTCTAGCAGCTTCTTTCAGCTTCTGAAGCTGCTTTTTCCTCTCCTGTTGGTTCATTCCAGGAGCAGAGTAACCACTCTGCGTTACCTCCGCTGGTGGAACTGGAGCTTGGTCCCGGTATTGAGGTTTTCTCATGAAGTAGCTATGTCCTGCCAAATCCAATTTATGGGTTCGTCCTTCCATATTGAGTTGTTATCGTGTTGGAAGCGTAAGAAGTAATGATATATGTTTAGTTTAGTTTTAAAAATCTCTTTATTTATCAGTTAGTTTTACGTGTTATTGTATAAAAATTACACGTCAGATACATTTTTGTTTTCTGTCTCTATTTGTTAAAAACAATATACGCAGATACATTTTTCTTTGTAATGTCTAGTTTAGTGATAGTGATTTTATGATTTACGTTTTGATATTTACTTCTGGTAATGACATATGACTTTGGCGAAGGGTTTTTATGTTTTCAAAATTCAACTACCTGGAAAATAAAAGGAGAGGGGATAACTAATTACTAATTGGCTAGGGATAATTTACCCTTAAGCCAATCAGTAATTATTTATCCCATTACTTCTTACGCTTCCAACACGATAACAACTCAAGTTCGATTTTCAAATATTTACTACAAAATTTATAATGGAAGGACGAACCCATAAATTGGCTTTGGCAGGACGTAGCAACGTCATGATCAAAGCTCAATACCGGGACCAAGCTCCAGTTCCACCAGCGGAGGTAACGCAGAGTGGTTACTCTGCTCCTGGAATTAATCAACAGGAGAGGAAAAAGCAGCTTCAGAAGCTGAAAAAAGCTGCTAGAATTCAAAGGCTGCAGGATAATCCAGCAAATTCGATCAAACAGAAGGAAGCGGACAAGGACCTCGTTGCGGAGTTCGAGAACAAGATGCTCGAGGCGATTAATTCCAAGCTTTCTCGACCTTATCGGCATTTCTATTACGATATGTATCCATATCTATCTAAAAAATAATTGTATTAGGAAGATTTCATGAAATCTATCTATTGCATTGGCCCTTATGTCAAAATCTACATAGAATTCCGTTGTTAAATTAATTATTTAGTCGAGTTAGGCCTCAAAATAACACGCGTATAATTTGCTCTGTAATTGGTATTTTTAATTCTTGTATTATTCACTCATTCTCATTGTTTTGCAAGCGGAACATGCATCAGCCATATTTCTAGAATTTAATATCAAGGTCATCCAAAACAATGTCTTTGTTATTTTAATGGTAAAGATTTCTCACTAGTTTTAGAAACAATTAGACTTTGAGATATGCCATAGAATTGAGAGTGATTTGATCAATTTTCCAAAGATCTGGATAATTTTGGAATTTTCTTAATGCTAAATAGGGAAAATACATATTACTGCATATTCCTCGAGTTGAATCAATTATTTACCGTCTTGCAAGCCACTAACTGCTTAGCGACTCGCGACACGCGATGACGCGCGGCACGTAAGTTTTTTTTTTGTGCTCTAAGTAACGTTTTCTCACTGAAAATATAAAACCTGCTTTAGACCTAATTTGGTACGATTGAATGTAGTCCAGGCAGTTTTCGATAAAAAGTGCACCACAAAGCAACTTACTCCAGCCGCGGAGGTGTCACGTAGTACGATATCTTATTATTCTTTTTAGAGGCGCTGACAGCGTAGTCTGGCCAGGACTCGTCGCTAGAATAACTTCCGCTAAATTTTCTCTTTCGGATGCTGCTTTCTTCCTTTGGTAGGACTATTTCATACACGTACGCCCCAACCGTTTCTCTGAAATCGAAAACGACACAATGGACGTCCCTGACCTAGAGTATCGTCACTGTTACAGTCAATTAGAGTCTCAAAAGTACTTACGCTTTAGAGACTTCCTGAAACACATACACTGAATTATTGTTGTCCTCCCGCGTAACTAATTTAGCAGGTATGTCTCTTACTTGGAGAATAGAACTCACGATATCACACTGCTTTATTATTTTTCTGGCCAAAGTTAACACAAATGAATCAATGCCGCCGAGAGGCCACTTTGAAGGAACTAGGATATCCTCTGCTAATTTCAGTAAATCCACCCACGCTTTTGTGATTAAGACCTGCCTTCTGATCGGTATTTGCATTTTATAGCAAAACACAATAATAAAGAGAAAATGAATAGCTCTGAAAAAAATATTGCAGCAGACCAAGATTTTATAATTTTAATTCGTATCTCAGGAATTCGTCGTCCATCAAAGATAAATGCGATTATTTTGAGACTGAATATATTTTTTTCGAACTTTTAAAATGTTTATTTACTCGGCAGTTGTGATGTAAGAGGTATAAAATTACAGGTTTTTTGTGCATAATATTCATTCATTTTCATAAAAAGTTATAACATCGTTTTTTTTTACTCGTAAGATCCGCAGACACGTCCGCGTGGGTGACTTAATGCGTCTAACGATTCCATAATTTTATGTATATTATTCAAACCTAACCTATCTCTATAAATACCTCCGCTCCCAAAGACAGACGTTACTTTAAAATCAGCGTTCGTGGTTTCTAAGCTTCTTCAGTGTTTCAGCACCAGTGTTGCAGAGTTATTAGGTAATTATATAATTTAAAGTATTTTATACTTACTTGTATATGATTAATTACTTACTAGATGTTATTACTTCCAACAGAGTGAAAAATGGCGAATCAGTACACCTGCTACGTTCCCAAGGAATGGAACGTTCACTCCGAGCGAGTCCTTAGTAACATCATAACAAACAAGGCTGTAGATCGATGGAGGCACTACAAGAAAATGGAGGGAGCCGCCGTAAGGCTGGAAAACGTCACTGCGAAATTCCACTACTACGGGGTTAGCCCATGGATGCGAAAAGCTGGTGACGAAAATTCCCGTCCGCACGCCAATGAATACTATGGAATCAAGATGAATTGTATACTTTGTTCAAAAGCGTAAGTACATTAGTATTAATGTCTACAAATTCAATTGTTTGGATGTAGAGACTTGAAAGGAATAAACCAATTAAAAACAGAAGCTTTTATTAAAATATATCATTTTTGTAAGGCCTGCATTAGTATATGGCTAATGTATACATTTATTGAATATGCCAAGGCAATATAAGCCAAACGGCAAAGGTTATACAGATTTAGAAATTTTACATAAGATAATTTATGTAATAAACATAAAGTAAAGGTACACAAGTCTAAGATTTAATTAATTTAGATAAATAACTTAAGATTTAATGGCAATAAACATATTTTAAACATTCATTTTTATTTTGTTCCAGGTGTCGCAACTATGGTCATCGCGTTTGCGCTTATGACTAGTTAAGATAAAATTGTAAAAAAACCTAGTTAACTCGTTATGGCATCTAGTTAAGGTATTTGTAAGTTTTGTAATAATTTCTAGTACTTGTAATGCATCAATCTTGTTTTTAACTAGAAATTTGTAACATCCTTCGCGCGCCTTCTAACTAAATTTTTTTATACATTATTCGATGTGTTTCGATACTGATGTATCAATATTGAATTGTGGGCTATTTTTTACGAGTATCGATTAATGTTTAACTTCAAGACTTCATGTATTTTATTGTAGAGGATGAAATAAATAAGATATTACTCATGAGTTGTTATTTGAAAACTATAACCATCAGACTAGGTGTAGTTTAACATTTAATACAAACATTATATAACTGGATTAGCTTCGTTGGACCCTAGATTATGGGCCAGTTAAAGTTCAGTCTCTTCAGTAATCCACTCCGGCAAAGCAACTCGATAATTGCGGACGCCTCCGCTTGGGGGCGAAAGTGTCACTTCCCATGATGGCGGTAAGTCAGGGTCCCGCTTGAACAACCAATCCAACTCGGGTCCCATCACTTGGTTCAAATAGTTCTGCGTTGAAAGATCCCGGCACGTGGTGGCGCGTATCCATAACATGCACAGTGCATCACAGATTTTTCTCGGCGCCAGCCACAAGCTGTACAGCAGCTCTGAGAAGTCCATTCGAAGGTAGTACTGGAAGAGAGTTTAGTATCAGAGCAGAACCAGGCTAGGAGTGGTAAGATAAGAGGGAAAGTTTGGTAAAACCAAATGTGCATGCCTTAAGCGCTCATGTTATCGAAATCTACGTTAACGCCCTCTTGCGCGTCGCGGTAGAAGTCGCTAGTTCTCAATAACTCTGTTTATTATATTTTTATACATATGGCTGCCAAAATCGCAGAAAAGTCACGGAACTGAGAATCGGAATAAATTAATTGTAATGAAACGGAATCATTTTGACACGAAATTTTCACAAGGGTTTTTCTTAATTACCTAAGGAACAAAACAAAAAAAAGTTAGGTTGAGAAATTGCTTTTTGATAAACTATAAGTGTTATCAAGCCCACAGCTCTTGTGAATTTCACCATTTATCCATTGAAATTCGTCAAAAAAACCAGTTTTTTCCCAGAAATGTCATTTAATCGATAAGAAATTTTTTTCAAGTGTTCTATAATTATTACTCTTTATGTCTGTATGTTTTTGTATAGAATTGATTTGTTAATTATAAAAATTAAACACGTTTTAATCGAAGTTACGATTTTTAGGCGAGAGTAGAACATACCTACGCGCTTCGCGCTTAAGGCATACAATACTCTGTTAATTCGATACTCACTTTCAAGAGCGTGATTGGGTTTCCCCAGTAATCACAAGGCTGTCGAATTGGTGCTCTACGGAACAACCAGACGACCTCTTGCAGGTGAGCAGGAGCCAAGCACCAGAACACGGGATCATTTGCAGTGAGCCATCCGGAACCGAACTCTATTATTTCGTACACTTCGTTGTCCCAGTTTAAATCGTCTATGGCACTATGAATAAAACCATTGTTTGTGTACACCATTTTCCACTTCACTTTACTATCGTCCAGTAACACTGCTACTAAATGCAAAGTCAAAAGAGTTCTGGCACGCTTCTAATCACAAAATTCTACTCCTAGGCCGGCCGTTGTAATTTGGCCCAATCTGTCAGTAATCATTACAAATTGATATAAATTGGTTCCTAGACTCCAGCCGATCAATTGAGCGAGTTATTTTGTCATTTTCTTTAATTAGATGCACAGCTCGCCGTCATTCTGCGGCAGTCAGGTCAAATGTTCCACTTATGTCAGTTATGAACAATGTAACGCTAAATTGTCTTGTATATGAAGTAAGTTAGCATAGAGTTTGTCCAGAATATAACTGTACTTCCCAAATTAATTAAATGGACGGGACTTTTTCCCAAATATCCTGCGAAGTGCAATCATTTTTTGGTCAGGTACTCCAACACTTGGTTCTGGCTCTGAATTTGAACTTTGGTAGAAACTGTCTCTATTCTCCGAGACAGCTTCTGTTTGTGTAGCAGCGTCCTTTTTAATTGCTACAGTGTCAGGTTTTATCGAACTCATGATTCAATTTGGATTTTAATATGGAAATTCACGATTAATGGTGGAGAAGTGTTTGCAACTCGTGGAACAACCGATACGCACAATATTGCACTGAAAGAATATATTTACGTGGTTCCAATCTGAGTAAAACTTTGTATGAGAGAGACAAAGATATTTCTGCTTAGTCACTTCTGTACGCTTATCAATTCAATTATACAAATTTTATAGGTACATGCATTCTATGGTTGGTGCTTTGAGATAATAAAATGAGTCATAGACCAACATCTTTATTTAAAAACCAATATCGAGTTCATACAGATCATATTTCTAATTGTTATAACAATGCAACAGGTACAAATTATTTACTCGAAAGCTGAAATTATGGTATACAATCTCCAACTAAAAATGGACAGACTATTTTTTCTGATCTCTTAGAGAAATATATTTTCCAAGAAGTTTGGTGGTGTTACCAAAGTTGGAATGCAACTATTTAAGAACTTCAGATTCCTCAGCTTACTCTTACTCTTACTCGATAAACTAGACTTTGATTGCAGATTCATTGTTGATTGTTTAAAATCGAGCAAATAATAAATAGGCATGAACAGCTGACACCACACCTTTGTGACCTAGCCGGACAAAACACTCATTATCGATCGAATTATCAGACCTGAGTGTATTTTTAACTCCAGTCTGTGTTATCGAGCGGAGAGTTGCACTCTGCTATTGAGCTGCATAAATTCGCCGGGCTGGGATCCGAACCCAGAACCCGGTCTATGCCAAATTTCTGTTCACTTATTCTATATACATTGAGCCACACCGTCCATCTTACGGTAAAGCATTTAACCACTCCTAATATCCAGATAGATTTACAGATTATCAAAACATGATCTCAGAATATTTTATTGCTCGACAATAAACCACGTGGTTTGACATGTGTAGTTGATTCATGCGGAGCAATGAACTCAGTATTGAACTTGACCTACTAAAGCATCATTGAAAGCACGTGCGTAATATGTTCGTTAATATCGTGTACTACATTATTCAATGGCTAGTGTAAAAATAAATTACTTACCAATAGGGCAGGCTGCATATTTTGAAACCATTTTCTCTCCGGCTGGCCCCCAAAATGTCAAAATGTGTCACCTGTCCTAAAAATGAATCACTTATTTGACTTAGGCTAATGTCAAATCGATGTTTAGGTCGTGGACACTGCGTGCGCAAAACAGTTTGTTAACAAAAGCAACAAACCGCTTATGTCTTTCATGATATCAAGAAAATAAACTTTTTGCTACTTTTGCGCTTTTATAATCAAATAAATTCTAATTTAATGAGACGGAGTTTTAGCTAAGCTGTCGACCGATTTGAATATGATCTTATTGTTTCCGTTGACGTCATAGCGGGAAGTAATGGCATGTACCATAGCTTTTAAATTACGATAGGATTACGAGGATTTCTTGAAAGCTAAACAAAATCTATCTTTTGATGTTGCTAACTGGAGAACGGGGTTCTTCTTACCCAGGAACTTGACTTGGTTCAGTCAGACTAGAAAGTATAAATCAAAAGTCCGTAGTATGCCTCAACGAGGCTAGGTATGTGGCGATGATGGTGTTGTGACGTTCTACGGTTGCATAAATGGATTTGGTGGGTTAGTAAATGAATAAATGAGGAGTTAGTAATTAATGAAGAGTTGGCCTTTGGTGATTTTTATGAGGGTTTGTCTGTTTTGTGTAAAACCAGATTTTTCAGGCTTACAACAATTAAGGGGGTCAGACTGTGTTTTACAGTACTTACACCACGTAATTGTATGCGTAAAATTGTAATTATCTCTAGAATAAACATACAAAAATGATAATTCGAATTTTCAATTTATTTTTTGTTCTAATAATTAAAATCATTAATAATATAAAACAAGTTATCTTATCATAGATGAAATTAAAAATATTTTATTTAAAAATAACAATTATTTATAAACGAATACAAATTTAAAATTAAATTAACAATTATAATTTAATTTATAATTAAATTCAGTAATTAAATATTGCATTAAATTAATAATTTAATTATGCCAAGAAAACAAAGTCTAGCTATCTTTTTATCTGCTTGCCGCCTTTTTAATTCGCTTGCACTATGGAGACTATACACTAGTGTTCCGAAAAGTAAAGCTATAGTATTTAACGCTGCTTTTAACGCTGAAATATAACATCGAGTATACTATAGTAAGACGTTCAGAGGTCCAGCTGTGTAAACAAGAAAATTCTGACAATAATTTTGAATAACGGTTCCAAATATTTCCCGGAAGTAAAAATTCAAGGGTCTAATGTTTACACTATTAGTTTTTTCCATCAACTTTGAATTTATTACAATAATAAAATATTTAAAAATTAGAGTTTAAATGCCTGAACAATTTGCAGACTAATTGGCATCTATTAACTTAATTGTCTTGCTGTTTCGTTTGCAGAGAACTCAGCATGCATTATTCAGTATCAGTACAATGTCTCTTAATAATTTTTTTATTTGTTATTTAAATTTTTTCAGCTTTAACAAAATAACTATTTAAATAAAAAAATATTATCCTTCTGTTAGACGTGCAAATTTTTAGGTGGATTTCATTTGAAATCCAACTATTGCATTTGTCCTTATGGTGGAATTTTCATCTGAATTTGCTATCATAAGTCATAATTAGTCGAGTAGGTTCCAAAAATACCATTGGTTAAAAAATTTATATATGTATGTATATATATATATATATATATATATATGTAATATAACCGAGCTTGTCATCACGATATCTCCAAAAGTTCTCAACCGATCTTAATGAAACTTGGTACACATATTCTTTGGATAATTATCTTGGACGAGTTCGACATCGGTTCGACAAGATGAGCGACATCGGTTAATTAGTTTAGAAATGGTGGCCATTTAAAATTTTCAAAATTTCGAAAATTCAAGTTTTTGTAACTTTATTGGTAAATAACTTTTGACTGACATAAGAAAGCTCATGTCTGAAAATTTTATGTTGAAGCTCATAAAATTACCTTCAATTTGACCTATAATACTTATACTTTATAATGATTTTTAGTAATTTAATCGGCCATTTAAAAATTTCAAAAAAATAAATTTCAGGTTTTATGACTTTAAGGGTAAATAACTTTTGACTGACAAAAAAAAATCTTATTTTTGAGAACTTTATGTTAAAGATCATGAAATTACCTTTAATTTTACCTATAACACTTATACTTTATAATGATTTTTAGTAATTTCATCGGTCATTTAAAAATTTCAAAAAAATAAATTTCAGGTTTTACGACTTTAACGGTAAATAACTTTTTACTGACAGAAAAAAATCTTATTTTTGAAAACTTTATGTTAAAGCTCATGAAATTACCTTTAATTTTACCTGTAACACTTATTTTTATAATAATTTTAAGTAATTACTTACAGCAAAAATTATAATAATGGAAGTGAAGAAAATTTCATATCACATATGAAATCCACCTTCCATTTCGGGTGTGGCCGAATGGCATTTATTAACATAGGCAATTGCTGTCGTGTTATCTATTCTTAACAAAATTTGAGCACCAAAGACGTCAACTGCTAGTGCCTCGAGAGCCAGTTTTACTACGAACAGCTCCTTGTAGTTAATATGCCATTTTTTCTGCTCCTCGTTCCAAAAACCATGAACGCTATTATAGCCGTCAGTCGCACCCCAGCCTGAGTTTGAAGCGTCCGTGAAGATCGTCTTACTAAACTCTACCGATTTAATTTTACTATACCCAAGACGCACATTTTCTTCCCACCATGCTAGATCAGGTACGAGATCATCTGGTATGACGATTGATGCCTCATAGTCAGACTGATTCCTGCCCAGGCAAACATTCTTAAAGTTCTCTAAAGGTCGCAAATAAAGCCAACCATAGTCCACACCCGGACATGCTGCTACCAACTTTCCTATCAGCTCAGATAACTCCCTGTTTGAGTGACTTTGACCTGCTGTGAAAGTCTTTATTAGTTTACTTAAATGGACCTTCTTCCCATCCGTCAGTTCAACCGATTGCTTTGCAGAGTCAATAGTGAAACCTAGAAAGTCACACCTCGTACTTGAAGTCAACCTGCTCTTCTTTCTATTAATTAAAAACCCCAAAGACTCTAACAGAGTAACTGTGGCACAGACGTTCTCAGAACACTTCTCAGCCGAATCCTCAATACACAGGACATCGTCCAAATAAATTACAGATTTATAACCTCTCAATCTAAGTGATCTGACTACAGGCTTTAGAATCTTCGTAAAAACATATGGGCTAGTGCACAGCCCAAAAGGTAAACATGTAAACTGATAAATCCTACCCTTAAACTCAAATCTTAAAAACTTTCTATGCTTGGGGTGAACCGAGACTAGGTAGTACGCGTCCTCCATGTCTAATGAAGCAAGATAAACGTCTTTTAACGTCAGACCACGCGCTGTTCTCAGATCTTCCATCTTGGAATGAGATGGGTCTATAAACTCATTCAACTTCTTAAGATTGAGAATAAATCTATCCGAGCCATCTTTCTTCGGCACTAAGAAATAAGATGAAAGAAATTGTCCCTCCTCTGGGTGACATTCTTCAATCGCCCCCTTACTCAACAGTTTCTGGATTGCTTTCTCAAACCTTTGGACCTCATAGTCCTCAATAACAACTCTAGGTTCGCGTACCTGTTCAACCTGACGACTAAAGCCTAGCTTATAACCTTTAATACAACCTAGCACAAACTCGTTATCCGTTATATTCTCCCAAGCTTCATAAAAACGCCTCAAGCGTCCTGCAACTTTACTTACTTCTATTGTTGACTCTTGTTTTTTGGAGCTGGCTTCGTTGTTTGAACCGAAGTCTTTATCGGCTGTTGATTTTGTCTGGTCTGAAACCTCTGGTTCTGGCGAAAAGGAAGACGTGGCCGACTCTGGCCCCAATTGCCCTGCTGGTATGGACCGGGCCTGCGTCCCACCGGGCGATAGAAGTTTAAATGTCTCCCTTGATTACCAGCAGCCTGTGCAGGTGCCTTAGCCGCTGACACCACCTTATCTGCAGCCTTAACTGTCTTAATATTCTCCACTAGATCCTTACCGAAAAGATATTCATCTGCTTTAGCCTTTTCTAGAATCTCTTTCGTCGTTTTATCAAACCCTGGCGTAATTGTCGCCTTCCTTGACAAAGACTGCTGATGAAAAGCATCAGCGAGGATTTTAGAGGCCTCAAATAACTTCTCAAACGCATCATCCACATCGAGAGATTCTGTTTCAGTCATGAGAGAAGATGCTACCGAACCTACCGCCATCAGCGCTGAGCCTATTGAGTTTTGTGTCAACACACGGCAGTTGTCTCTCTTTTTCGAGCTGACAGACAACTTAGACTCAATTGCTAAGTTAATTTTAGGAGCTTCAAATCCATCCGATCTCTTGTATTTTGTCAGCAGCTTGTCCCTGTCGTCATTGCTCAGTCCTTTTTCAGCCCAAAACTTTAAGCGACTCTTCATTTTGGGATGCAAATCTAACTGAAGACCCTTTTCCTCGGATGGGTCTTCTCCCAGAACAGTTTTCATTTCATCTTGTCACCGGGACAGTTTGAATTTCGCGCGACGAAGCTCCAGGCGCTGTGAGCGCCGTTGCTTGGTTGGTAGGCGGGAGATGGTGGTTCGGAGGAAAACGTGGAGCGACGGCATGGAGAGATTGAAAAAAGGAAAGAGGAGGTATTCGAGTATGAGAGCGAGCAAGTGTTAGGTCGCAGAGAGATACAACAAATTAATTTTTGATTAATAAATTAACTGAAGGTAATAATTAAGGAAAATAATTATTGTGGATGTAGCTAGGCCGTGCCAGCTCTCCTTGGTTAATTAATTAAGTTGAAGTAGAGTAATTTTATCATGAATAGTACGAATATTGTTAGGGTTAAATTAAATAATTAGTGGTTAGTAGATAGCGTCCGGTGGACGCGGGAAGAAATTTAACCGAAGGGATTATCCAATGTCCGGTGGACATAGTAAGTTAAATTTATTTTATTGAGTAAACCCGGTGGGTAAATTATTATAAAAGTGTCGATCCGGTGGATCTTTAGTTAGTTTGTTGGCCCGGTGGGCAGAAAATTATCAGTCGTGTCGATCCGGTGGATCTTTTAGTTCGTTAGTAAGCCCGGTGGGCAAGTTGTTAAAAATAAAACAGTGTAAATAAATTTAACCGAAGGGATTATCCAATGTCCGGTGGACATAGTAAGTTAAATTTATTTATTGAGTAAACCCGGTGGGTAATTTATTATAAAAGTGTCGATCCGGTGGATCTTTTGGTTTGTTAGAAAGCCCGGTGGGCAAGTTGTTAAAAATAAGAACAGTGTAAATAAATAAAAGATTCAGTGTGTACGAGTGTGTTTTATTCCAGTGATTCCCTCTCTCAAAACTTTTAGTAAACGACCCTGATTTTTCAGCCGAGCATACGGTTCCAGGAACCGTCCAAAATCCTGGTGGCGCCCTTTCCCGGGGGTGTCCAGTTGACTTAAATTTAATTTAGATTTCTGTTACAATCTGTTAAAAACGCCTCCTTAAGCTCCTCCGCTGGCTTTTCGGTCTCGTTACCTACGGGTAAAAACGAATAGATGGTAAAAGGTTCAAAATATGACATAGAGATGTCGCTACTATTTTTTTTTTTTTTTTTTTTTTAAATTATAAATTTCTCATAGCTTGTCAACCACAAGCGTAACTGTTTAAATAATAAAACCTTTGTAGAGATAATTATTTCTCAAATGGTCAACTTTACATTGACGTATTGTCTTCGTGTTCTGCCACACGTGCAGACGCAACTAAGTGAATCTCAATGTTTTATTGTGTGTACACACAATGACAAAGGCCCTCTTACCGCCAGTGTAAGTGTAGGCCAGATTCCGCCATCTTGGCAGTGCTCACCAATACTCATGACATACTGTTTATGTAAGTAATGGCCGACTTACCGCTCGTGTAAGCGCGGGCCCTATGCCATCATTAATTAGGCACAATTATTTATTTATAATGGATTTTTGTAGCTGTTAATTATTTACCTTCAGAATCAGAAACCTCCTCAGTAAACGTTTTGTCGCCTGAAAGCTCCTCCGTAGACCCAGTCTCAGCTACATTCGACGCCATGGCGTCTGACTTGTCTGCCGACGAGTTCAACGGCTCATCAGACCCTCTCGGCGTCTGCTTTAGTTTTTTCACCACCTCTTCAATAGAAATCTTAACTGGTATACCTTTGCGCTTAGACATTAGGCTCTCAGGCTCAATGTAATTAATTATGCACCAAGTAATTGTTAATTGTAATTTATAACCAGAAAAATATATAACGTAAATAATCCGATGTTCACTCTAGTGCACAACAAAGAGATATGAAGAGTAGAGGTTTGAATACCTAGTTTTGGATATCCTACATGGGTAATGTGTTGTTTACACGTACTGATATCATGCTGGTTTTCCCAAACGCGGGGTCACGAAAACAGTACTTATCTGTATTGGTCAGTTTTAAAATGCAAACAAACCTATGTTTAGTTCATAACAGGATAATTTGTAATAAAAAACAAAAACCGACTTCAAACAGTAAAATAAAAATAGTTTCTATTTCGAAAGTGTAATATAAAATCTTGAAGTGAACTGATTATGAGGCAGACACAAAAAAACTACTCCACCGATTTTCAAAATTCCTTCACTGTTAGAACGCTACATTATCAGCGAGTAACATAGCGTATATACGACACGCAAGACAAGCCGAGACAAGGTATACCGCGGGTGAATCTGCGGGCGGATCGCTAGTTTGCCTATAAAATTTGACGACTCTATATAACCTACTCTAATCTAGATTTCAACCAATACTCCTAAATAACTATTAATTAGTAACGAACAGTAGTTTACAGTAACTGTTACAAACTATTGCACCGTTAATCGAAATCCTCAGCACTGCTCGAATCAGAAGGTGGTTCCATGTTTGCACCATGATCTTCTAAAATCTTCATCATCTTGCGGTCATTTTTGGTCCAAGCTAATTGATATGGCGTTTTTGTTGCGTAGTTTAATGCGTCTATTGCTATATTCGTCTGGTCACAGAGCCATTCAACAAGGAGGTAATCATTTTTGTAGATTGCTAAGTGAAGCGCTGTATTACCACCATGCCGATCCTTTCCATTTATATTTGCCCCCATCATGACGATCATCTCAATCAACTGGGCTGCAAGTCCACCACCTTGTATCACAGCAACATGGATTGGCTGGCAGCCTTCATAATCATATGCTTGTAGAAGATGACGATGCTCGGCTTGGAGAAATGGATCAACACGGCATAGAAACGGCATGCTCCCAGCACCACAAGCGTCATGGAAGTAATTTCTTCCTCTAGAATTTCTTGTAGCAATCATACTGAAGAAAACTTCCGACGTCATATTGTGAAAGATTGAGTTTAAAAGAAAAAACTTTAAATAAATCACGTTCCCTGATGAAAGTCAACTGAATATTGAAAAGCTATCCCTTAGAACTGCTATTTATACCCTATGAATATCAACGAAACTCTCAAGCGGACAGCATAATATTGTTGACAATAATATTATCGATTTGGGTTTTTCCCATAAGTCTTTTGATACGAATAAATACCAAATGCTGATTCCGGAGGAGGTTATCGGGAACTAACAGGAAATTTCCCACATTATCGTCGTCTGGGTTTTACCCATCATGCATGTTCATACAATAGAATATTGTTAAATCGGTTCATAATGAGACCATAAACTCCAGAACATGGTAGACTAAATTATTTAAGGATGGTTAACGCTAATGGTCAAATAAGAAGGTATTTCTATGTTTTGTGGGCGTTAATTATTAAAGGACCATTTTTCTGGGAATCAAATGACGTGAACCCCTTTAAATACCCCTCGTACTGTAGCGAGGAGCTCAGTGTCTCTCGAGACTACCTGGAGGATAGTATCCAAAAGAGTTATTGAGCGGACAAAAAAGATTATCGTGGAGTACGAATAAGAATGGACCCACAGCGATACTACAGTACAAGGCAAGTGGCCAGCATCACGGTGTTTTCGGCCATTTCATCGTGCACGGTGCTGGCTATATTGAATTTAATTTGTTTGGTAAATCTTCCGCAACCCAAATGTGTTCTGGTGTCCCCTAACAATACAACGGGGGCGTCGACGATCATGCCGACGCCGCCGCCGCTAGAAATCCGAAAAAACAAAATCAAAATCATTTTGATTAGCTATCACTAAATGAATACAATTGTAAGCCATTAGTAACCGCGCCGAAGACAGCGTGGCGTCGAGGGTTCCACGCGAAATGATATAATAAACAAATAGGTACGTGTCCAAGTAGATATAAATTTTCGTCGAGCATCTAACGTAATCTGTTGACAAATTCGATGTAGAACAAAGACGAAAGCTGTCAGTGTCCTTAGCTGTACACTAATTATAATGGAGTCATATAAACAAACAAATTAGCCGAATTTTTATCGACAAACAAGGCGTAAATCTTAACGAATTTTTAGTGTGGTAAAAAAAAGTTCAAAAAATGATACCTCTTTTTTCAAAGATTCAACATCAAAAGCGTTTCTCGTTAAGTCCTTACTTTTGGATCCGAATAAATTCTGAGTA